>JARHVA010005110.1:832500-1230000 GCA_037957365.1 Torreya grandis | reverse complement strand
ATGAAACACATTCAATGCATAGAGTGGAGGTTTTCAATAATGTTATTTTACAAGAAAAGGATAAAGTTATCAAGTTTATTGAGTTGTAGGTTTGGGTTTTGGAATCAGTGTTATAATAGTCAAAATGAGATTCTTAATCTAAAATTGAGGACTGTTCAAGTGGAAAAATGGTTGTAAGAGTGGGATAGGAATGATTAGAGACACATATAATCATAAATAACCCCATAATGGTGCATAAAATATGACATATTTGAGTAATTTTACTCTTGAGAATGTGTTTAGATGTGTCATCTACCTAAGGTTTTAAGAACCAAAAAAACCTCATATATTTTGTTTTAAGCTGTGAAATTTGATGAAATTAGAGAGGGAGTTAAAAGATATCATTTTTAAGGTTTTTGAGGTGTTTTTAGGTTTATGTGGTGGTTAACAAAGTTTTCATATGATTTTTAAGATCCAAAGAGCCAAAAACATAGTCCAAACTTTATTAAACCTAAGTTTTAGCCCATTAAAGGACAAGGTGGTGGTGTGGAGGTAAAATATTGATGAGTTGGAAATGTGATGAGATAAATAAATAAAAATATCCATGAAGATATAGGTGAGAGTTATTTGAACCAAAAATTAGGGTATAAACCCCCCCTTAAACCCCCAAATCGTTGCATAATGGTTTTGATGATTCAAGTACCTTGAGGGAGCCTAGATATGTAAGGGTTGAAGAAGTTTTGTAGTTGATTCATGATCTATAAATATGTAAGGGATCTCAAAAAATTTATAAGGTATTAAAATTATGATGAAAAAGGATTCAAGAGGACTTCAAGGATAATTTCAATTTTGAGATCATCATAGGCTTAAAGGACCATGAAACAAGGTTCCATGTAGACGTTTTGATGTTCCAATGATAGAAGATAAGGGTTTTGAGCCCTCAAGACCCGATCCACATGCCTTAAAGGTATCTTGACCTTAAAAATTCTACTAAGTAGACATCATGTGTGATAGAGGGAGATTTAAGGAACTTTAGATCAATTTTGTCAGCATATGCAAAGGAGGGGAATGATAGGTCTAGTTCTAAGGGTGTCATAATTATCATCAAGAACCTCTCTAATATATTTTATATTATGATAATTATCCTAATTATTGTGATTTTTTTATTATATTGTGATCCCAAGTATATGAATAGGTTATAGGTCTTTTGGTAGGTTGAAACCCTTCCATAATCAAGGAAGATCATGATTATTATGGTAGGTATTTCTCAAGTCCCATGATAATGCATGAAGTATCATTGTAATAGGTTTGTCAACTAAGATTTATTATTTCTACGCTAGATAGAAATATTACACACCTGCAACATGGTCCTCAAAACTTTTTAGGGATATCTAAAGAGTTAAGAACAAGAGCACATGTCAATTGAATTATAGAGGTTTCAACATATTTTTTTGAAATTTAAATAATTATTTAAAGGAAAGGTTGGAGAGGTCATATAGGGCAAATAAAGGGTCAAGACTCTTTACACCTTCAATATTGTAGGTCCATTCATCACATTTCAAGTTTTATGTTTTATTCTAAATAAGAAACCTCATAAAACTATAGGTGGTGAGAAAGATTATAGGAATATTTGTGGAAATTATAAGTCATAATAATTGATAAATAACCTTCCTATAATAACTATAAGTTCAAGTAGTTTTTCTACCATATGTTTAAAAACATCACTAAACAAGTTGAGGTAAGAGTTAGCTAGTTTCAAATAATTATTAAGGTGATGATTCAAGCTAGTAGAAAGGTCTTAAGCTTAGAGATGACCTAAAAACTAGGTCTCAATGAAAAACAGGTCTTGGAGAGCCTCTTAAAGTGTAAAATAATTTTTTTATAGGTTTGACATAGAAATAAGAGGATTAAGGGAAATTGTCAAGCTTAAGAATGTAGGTTTCAAGTTTCCAAAGGAGTCATGATGATTTTCAAGCATGACCATGATGGAATTTAAGGGTCAATAAGTATGTAATAGATACTTAAGGCATTATAAAGTTGTGATCAAAAGCATGAAACTACCCCATTAAGTGCTCATCAAGGCAAGTCAGCTTCCAAGGCTAAAAGTGGCATTGAAAGTCCTCTAAGTCAACCATGCAAGTATGAAGAGAGAGGTGAGTTGGAGAAATCAATGCAATATTTTTCAAAGTGACTTATCCCTATAGGATCATATTTATATCTAACAAGACACACAAAGGACAATTATAGAAAATAAATAATCCTCTCCTTCACTCCTATTCCACTCTCCATGAGAAAGTCATCAAATTGAAGAATAAAGCATTGAATAAGGCCTAATGGAACCATTTTTTAGTTTTTTCTCTTTTGAATGGGATAATTAATGTTGTAAAAACTAAATTTATGAAGTTTAGTAGTGATTCCTCCTCTATTCTTCATTTATGTTATATATACTAGGTTTGAAATGCCTTGGTATTAATCCCTCTTCCTAGGTGTGACAATAATCTACTCATTTAAGGTCTTGTACTACTATTTTTAAGCCTTTGAATCAAATAAAGACTTAATTTTACCTTGTTCAAGATTTTACTGTTATGTTATTTTAATTTTTTATTGATATGCATTTTTGGTAGAATTCATTCTACCTTATGTATGTCCATTTCCCTTCACCTTGCTACAAGTGGGCTAGTCTTGTGAAGGTCATACATTGTGTTGAAGTTGATTATCCTAGAGATTTATTATGGATATTGGCTAATTATGTCTTATTTAGGGAATTTTAGATATCCCTTCAAGTTATAAGCATATATAATGACCTTCATATGAAATACTAATGCATGATAAGCCTAATTTGGAGAGTGTGTAAAATAAATTCAGTCCTTGTTTAGTTCTATTATGTTATTATAATTAGTTGGAGGAGACATTCAAGTCTGGTGCATCACCTTATTTTTAGTTTTTTAGTCTTTTTATTCTCCCTTTTCACACCAAAGAATAGTTTTAGTTTAGATTAGGCTTTTCCTAGTGTAGGTTATAAGTCTAAAATCTGATCTTCAATTAGTTGCATTATGATTTTAAAGGATCTAGCCTTATTTAGATATTTACCCCTATCATAGGTCACCCATAACCTACAAGTATTTCCATGGCATCTCTTGAAGTAGGTCTTAGGACCTATTAGGGTTCACTTCAATAAGATAACACTATCTTGAGTATGAAATCATGGAGTCAAACATACCTTGAGTTCTTAAGCACAATCTATTAATCAATGAATATTGGGGCATGCACAATCCAATCCAAGCTTTTTAATGAAAATGAAATGTCTAAGGGTCCTACCCTCTATATTCATCAATTTTTATAGTATAACACAACAATTTAGCACCCAATTAGGTATATTCATTATTTTTCTTATCATTGCTTATTGATTTTCATATTAGGTAAAAACTTATTTTACACATGTTTCATTAAAAGTTTACATGAAGGCACATTTTAACATTGTCATTTACATTTAATATTGTACTTCAAAGGTAAGTTTAGTTACACACTTTTTAATTTTACTCTATTACTTTTTTATTTTTTCATTACTATAATAAAGGGGGGAAATGTAGAGACATAAATCAACATTTAAGATAAAATTATGCACTTGTGATCATCCTTTTCACACACTTATATAATGACCTATTGTAGGTCCTTTTGGACACATTTTTCAAGGTTACTCACACCATTCAAAACATCCAAAATCAATTTAGAATGTCTGCATCAATATTTATTAGTTTCCTAAGATCATGCTTGGATTGATTCATATCCCTTACCTTATCTTTTATGGACCTTAGGATAGGAGTACCCCATTGGGACAATAAAACACCCCATTATTGTCCACCCCAATAAAATTTGTCCTCCCACTTTGTGTTATATGTAAAATACATTGAGAGGGGGGGTGAATTAGTGATGGAAAAAAAATATAATTCAATTTCTAAAACCCTTTTAAAATACCTAAGAATTAAATACAATCAATTAATGAAGCGATAGCAAATCATTCATAGACAATAAATAATAAACCTAATTCAAGATCACATACACAACATAAGATATATGTGAGAAACCCTCTTGGGAATAAAACCCACTCTCAAGCATACAAATACATGAGCTACTATCATATAAGATGATCACAAACAATAGACTGATCAAGTCCTTCTAATCAGGAGCCATTGGTCAAGTCCTTTTAACTTAAATCCTTTGGTGAAATAATAGTTACACAAGGATAACCTACCCTTAAGATGATCAAGTCCTTATAACTACCTATTTAGTCAAGTCCTTTTTACCTACAAACTTGATCAAGTCCTTTTACCAAAATTATTTAGTGAAACCCTATTTCACAAGGAGCAACTACCCTTAAGGAAGATCAAGTCCTTTAGACTATCCTTGAAAATAACACTCCCAACTTAGAGCTAATGTCTTCAACACTTGATTATGTAACTCTAATTATCTCACAACTAAACAAATTCTCTCTCTCTCTCTCTCTCTCTCTCTCTCTCTCTCTCATCTCTCTCTCTCTCTCTACTCTCTCTCTCTCTCTCCTCTCTCTCTCTCTCTCTCTCTCTCTCTCATCTCTCTCTCTCTCTCTCTCTCTCTCTCTCCTCTCTCCTCTCTCTCTCCTCTCTCTCTCTCATCACTCATCTCTCTCCTCTCTCTCTCTCTCTCTCTCTCCTCTCTCTCTCTCTCTCTCTCTCTCTGTAATAAGCAAGCCATAATCTCTTTACTTATTCACTCAATCTATCCTTATATGCACACTCAAACCTCTTTGCATATCCTCAAATTACAAGAGAAATATTTTGACATTAATAAAATGATGTATAGTTCATACACATATTTAAAAAAATGTTCTTCTCATTAACTTAACCAATAGTCACACTACATATCCTTTACTCTATAACTCTCACATGCACCTTGCACTAGTATCACTTACATCCATATAAAGTCTAGAAATCATCATCTTTTATTTCACTATATATAGAACTATCATTAATTATTAATTCCCCATTAATCCTTTTCAGCCACAATACATAGCCTTTACCCTTAAGTCATCTCACATCGGTCATACTTAAGCACAACACACTTTCAAATAGGTCTAAGTCACTTTTAGGTCCTATGGAGACCCATTCAACTCCTTAACTCTTATTCAAGTAGAATAAGAACATAGGATAGTTCAAAAAAACATATGTACAATCATTATTTCCCCCTATGACATCCTTAAATGATCATAGTCACCTTTTCTCACAATCTGTGTATACTCAAACAACTTAATCACTAACCTGGTGCACAAGAACACTATAAAAAACCGCATAGTCAACTTATTAACTTTTATTCATATAGAATAATGATTGATAATACCTCTAAAAACCACACAAATAATTCCAATGGAGTCTAAAACACTCCTAAAAATCTAATTCATCATGAGACATCGAAACAACATTCAAAAAAATCTCAATTACCCTTCTTGGGTTACTTGTAAAACATGCATGAACACACAATTATATTTAGATCTCAATATCTTTGTCTATATATATATATAATTACACCTTAAAATTCATATTTCTAGATGAACCTTGGAATTATATACAAATTTTCTTTTTACACCATGAGATAATTTTGCATAGATCAAATGATATGGCACAAAAAATAGACACTAGTATTTTCCTTTTCAAAATTAAAATATTCAGATTCAATCAGTCATGGTTAAACTTTGAACACTAAGCCTGCATCTTATGTCCTCACTACTTAGATCAATTATGCACCATTGATCCTATGTAAACTTTAATACATAGGCACAAATGCTCAAATTTTAAACCTCGGTCACTTTGACCTCATCTCATGTAATATTGAAACTTTGACTCAATGTGCTCCATCAATCTCTATAGATCAACCAGGTCTTTAACTAGAAACACTCACCATTCGATCAATCTATATGAACACCCACTCATCACTAGATCCTTATCTTTTACCTTTGCTTAGTCATTAAACATCATGCACCTATCCTCATCTTTTTAAATCTTAACTTCTTGGATAAATGTGCACCATTGATCTTGATCAAAATTTAACTTGTGCAAAAATGGCTAAGTATGGGGACCCTTTCAATATGCTTAGAAGGCCAACTTTGGATAGATATATATTTTTCTTTGATCAATCTCATATCCCATGAATTGCACCATATGTTTTCCTTTCAAAGAGGAATTTAACCATGTATAAAACTGATCTTTAAACCTTCACACATGCGATATATAATGTCATTAAAATGCCTTCTTAAAAACTTCTATCATAGAGCCAACTATGTCAAAAGCCTGCTTGGGATGCCAACTTTTAACAAGCATATCTTTTGATGCACTTCATTGCATGATCTAAATTTTATCACAAATCAACTAGGATAAAAACTAAACAAATCCATATGATCAATTTATCTTGACACCCTCACACGTGAAAGATAAAACATCATCAAAATAACTTCTCAATTTTTCTTGTCACATGCAAATTTGGCTATATAAAAACATAGTAAAAGTCCTTGGGAGCCCAACTTTGCATATGCATATCTTTTGATGTGCTTCATCACATGATCTAAATTCTAGATAAAATAAGATAAGTAAAAAAATGAAAAAACCCATATGATAATTTTGTCCCAATACCTCTACATGTGTGAATGTTGACCTTATCAACATGCTTACTTGGCTCTTTTTGGCCACATGCAAATTTGGCTAAGTATGGGAAAATAATGAATTCTAACTAAGAATACAACTTTTTACCCTCATATCTTTGATCGTGATTTAATTCATGACTCAATATTTAGTACATAATAACTAGGGAATAATGTGATCACAACCATATGATCAACTCCCCTTGACTCATTCCCACATGGTAATGGTGACATCATCAAACTGCCTACTCTAATTTCTTACCATTGGACCCAAAGTGTCTAGATGAAAATTATGATCAACCAGATGAATTACACTCATGCACACAATAAATCAAATAACTATTTAATTATTATGGTACCCATTGCACATAATCAAATAACTATACTCATCTTTGAACCTCTCTAACCATGTCAAAATAGAAGATTAGCCAATCATACTTCAAGAAAACTAGGACAAGCACATTACACACTTTATCATTGTGACTTACGCTATCAAAGAACTAAATCCACTCACCAAAAAATTTCCAAGACACCACCATGATATCATTTAAAATAGTCCAAAAATCTCCCCCTTTGTCATTGATGTCAACACTCATCAACATAACAATATATATCTCACCTTCCTTCTCTCTCAAAGCACTTTCACAATAGTAAATTTCTCCCCCTTTAACACAATGACATAGTGGGCACAAACTGATCCTAAGGACCTAAAAAGACTATCAAATAGGAAATTAGCATCTTATAAAGATGATACAAACTCCCCCTTACCTTGAGCCTACTTCAGCTTACCTTGACAACATCCTCTTATTCCATGCCAACACTCTCTTCAATCAAGCAGTGCAACCAATGAAGAAATAACACATAAAATAATTCAAATATAATGTAACTCAAAAATAATAATATAAGAGGGACTACCCCTAACTTTTTTTATGCATTTCACATCTTGAGCATCTACACACCATGAATAACCACTACATATGCTTACTAGCCTTCTCTCTCAAGCTACCACTAGGACCACAAAAAAAATTAATTCCATTTAAAAAATAGGAAACATGATCTCAACAAAATTTATAACTCTCCTTGAAGTAAACATACCTTTCTCTTTTGGGAAAATTGAGCAAAAAACACTCTTCTTCAAACTAGGCCTATCTAGCCTCCTTTTAGCCCTACCTAAAACTTGTAGAGCCCATAATTTTTATTAAACACATTTTCAAAACCTAAAAATCATATATATATCACTCTCATATTCCCCCTTAATCACACAAATTTTCATCACCAAGATCATCCTTTGCAACATACTTCCTTCACAAACCTACTAGCCAATTACCCTCCATATTAAGAAAAACTTGAATAATTTGAGAAAAAAATCCATAAATTCTATATGAAGCTTTATTTGACCACCCATTTGGTGCATAAAAGATATTACGAATCCTCAAACCTTAATTCACAAGGTAGACCACTTTTTTAGTATAGCCCAGAACCCTAGAATCTCAAAACAAACAAAGTCAACAAACCTCCTTCTGGTCAATGTATACTTCTAAAAAAAAATTCACACCTAGAGACACCCATCACACACTTCTAGACCAAAAATTTATCCACCATACCTTTGGTAAAATATACTTCCTATAATGCATTTTAGGCTTGCTTTCCCTTAAGCCAAAAACTAAGAAAATCAAGAACACTATAAATATTCAATTGGCACAAACATACCTTCAAAACATAAAAACACTTGAAGCACATCAAAAAGAAGTGGTTAGACATTTTTTATCATAAAAATAACTTCTTTACAAGAAAATATGTCTCCTAAGAAGCATAGGTGGAGACACCCTCCACCATAATGCTCTACCCTTTTGTGAAACTAGGAGTTTCCCACAACTCCTCATATTCCCTCTCCTCCTTGGTCTCTGATACTTATAGTTCTTATTATTCTTATGATTAAGAGAAATAACTTCCTCAACTATTAAAACACTCCTTTTATTCTATGATTGGATTGATAATACATGGAGACATTCTAGATTCATGGCATACCTTTTCATTTGTAGAATCTTCCTTATAGCTAGAAACCTCATCACTAGGTATATACAATTGATGTTATTTACATGAATATTACTCAACAATAGAAATATGTTAACTTGGATCCATACTTACCTTATAATTATCCTCAAATATTACCTTGGTCTTCTCTTTGATCTTAGTTTCTTCATTCTCAACATGAGTAGACAACGAGACCTCTTCGGACTCTTCAGCTTTAGAAGCATTCTCCACCATAGAAAATAAATTACTTGGACCTATAGACTCATCATATTTATTAATTGTCACTTTTGGTCTCCATGAGTTCACTTTCCTTCTATTTTTTATTCTAGGATCCTGATAAAACTTATTCTATCTTGTAGGCCATTGCTTGTAGAATCTATCAATATGTCCTCTCTATTCATAGCTTTAGCAAACCATACTTCTTGATGGAAACTCAACTTGTCTTACCTTAAATGGACAACATTTTACAAAGTGTCTTATATCATTATATTTTAATCACTCAACCTTTCTCACACCTTTTGATTGATGACCCCCATCATAGTTCCATGTAAATTCATTCTTAATGGGTCTTTTACATTCTCTATTTCTATGCCCAAATTGATTACAAGTATAACAATAACCATTGAAATTTTCATACCTCATGGAATTTGGTTATCTGATCTATTTTTTATTCATTCTACCATCACCTTCATTCCTTTTTTTATGATTTATCTTTAAAGGTTGATTGTCCTTGTTCACATTAGTCATCTTGTCTTGAGTTGCAGTCTTTGGTTCTTCTTTGTATCCAAGACCAATGTTATCACTTACATGCTTTTGATTATTCAGAATATTGTCTAGATCACTTGAGATATTTTCAAAGCTCAAAAATGACATTACCTTACTATACATCTTCTCTAAATCAAATTTTAAGGCCTCATTTTCAGAAACATACCTTGAACATTCATCTTCTTTATATTTTAGGCTTGTAGACAAAATTTCCAATTGACAATTGAGATGATTGATCATATCTTCATGCTCCTTGATGTCTTGATTATTTCTTGCCTCTTACACATTGAATTTCTCCTCATATTCCTTAAATTTAGATTTGATTTTATTATTGATCTTATTCTTAATCTTTAGTTCTTCAAGAGCATTCATCAATATAGTCTCATAGTCCACCTCATCTTCATCATTATCTAAATCACTCCAAGTAGACTCCTTCTCATGTGAGTAACTTCCTCAACCATTAAAATAGCTTCATATTTATTAGGACCATCATATTCATGATCATATTCTAATTTATTGTCTTCACTCTCATCTAATGAACTGTAATATTCTTTGGTGTAGAGACTCTTCTTATCTTTGGAATACTTCTTCTTGTTGTCAAACCTTTTGAATCCTCCTTTTTTTTATCAGACCTAAATGATATCTTACCATCATCATGGTTTTTATCATGATTTTAATCAATATCCTTCTTGTATTTATAAGGGTACTTATTATAAAAATGTCCTACCACTCCATAATTGAAGTATTTGAAAGGTAGCTTACCCTTATACTTACCTGAACATGTTTTCAATTTCCTTGTAAACAAAGTAATTATTTCATCCTCACCAATATCATAAATTTCATCTTCATTGGGTTTCTAACCTTGGAACTCCCTTTTTTGATTCATCTCTATTTTGAATGTTGCTTCTTTTTTTGGTGTTATATCATCATTTACTCTCATCTCATATGTAGTAAGGGTGTCATGTAATTAATCAATCTTCAACTAAGATCATGACTTTTTTATATACCATATACTTTTGGATAAATTTTGAGGGATAAAAAGACTTTAAAACCTTTTAAAATATAGTATTCTCTTCAATGTTCTCTTTAAGACCTCTGATGGTGTTCATAATCTCATCAACTCTGTATAGAAAGGATGTCATAGTGTCTTCTTATTTCACTTTGAGGATCTCAAATTGTCTATGATGAGTCTATAACTTTTCCATCTTAACCTTTGAATCTAATTCAAAAATAGTCTTAAATTTATATAATATTTCCTTGGTAGATGTGCAATGAATTAATATGGTTAACTCAATTTTTTTAAGAACATAAGTGATGGCAATCATTGCCTTAGAGTTATTCTCAAACAACATCTTGTCTACAATACTAGATGGAGGAATATCAGGATTAACATAACCATCCAAAAATTATTTCCATACATCAAACCCTAGGGACATAATTTATGTCTTCATCCTATCACTCTAAAATGCATAATTAGATCCACTGAACATTGGTGTTTTCTTAGTAGAGAAACCACCTTGCGCATTTTGATTATCCATTGTACCTTGGATCAAATTTAAGCTATCAAGACTTTACTAAAATACCTTACTCTGATACCAATTTTTAGAGGTAAAATCCACTGGGGGGTGAATTAGTGGTGGAAAACAATCTAATTCAATTTTTAAAGCCTTTCAAATACTTAAGCATTCAATATAATCATTCATGAAGCATATTAATCATTCATAGCAATGAACAACAAACATAATAAAATATCACATATACAATATAAGATCTACATGGAAAACCCTTTTGGGGAACAAAACCCACTCTCAAGCTTATAAACACATGGACTACTATCCTATAATATGATCACAAATAAGATATTGATCAATTCCTTCTGATCATGAACCTTGGTCAAGTCCTTCTAACCTAAGGCCTTTAGTGAAAAAATAGTTCCATAAGGATCACCTACCCCTAAATTGATCAAGTCTTTTTTACCACCTATTCATTCAAGTCCTTCTCACCTACAACCTTGATCAAGTCCTTCTGAACAAAGGTCTTTAGTGATACCCTATTTCATAAGGAGTAACATCCCCTAAGGAAGATCAAATCTTTTAGACCCTCCTTGAAAATACCACTTACACCTTATAGTTGATGTCTTCAACACCTGATGATGGACCTCTAAATATATAAAATTTGCATAAACTCTCTCTATCTCAAACATGCCTCTCACATAGGCATGTCACAATCTCTTTCCTTCTTCACTCAATATGTCCTCATATGCACACTCAGACCTCTTCACATATCCTAAAATTTTAAGATCACTATTCTAACATTAGGAAATGACCTATAGGTCATACATATGGTCAAAAAAATATTATAATCATTAACTCAACTAATAGTCACACTACTTATCCTTCGCATCACATCTCTCACATGTACCTTTCACTAGTCTCACTTACTTCCATATAAAGTCTAGAAATCATCTTTGATTTCACTATATATAGAACTATCATGAATTATCAAGTACACATTAATCCTTATCATCCATTATACATGCCATCACCCTTAAGGCATCTCACATGGGTCAAACTTAAGCATGACACACTTTCAAATAGGCCTAAGTCACTTTTAGGTCCTATGGAGACCCATTCAGCTCTTTGACACTTCTTTGATAGTAAAAAAACATAAGACCAAATAAAAATACATAGGTCTAGTCCATGTGTCCCATAAGACATCCTCAAATGATTATAGTCACCTTTTCTCACCTCTACGTATAATCAAATAACTCAATCATTAACCTAGTACATAGGAACACTATGAACAAACACACAATCAACTTCTTAACTTTTGTTCATACATAATAATGATTAAACATAACTCCAAAAACCACACAAAGTGTCCCCATGGAGTATACAACACTCCCAAAAGGCTAATTCATCATGAGACATTGAAACAACATCAAAATGAGCTCAATTACCCTTCTTAGGTTGTTTGTAGAACATGCATGAACACACAATAAACTTATAAGATCAATGTCTATCTGTATATACAATTAGAAATTTAAATTCATATTACTAGATGTGCCTTGAAATCCTCTATAGCTTCACTTTTTACACCATGAGTAAATTATGCATAGATTAAAAGATATAACACAAAAACTAGACACTGGTATTTTCCTTTACAAAATTCAAATATTAAAATTCAAATGGTCATAGTTATACTTCAAACACTAAGCCCACATCCCATGTCCTCATTGCTTAGATCAGTTATGCACTATTGATCTTATCCAAAATTTAAGGCATAGGCACTAATGTTCAAATGTTAAACCTTAGTCACTTTGACCTCATCTCATGGAATCTTGAAACTTTGACTCAACATGCTCCATCAATCTTTGTGGATCAACCAAGTATTTAACTAGTAATGCTCACTATTCAATCAATCTGTATGAACACTCATTCACCATTGGATCCCTATCCTTTACCTTTTCTTAGTCATTAAACGTCATGCACCTATCCTCATCTTGCTACTTCCTAAATTTTTGGAGTAATGTGAACTATCGATCTTGCTTAAACATTAAATTATGCCAAAATGACTATGGGGACCCTTTCAATATGCTTGGAAGGCCAATTTTAGATAGATATATCTTTTTCTTCGATCAATCTCATGTCTTATAAATTACACTATGTGTTATCCTTTCAAAGAATAATCCAACCATGTACCAAAATAATCCTAAAACCTTCCTGCATGTAAGATATAATGTCATTAAAATACCTTCTCAAAAAAAAAAAATTCATAGATCCAACTATTTCAAAAACCTACTTGGAGGCCAACTTTGAACAAGCATATCTTTTGATGTGCTTCATCGCATAATCTAAATTTTAGCAAAAAACAATTAGGATAAAAAATGAATAAACTAATATAATCAGTTTATATTGACACCTTCACATGTGAAAGATATAACATCATAAAAATTCCTACTCATCTTTTCTTGTCACACAAAAATTTAGCTATGGAAAAACACAGTCAAATTACCTAGAAGCTTAACTTTGCATATGCATATCTTTTGATGCACTTCATTTCATGATCTAAAATTTATTGAAAATAAACTAGGAACAAAAATTAATAAACCCATATGATAATTTTGTCCTAACACCTTCACTCATGTGAATTCTAACCTTATCAACATGCTTACTCGGCTCTTTTTGGCCACATACAAATTTGGCTAAGTATGGGAAAATAATGAATTCTGATTGAGAAGCTAACTTTTCACCCTCATATTTTAAATGTGATTCAATGCATGACTTTAGATTTGGTACATAAAAACTAGGACTAATTTTATCATAATCATATTACCAACTCCCCTTGATTCATTCCCATGTGGTAATAGTGACATCATCAAACTACCTACTTAGATTTTTTACCACTAGACCCAAAGTGTCTAGATGAAAATTATGATCAACCAAATGAATTACACTCATGAAAATAAGCACTAAAATCATTCTTGACTTCTGATGGGATCCCTTTCACATACTCAAATCACTATACTCATCCTTGAACCTCTCTAACCATGCTTAAATAGAAGATCAATGAATCATACTTCAAGGAAACTAGGACAAACACACTACACACTTTGTCATTATCATTTAGGCTATCAAATCAATTCATACACTCACCATAACATCTCCATGACACCACCATTACATCATTGGCAATACACCAACACTTTAAATTTGTGTAAGGGTAATATTATAAGTTTTGTCAAGCCCCATTTGAAGTAATTCTGAAAATACTAGTATATAAGCACATTTCAAACCAATTTTCACACAAGAGGTTTCCAAAAAGAAAATAAATAGAATCTAAATATCATATTGAGATAAATTTCCTTATTTATCCCAATTATGGTCACATGCAACCCTAATACCATTGAGTAAAATTCTAAATAACCTCTAAGGTTACTAGTCATGATTGAAGCACTTAATCACACCAAGATTACACCAACATCTAAAATTTTGAATTAGATTCAATAATTCCATTATACCATTGGATAATTACATGGATTTTTATACCCTTAAAATTATTATTATTTAATAAATGCTCAACATAGGGGGTGTTTAGGTCAAACACAAAATCAACTATTGAACCCTTTTTACTCCATGATTACATCTTGTCATCTTATTTATTTAGCTATGGATTTTAGGTGGAAAATTAGTTTCAAAGTGGTCATTAAAGATAATATAAATATTTTTTATAATTTGAAAAACAAAAAGGTGAAGGTGTACATAACCCATAAATCTCAAGATCTTGATCTTCTACCATACAACAATGAACCCTAGGGACATAAATGAACCCCAAACCTACCCAGTCACTAAAATCATGTCCAAAACCCCTAATAGTCCCTATTAATAATGTGTGTGTGTATATATATATATATATGTATATGTATGTATGTATATATATATAACACAATTAGTATATTAGTCTAGAATATATAATCATCTTTTTGCTCAGTTTTCCAACTAAATTTATATTATATCTCTTGCACTTTACATAGTTAGTAAATTTCTATATTTATAAATTTTTAAGTTAGTTTGTGTCATTTATTGAATATATGTAGCACTCTAATTTTGATTAGTAGTTTAATTATTTAGGGTTTATCATTTGCATAGTTCCCGAAGTTTGATAAATAACTTTGTATGCTTTACAATCCATAGTTAATGCCTTTTTGTTAAAATCCCTATTTTGGATACCTTTGGGTTATCACTTAATGACATTTATCTCTCTTTAGTTTACCCCTTTTAAATCTTGGATCTAGGTGATGATTTTCACCAATTTCTTGAATATAATTCCTAATTATATTAGGAATTATATCCTTGATATACTTATTAGAAATATCTCTTACTTATAGTTATTCCTCTCGTTGTGGTGTAACATCTTGTATGTATGTTGTATATAGTATGGTATTATACTTTTTCCTATATTATATTATATTTATATTGTTAACCATATACACCATACATACATTCTAGTGAACCCGGTGTGAATCTTACCCCACTACTATTTTGTGTTACTTCGATGTTTCCTTTTTCTAACTTGTTAGTGTTATGCATATTTTTATCATTTAAACTTCTCTAAAATACATCCTATGAACCCAATATGAGTCTTACCCCATCATTGTTTTCAATCATTTTAAAATCTATATTTTCTTTATTCTTAGTGAAATTAATTTTTCATCACATTGTCTTTATCATAATTACATTCTAGTGAACCTGACATGCATTTTTTCCCACTACTATGTTGGGTCATCTTCACATTTTTCCTCTTAATTTTCATATATTTTTAGCTTATCCATTATTTTTTAATGATTTATTCTCTTATTATTTATATATAAATTCTCAACCCATTTATATTATATATAGGTAAATACTTAATCCATACCATGCACACCATTACAGGAAACTCCTTATGGTATAATTTCTCTCAATCTCAATCTTAATCTATCCATTATAATATGGTTTCACTTTCTTCTAAAACCAATCCATAAAATCCTAACAACATATCAAAAACATCAATTCAAATTCTATTTATAATCTTCCCAAATATGGAATCCTAAAAAACCTTAACAAATCTACATCAATAACTAGAGCATAAAAATACATTCCTACTCTTTTAAAAAATGTCATCAATCCTTATCCTATAAATACTCCTCCCATTAAAAATTATAGCAATAATCCTACTTAATTTCAACCTATAGATATTACACAAGTCCTTACTAATATGTTAGATTAAATGGACCTTTTACAAGCTACCAATAGATTTATCAAATGCTCAAAATGAAAACCCCTATTTTTCAAATGGATAATTAATCTCAATAATTTATTTTAAATCCACCAATCAACATTCCAAAACTCCTCATCTCAAGGATTATAATAGTAATCCTATTTACCAACCACCTATTTGTAATAATATGCTCCACATTCTCCAAAATAAACCTCTAGCTCCCTATATTATTTCAATGGTAATTTGAGGTATTTCTCCAATAATAAAATATGATGGGAGTATTGATCATACACTATGTCATATAATATTTGGAAACCTTTACAAAGAATGGGTTAAAACTAATACTTATGTAACTACCAGGATTCTAGTCAAAACTCTAGTTAGAGATTCATTATAATGGTAAAATAAAATTCTAATGCATTAAATTAGAAATATAGAAGATTCAGTGAGCTATATAGTTAAATAATTCTAATATAATGATCTTATTTTATATATATTTAGTAAATTTATTAATTCCAAGAAATTACATAAAAAATCTACCCATTATTTCACTAAATAATGGAATTATTTGGCACATAAATAAGATCACAACATAAATGAAGAAAATATTTTAAAACACTTCAATATACATTAATGCTTAAAATTAAATAATAATTAAGGTTATTCTTTACTAAGAATTTGGAAAATCTTTTATTAATCTAAAATACAACATTAGATTATGGTCTAATTTGAAAATTTTTAAATTTCTTGTATGGAATCTTTCCAAACATCAACAAATACAATCAAAACCAATGCATCACAAGTAAAACATCCTAAAGATAAATCAAGGGTATATTTCTTAAATAATCAAAGTAATCAATACCCTACCTATTATATATTTAGTCTCCAATTGATTTATCAAAGGATGCCACCTTCTAATCCCTTGCCATACAAGCCTTTCCAGCCATGGTTAAATTCTAATAAGTTTTGTTAGTGGCATGATAATGTTGTTCATTCTCATGAATTTTTTTGTGAACTCAAGAAAAATAATGACCCCATTCTAGGTGAAAAATTTAACCATAAATATATCATTAAATATAATTATAAGGAATATGATAAAGTTTCTAAAGCTCAATATAACTAATGACATCACTCTAATCAATCTCAACACAAACCTAGTAAAAAATATTGAATCAACTCTCGATATATTAATTAAATAGAAAATTTTAAATATCAATAAACAAATACTCATCAATATCCCATTACCAAACCTAAAACACCTTCATGATATAATAAAATATAATATAATTGATGAAAAGGCATTGATTATTCATCTTCTCCACCAATGGAGCTTTAATTCTATTGATCACCTTCCTTCAAATTTAAAAAAAATCAAAGCTACCCACCTAAATATTGTGAAAGTTCTTACCAAAAATTAACTCAATGGAAATTTATATATTAAATTAACACTGATCCCTTTGAGATTACTATAATGTAAATCTCAAGAAGCCCATCCTATCATTGGAATTTTCTCATGCAATAATTTAAATCTATAGAATAAATACCCTCTACATAGGAAACCAAATCATTTAATAAAATTTAATATCCCTAAGACATTGAATTCCATAGCATTGAAACCATATCCCATCCTCAATCAAATAAAAAACTCTACATCAATTTCCCCATGGATGATATGATCAAAGATTAAATTCTCTTTGAATATGATAATCCACCTCTTTTAATTAGTGTCATGATTAATAATGTTCAAATAATAAAAGTTATTATGGATCAAGGGTTGTGAATTAATGTAATTTCCATATGTTTGTTATCATATCTTAGATATTATACAAAATTTATCAATAAAATAAGTCTTACTTATTATGGATTTGATAAAACAAACCAAAAGCCTCTTGTTTGTGTTTTTCTTCCTCTCACCACAGGATCCAAAATCATATGCACCAAACTCACGGTTTTAGATATTAAAATTTATTAAAACACAATTTTGACTCATCTTATGATATAAATTGATTTCTCAAATAGAAAATTCCCAAATTTTATTCATGATGGTGTCAGCTAAACCTAAACCATGGGATCTAAAATATCAAAATACTAGGAGATAATTTATCATTCCTATTACCAAAATTTTCAATATCACTCATTTCCTTGACTTCATAAACATGCATCCTTATATGAAAGTAATCCTTGTTGACTCTAATTATTATGAACCCAATGAGATTTCAAACACTTGTCATATAATTGTGTACCACCATATATCTCATAATGGATTCTTCCATATCTTCTACCAAGGATATATCCTTTTTGATGATCAAAATGAGAGTTAAAATAAATTTACAATGCTAATTAATCTTCTTAATAAATAATTTATTATGAATAAAATGAATATGGGGTGGTAAATATTTTTTGATAATTATTATTACTCTCTCCTCAAGTTTTAAATTATCTTGGTATATCTACCAAAGATACTACCCATAAAAATACTTAAAACCCTAACCAAGCATGCTTCAACATTTTTTAATGTATACCATATTATTTCTCAAGATGAATCAAGACACTTGTATGTTTTATATTATAAAATTTCACTCACTAACATGTATACTTTCAATCAAGATGTCAACTTAATACACATTTATGACGATCTTAATCCTCAATTCAGATCAATTGATGAATAAAAAAGTATGGACATAAAAGGATATGTAATTCATGTTAATCCTATTGATGTGGGTTTTATGCACATAATTTTTTACAATGTATCCTTTAAAATTTTAAGATCAGTAAAAAATATTCATTCAAAGACATGAGTTGAAAGATATTGGGTTTTGTAAATAACCTGTTAGTGGAATAGCAATGAGTGAGGTAGATTATTTACCATGGATGGGTTGTCTATGGATGAATATAAATATAATTGATATGGGTATATTGATTATAGTTCTAAGCTAATGTGAGAAGGAATTTTAAAATAAAATCAAAATGGAGGGAAAGGTAAGGAAATAAAGGAGGCTTGTGGCCACACTCGATGAAACCTTTCAAGACTAGTACTTGAACTAGACGTTGGAGAAGAGAGCACATACTAGTTATTAATGAAAGCTCCTATAACACACATAAACTAAAACATGGTTAGGATTCAAATATAATATAAATACAACATACTTAAACACATGAAATCAAAGGTTTATGCATTCGTTAGGTTATAATAGCACATCTACAAAGTGGGATTATGATTTATATATAAAAGGTATTAAAATCATCTATGACATAATATAAATTAATAAATACAAAAGAGATAAGTAATACATAAAAAAATACTAAGAAAACCTGATGATATAAATTATTAAATAATCCAAAAGTTAGATAAGAATCAATATTTGCACAATAAGACTAAAATTATATAACTTCTTCATAATTTCCTATTAATCTCTATCAACAAAAATTATCCTTAAGACTGGGAGGTTACACATATAAATAGGCTTAGTATGGTGAAAGCATTATTTCTCAAGATAAGTCTAAAAATACAATTAAAAATAAGACTTGCATTCAAATCTCATGAAAAGGATGAATGTATAGTAGTCAACATAGAATAGAATCTCATAGCTAAAAATACAATGTTTACATGCAATGTAAATTTGGAACCAAAGTTACAACTTAGAAAAAATAAGCAAGTACATATTATATTTAAATGGGTGATGATTTGGCACCACTAGAAAAATAATATGGTAGATTTATAGTTGGAGGGACTAAATTAGTCATTGTGGTTCTTTGTGGGATCAAAATTAGGCCCATTGATTTTTTTATGACTGCAAATCTTGAAAACTAGGAACCCTAAGATGATGTAGTAATACAAGTAGTTAGTTACATGATTTGAACATATTTTGAATCTATTTATTTTTACTTGAGTTATTTAAATAAATAATGTGTTTCATCAAATTCCTTATTTATGATGTTAAAATTGAGTAAGAAAGGTTTGAATAGTTTGATGGCCTCAACCATCAATTTTTTTTGTTCATCTTCCAAGCTCTTGAATTATGATATTAGGGATTTATCTCTCATCACCCTAACCTTAGAAAATTTTACCAATTATATAGTTTAATCATTAATCATATGTATTATTTCTTTAACTTCCTCCTTGAAGTTGTTTACAATTTCTTGGAGGACATTCTCAAAATTTGGCCTGTTGAGTATTTCACCTGTAGGAGGAATCACATTAGTGACCCTCATGTCTATCAAAATTTCCAAGGCCTCATTTTAATGATTTGATAAATGCCCCAACAGAGTATTCATATATTTATGATAATTGAGGGAAGCATCCCTTTTTTCAACCACATAGTTGAGGCACCATGAGGCAACCATGCTGGACATTAAGTTCAATTGTTTGAAGGAATTAGTTTTGGAGAATCGGGCCAAGAAATTCAAACTTTTATCTAGAACTTTCATTTAGTGCCAAAATTCAGTCATGTTTATTATTTTTGATTGGCTTCCTACTCTAAAAATCTAGACACTATATAAAATGTTGTATAGATTAGTAATTGCACTCTACACATCATCAGTTATCTCATGAGAAGCATGCATAATTTATCTTTGATAGAATCTTTGATGTGATTCCTCTTTAATTTTATGCATTTATTTCATAGATTCACAAGTTGAGTCCTCAAAAGTAAATAAATATTTAGTATATGCATTAGGATCCTTTGGATACTTTTTAGATTTCTTTGCCAAGGGAAATAGATTTTATCTTTGTTCAAACTCCATTTTGTCCCTTATATCCAATTTCAACACCTTCATCTTCCTGAACCTTTATATGGTTCCATTATTATTTTTAACCAAGTTGAGACTATAGGTTAATCTATGAAAAATAGGTTTTTTTCTCTCATCCCTTTCACTATGCATCTCTTTTACCCATTTGGGAATAATAAGTTCCCCTATTTATTCATATATTAGGCTTGGGTCTTTAGATGTGGAAGGTGGAGAATTCATTAGAGGAGGTGTTATTACTGAAGGTGCCAATGATGCACTTATTTGTATGGGGAAATGGAGAGGTGGATATACTATTATTTCCCATGTTGAAGGTTCCCTCAATGGAGTGACTTTAGCTAATACTTGGTCAAGTATGGGTTTGTCTTAACAGTCATATTGGCTGATTATTTGGGTGAATACTATGGCATAGGTAACTCTAATTGAGATAAATGTTTCTTAAGGACTGGTGGACTTATAGGGTTGTAAGTATAAACTATAACCCTACCCTGAAAATAAACTCCTTTCTTTGGATCCTTTATGTTCTTTGAAGTTAAAAGAATGGGAGAGTCAATAGAACTAAATAAAATAATATTTGGAATAGATAAAGGTAAATCCATAGATAGAATATATACACTATAAATAGATGAAAAAAGAGAGGTGACTACCTCACTTATATTTTTTTATTTACTCTTCCATGAGGATTTATTGATCCGATGTGCCAGTTAAATTTTATCTTATTTTTAGGCTTTCCAAAATCATAGCTTTAGCCTTTTTTTATCTTTGTTTCCTCATCATTTTTGGCTACCTCTTCACTTATTATAGGTCTTGACTCCTTTTATTATACATCTTCTTATTCACCTTCATTAGATGAATAATCAACTAAATATATTACTAGTGTAGGCTCTTCTTCTACTACTTATACCTCATCAAGGGATTCCCATATGGTAGGAGGCCAAAATATGGCCTTGATTATATTTTATTTCCATTTTAGGAGGTGGAAGGGCCATTATATTTCCTTTATTAAGTGACCACATGGGGAGTGGAAGGTGAGGGATATAATGAATAAAGGAGCTATAGTGGTAGAAGGTATCATTGTAGGTGGTGGTGAAGGAATGGTTGGAGGGAAAATAGTGATGAAAGGAAGGGTGATTGAAGGAGGGGATACCATGGTAGGGAGTGACTGAGTAGATTCCTCCTCACTAATGGTAGTGGATGGAGGTGGACTTACCAAAGTTGCTTGAGTGGAAGAATGAGTAGCTAAATTAGACATGAAATAAGCCTACAGAAAATTAGGGAGACTAATTTGGGTGGAATTTATAAGTGGTGTCATGGGTGTCACAAAAAATTGTGCTCTTTTACTTGTCCCAAGGATGTGTAGTTCTCTCCTTCGCATTAGTTTTTCTAAAAACTATAGTAGTAAAATCTATAAATGAAGAGGGTAGTTGAGGATTGGTTAGGACTATTATAGTTTATCTCTTTATTTGGGGATTAAACCTCATTTGGATACTAAAATCTGCCTTTTGTAAACATATTTATTCTCTTATAGTAGAGGGAGGTTAGTTTTTCCATTTTGAATCATGTGGTTGAGTGGGAGTCCATTAATGGTTTCATACTATTTATGTTTGGTCTTCCATCTCTTTAGTTTGTTCTTAAGTAATATAAGGACTATAATGAATATCCTAAGAATATATCATGAAAATTTGTTTATTTTTCATCCTTTTCCACACCTCATTATCATCTGGTACATTTATAAAAACATCATGAGTGTATTCCTAGTGACTATATGAAATTTTCACCTTCTTATTTTCCTTGAGCTCCTCAAGTATATCTTGGTTTTCTTCCTAGGGTTATAATCCATAAATTAGGCTACCTTTAGATTATATTAGGACCTTGATTTTCTAACTTGGTTAAAATGTGGCCTAACTAAAAATTGAATTTGTTTGATACTCAATAGAGTTTTATAATAATAGGCCTAATTATTAAGGTCAAGTTCATCAATGTTACTGTAAAGTTGAAAGGCCACCTCTTGTTCTATAATTTTATCTATCACATTTCATGGTAGTAAAATCTAATTTAACTTTGTCCCTTAAATTCTAAAGACTATAAAATCAGGGCAATACCAATAATCTCCTATTTTTCCAATACTTATTTTGAGGTTTTTAGATAGTCTATACATCTAGGTGCCATGGATTACCTAATAGACTTGAGGGTGTATTTCCTCACATATCCTTTGAATTTCATTCTTGAATCTATAAATAAACATGAAATAGTAATATTCATAGATTTTACTACCCAAATATTATATCGAGGGCTACCATAGCTCCTCATGTGTCATGTAGACTATGTCCAGGATGACATCATGTAAAAAATGCCATTAGCTGGCTTTTAATTAGGTTTAAAAATTTGTGTTTTCAAGCTATTATTTATAACGTTCTCTAGTGTAAAAAACTTGTTTATTATTAAAATAATGTCTAATAGAGGGACCCATTTTATTTGTAGGTAATTTATGCTCTCAAAACCATATAGTCTATTTAGGATAGCCATAACTATCCTAATTTCAAGTATAAATTTATAATTGTAATTGGATTAAATTCCTCCCTTAGGATTTAATATCTAGACATTAACCAGCCATTATTTTAGTTTCCTATCTATTGTGTTATGCTTGAGATAAAAATTAATCAAGACTTGGTTATAGGTGGTCTCAGGCCGTGAAATCTCGAGATAAATTTCAAAATCAATACCAAAAATAACTACAACTACATTTTTACCTTTCCTAATATGGAAAAAATACCCAAAAAATGTTCCATTTAAAATTAAACCTCTAGGTAGGTCCATACAAGGAATCACCTCTATTTTTGATACTACTAGATGGAGACCTTGTGTTTTAATGGGTAACAAGGTGTTGATATACTGCTTCTCATCTATAGACAATCTGTTTTGTGCAAAGTAGGGTGCCATAGAATCTATAAAATTCTAGATCATAGAATAAGGAGGAACCTAAATTTGAAGGCACTTTTATCAAATATTATGTCCCTATTTTTAGTGATCCATACACAATAGCATACTAATGGGGTATGAGGACATGCTTGATTTGAAGAGGACGTCATTATGGTAGTCTAGGCTATGTATTTACTTTTAAAAATCATCTAGTTTTTCCTTACAATTTCATTAAAAATTCTAGGGTTCTTTAGATGTTTGAAGGATTGGAATTACAAAGCTTGATTGATAATTTGATGGTGAAATGATTAACTATCGACTAGATTTGACATATATTAGCTAAAAAATTTGAGTCTTAAATGCATTCTTGTGTCATAAATGCAAATATTGGCATTTTTTTTCATGTTTTGATTTGAATGTGATAGTTATATTTGGTGGGTTTACTTGCTTTCTAGATGGAAATTATTCATTAACTTTACATGTTTAGTCATCAAGTTCAAGACAACTATCAAATTATCATTTACCCACTTATTTTTATTATTTTTAAACTCATTTATATGTAATTTGATCCTATGTTATTTAGATTTTAATACTTTTCGAATCATCATTCACTCAGGCCTTTAGATCAACTTATATATTTATATACCATAGAGGCATGAGTTAATGTAACTGTGCCATGTGGATCAACTTTGGGTCTGTGGGGGTTCAAAAGCATAGGATAGTGGAAGCTTGGGCCTTTTTAACTATGTAAATCTATCTAAATTTTCCATATAATATAATTTTAACATGTAGTGCAATCTTGGGGCCTTGGAGGCAAGGAGACTTGGAGCCATGGTACCATTAGCTCATTGATTGAGTATATCTTCTTTGAATTTTGAGCCAATAACAAGGTGTCACTTCTCATCTTCTCAAATATTAAAATATTTTAGGTATTATAATATAGGGCATCGAGGCCATTATAATTAAGTAATAATTTTATATTAATGGGTAAATAAAAATGTGCAAGTGTAGAATGCTCAGAGCTCATAATCTTAGGACCATTAGATCATTAACCTTAATTTCAAAGCATAGGGTTCTGTGTACTGGAAAGAAATCTATGTGTCCTCTTCTCAAATCTCAAATACTTTGAACAATTAATTTTTTTTTGAAATACAAAGGCTCTATGTAACATATGAATACCATCTATCAAAATTTTGAAGTTTGAGGTCCTTTAAGACTTAAAAACTTTTGCAAAGGGCTACATGTTCTAGATAACATAGTGACACCACCTATCATATTTTTTATATAATAAACTGAGGCCTAACCTATGAATTCTTTCTAAGTATTCATAGATATTCCTAAAAAAGTATAAAACATAGAAAACACTAGGATGAAATACATTGGCTTATTAGTAAATAAAATCAAATCACCAACTTTCGAATGCAAATATGAAAACCTAAGATTAATAATAAATCAAAGTATTCAGATGGAAATTGATTAGGAATGGGGATTTATAAAACCCTAAAAAATGGTAGCAACAATGAGGGGGGTGAGCAAGATTTAGAGGTAAAAACACAACCCAAAGCTAGTGTGCAAAATAGGAAAGTGGTGACTATGGGTAGGGGATTTTTCTAAGAGCCAAACATTAAGTTAGAACTTTATGGGGATAGAAGAGGTGTTTATAAATTGTTAGGACCTATTTATGTGGAGAAAAATATTACAAATCAAGCAGGTTAGGATGGCAAAAATGAAGATCCCCATAAGGTTATTTTTTAGAGAGAACCAACTCCATTGGCTATGACAACCATGCAAATAAGGTTGCAGTTTCCTATCAAGGATAAATCCTAAACAAAAGAAGGGGCTAGAATTTTGTTGAAGGAACAAGGGTGTGGGGTTAGTATAAATCTAGGTAGAGGTAGGAAAGCTAAAGGGGTTTAAAACTACTATGGTTTTTCTACTTCCAAATTTGTTGGAGACCACTTGTCCTTTGAAGATGTTTTGGAGTTGGATAGGCTAGTGAAGGGTAATGACATGTTTGGAAAGTGAAATGAAGGCTTTATTAGGGTGTCTCCAAAGGATGCTATGTTATCTATCTACAAAAATTCATCTAATACCTTCCATTGCTATAGTAATTTCTATAGAGAAACCATTCTCAAATATCATCTTACCACTGGCCCTATCCTAATTTATAGAAGCCTTCTTCATAAAGAAAAGTGTTCAAATGAGGTAGATGAGGTTGTAAATAAAGTTCCTATTTATAATTAACCATTGAAATGGATTTCATGGTTGATATTACCTTAATCTTCTTTAAATTTCCTCCACTATTTGAAATCTTGGATGCATAACTTTCTATGTTAGAAATTGAAAGAGGGAATAGATATTTGACTGATAGGTGTGTGGGGAAGTGACCCTCATGGAGTTCACTTTTGGAGTGGTGTAAAACATCTTGGCCCACTTTGGTTTCTCTTTCTTTTTCTATTTTGGCAAATGGTTTCTTTGTGCTTTTATTCCATTCTACTGAGGATCAGGACTTTATCTGGTCAAATGGGCCATTGTTCTTTAGCAAGCAAGGGGTGTTCCTATGTCTATGGACACCCTTTTCTGATCTTGCCACTATAGTGATCTATCAAGCCCCTATCTAGGTTAGATTTTACAACCTTCCTTTGGATTTGTAAGATGTTACTCTTTTCAAGAAATTGGTTAGCAAAATGGGAGTTTTTGTTGAATTTGATGAGTCCATTGGGCCAAATTTAAACTTTGTCAGGGTGTGTTTGTTGGTGGAATTTTCTAAACCTCTACATCATTCTATTCATATTTCCTCTCCTCATGTTAGGTGGTTATAGTTTGTTAATGTTGAAGGTCTCCATTTTAGCTGCTTCAAATGTAATCAAACTGATCAAAAGATTGTTTTGTGTCCCAAGAATAATTTTCAAGGTTATCATTCAAAGATCATGTATAAATGGGTCAAAAATATTGGTTTCCCAAATAAAAATTTGGTTCATAGAATTCATATTTACAATTATCCCCCAACATTGATAGTTCTCCAATAGGAGGTTAACGGGTCTTAACAAGAAGAGACTTTAGTGCTAGTTATAACATAAAATAGTTTGGAGGTAAGGAAATCCTCATCTCCCATGGGGGAAAAAGGTGTGATGGATTCAAAGATAGAGTGTGATCTCAATCTAGAACCTACAATGGATGCCTCTCAATAAAATATGGTCAAGATTATTATTGTTGGGGAAGAGGTTGGGGAATATTCTAAAGGAGGGCTTGCCAACAAAGAAGTTATTTATATTACAAAGAAGCCTAGAGTTTTGAAAACCCCAAATTGTGGTTAAAAAAAAAAGGGTAGTAAATTAGAAGTAAAAAGGTTGCAGCTTGAGACCCATAACTCCATCTATGGAGGCAGTCAATAGACTTTGGATTCATTGTTGTCCAACAAAAGTACACACCTATTGGTAGCTAAAGATTGATCTCTAATTTTTGTCTTCAACATTTTTTATTCTATCTTGGCCTTTTTGTTTTCATGTCTCCTTTCTCTAGTTTTTGTTAGTCCTTTTGGTTTTAATGTGTGGTTGGTATTATTGGTTTACTAGTTTACTTGGCTTCTATTATGTTTTTTTGGTTGCTTTTATTTTCTCCTATGATGGTTTTTTGAGGACTGGGCCCTCAGTTTGTGATCCAAAACCGGTTCAAGTTTTGGTCAAAAACTTATCAGTTGTTTCTCCAGTTAAAAGGTATGAATCTATCTAAAAATAAATCAAAGTATCCATTCAAACTTTAATTTTATAATTTAAACTCTCGTAAATTTAGAATTTTAAAGACAACCTTAGGATTTTTCATGAATAAGCTCATATCATGGATTTTTAAGGTTTATAGGACCCCAAATAAATATTTTCAATAATAATGGGTCACCATTTAATTTTTTTAAAATGGGTTATATGTGTTAGGGCACAATAAATGGTGACTCAGGGGAAAATACTCCTGAGTTTTCTAGAACCTAGAATCTCAAAATGTAGCATAACCAAACTCTATCCCTACCAAAAAATGAACAAATAAATGATACCTTGACTGACTCCTACTTCCTCATGAAAGATACTAACACTTTATTTTCCTTGGTTCTAAGTGTGTGATTTTTTGGATTTAATCTTATTTATTATGAGAGTTTTGAGAAATTCCTATATAAATAATGTAGGTTTCATGTTGACCTCAATTTTATAGCTAAATAGTAAGGAAATCATGGGCATTACTCTTCTTCTATCCAAGCATCCATAACCCCAATAAATATGCCTATATTTCCACTCAAACCCTTTCTCTACTACCATCCAAGCATCCAAATACCCAATATAGATTACTTGGATCATCCATCTTCTATAATTCTATATGATTGAGTTTTTTTTTGAAATACATTGTCATGCCCAAAATTTACACCTTGGACACACAAAAGCACAACAATTTTTTTCTTGTTCCTTTACCAACACCTTAAAACACTACTACCAATGGTACTGAACAACAATAATAAAACATAGCTTACAACAAGTGTCTTGGTTCTACACACCTTAAGACTCAAACATACTAACATGACAATAATAAGTACATAGAATAAATACCTCAATAATGAATTAAGGTTTTATAAATCCTTGGTATAATCTTGTGTTCTAAAAAACCCCTCATTTGAATCATAAAATGAGCTCTAGGTTGAAATATACATGTAACTACACCACCTAATCAAACAGGTCTAGATGATAGATGCTCACTTTTCCTAGGAAATTTTAGACAAACCAGGTTCTAAAATAACTTGTTAAAAATAATAACCATTTGAGAAAATTAAAACTAAGGGTTCCTAAAACTATATGAAATTAAATGAATAAGGTGTAAAATTTTAACTATGACTAAACTAACCTCTATCAAATTTTAAGACATCATTTTAAGAGTGACTTTGAAGGTCAGAAATAGAAAAAGAATAACTTATGTTGCAAGTGCTCTTCAAATTTGAGCTAGAAAACATTTTGAGAAAAAGTCTAGATATTTCCTTTTATCAAATTTCAATTATCATAACCAAGGAGAATTGATATTAAGTTTAAATATTAGGCAAAGGACAAGTTACACTAATTTTATTTAAAGTTAGATTCTAGAATGAATTTAACTGAATCTGCACACTTCTTAATTTCTAAAAGAAGATTAATTAACTATACTTTTGCCTATATATAAAATCTTGGAATATATGTAAATTTCATTCTTCGACATTCAATACTAACATCATGAAACCATAGGATTTAATAAATTCTAACCTTCCACTCAAAATCACCTATTTAAAGGTTGATTGATCTAGGTTCACTTTAATCCTTAAATATAAAATTTATAGAAAAATTTAAGCACCATCTTTTAAGGTGAAAATATTTGTTTGATTTTAGTTTGTTTATATTAATTTATTATTTTTTATTCTAATTATAACATTAATTTTATATCACAAGATTTTATTAAATTGTTGTAATTTCTTCTTGCAAACATATATCATATCTGCCAATATAGATTTTATTTTATTTTTTTGGAATTTTTTTTATAAAAAGGGTAAAAATATATTAATAAAAGAACAAGATCATTACAAGAAGAATGAGGGACCAAAATCCCCAAAGGAAAACAACAAGTTCAAAAAAACTAGGGACAAACCCACCTATATGTTGATATGACCCTTCCTATCTTCCTCCAAAATACGTTCCAAATTAAAGCGAAGCTATGGGGAGAGAGACTCCCAATCCTCAGAATTATCACCATCTAAATGCTCAAATGACCATTTTTCCAAATAATCTATTGCTTTATTCCATTCACAAGGAATATGAATAAACCTAATTATATCCATGAGTGAGCTAATCCTCAAAATCTGCTACACAATCCCAGCCAATTGACATCCAACACTTTCCTCTTAACAAGCAGGTTGATCACGACTTGAGAATCTGATTCACAAATCATCCTACACTAACTCAATGCCCGAGCCTTCTCAAGAGCATAGAGAATATCTTGGCCTTCCATCATGTTGTTGGTTTGTGTCCCCTCATGGACCATAAAGAGAAAAATCACCATACCTTCAGAGTCTCTACCTATCCCACCAGTACTTGCAAGGCTGAGATTGCCCTTAGAAGATCCATCCATATTGATCTTGAGAAATCCATTAGGAGGGTACTACCACTAACCATCCCTATGAATCTTCTCTTTGCCCTGTTGACCTCTCCTGACATAAGCCGAATTACCTACAAATTGCTAGAATCCTAGGTGCGCTACCACCTCAGCGTCTTAATTGGATAAAGGGAGACAAACCTCACTCTTGTCTTGCACAGTCTCTTGAATCATCCCTATGAATTTTTACCATACTTGTTACACCATAATCCTCTCATTCTGGAATATCCATGTATTTCTCTCCAACTAGAGCTACCACAGCAAAAAGATGGCCCCCCCTAACCAAACATTCTACAAAAAAGCCATCCTTAAGGGGGGTTATCCCACGCCACTCCAAAAATCAACCAAGGATGAAACATGGAGATAGGGACACTACCATATGTCCCACCAATAATGCCAGAGTTGCAAAGCAAAGGAGTAATGAAAAAATAGGTGAGCAGAATCCTCCTCAGTTGCTTCGCACATAACACAAATGGATGGGCCTTGGAAGCCTCTTTTCTAGAGATTGTCCCAGGTTAAGCACCTATTCCAAGCCAAAAACCAAACAAAGTAGTTGCATTTTGGCCATGAGAATTTATTCTAGACCTATTTCCACCATTGCACTTTTCCCCTACCCAATCTCTAAGATAATAAAGCTTGATATCTAGGAGCAACTGTGTAATTTCCTTTAGGATTGGGAGACCAAGCAAGCTCATCTTCCTCCTAGAGGGAGCTAAATCAGCATCTAGAAAGGAGGTTCAATAGCTCATCATGCTCCTCCTATGTTCCAACAACCAACCAAGCCTCAGGTGCTTTCCATTTTTCCACCTCTAGCTATATGCAAGAAATGTATGATTTAAAGTCACTCACCCAATACCAACCAGCATCAAGGAATCTCTGGCAAAGGTTTAATAGATTAGGGAACTAAGAAATAATGGGAGGGTTACCATCCCAAGAATCAGTCCAAAAGAGAGCCTTGGATCCCCGCTTACAAATCTAGAATAAGCCTTCCTTAATAAGAGCAACTCCTTTTTTTAGAGTCCTCCATATCACTGAGCCTTTCCTAATGAGTGGATAATGAGGAATATCCCTCTGAGTGCCCCCCAAATAGTACTTCTAAGAGAGAATTCTAGCCCAGGCCTTGTCTTGTTCATTGCACTAGTGCCAATAAAGCTTAGCTACCAAAGCAACTCCATCTAAGTCCATTTACCTTAGGCCAAGCCCCCCATGTTTTTTGGGGCTACAGACCATCTCCCATCTAACTAATCTCCATTTTGAGGTCATCAAAGTACCAGCCCATAAAAATTGCCTAGTAACCGAGTCAAATTCCTTAACAATTCCCACTGGGGCAACCTGAAGCATACATCTATAAATAGGCAAAACTTGCACCACAGATTGAATTAATTGAACACAGCCTACAAAAGAAAGCCACCTATGAGTCCAATGATTCACCTTCACTTGAAATTTATCCAAAATATTCTACCAAGATTCTTTGTGTATACGGCCAATTGTAATAGGAATACCCAAATAAATCAAGGGGAGAGTCCCAATCTGGAAATGCATAGTCTAAGTAATTCACTATTATATGGGAGCCGATGTATTAAAGAAGAAGATGGATGACTTATCCTCATTTACATTTTTCCCTAAGGCCGTTAGATAAACATCCAACACCCTACACAAATTGGTGGCTTCACTCATTATGGCCATGCCCATCAGAACAATGTCATCAGCAAATTGCAAGTGAGACTACGCCAATAATTCACCCCCCCCATCGCTAGCCTTGAATATGCCCATCCTCTCTATTCCTTCTAATCATCCTCCCTTAGCCTTCAACAATAAGAAGAAACAGATACAGAGATAAGGGATCTCCTTGTCACAGCCCCCTAGAGGTACCAAATAACTCCATATGTTCCCCATTGATGAGCATCGAAAAGGAAACCGAGGAAATGTAGCTCATGACCCATTGGGTCCATTCATCTACAAAACCAAAAGCTTTGAGAACCTTCCATAGGAATGACCATCTAACCCTATAAAAGACTTGGCAATATCCAGCTTAATAAATATTTCCTTATTCTTGGAGCTAGCCATGGAGTGAATGGACTCAACCGCTATGACAATACCATCAAGAATTTGCCTATCTTCCACAAAACCACTCTGTTCTTCAAAAATCACATCACTGAGCCCAATTTTTAACCTTTCTATAATGATTTTAGATATGATTTTATAAACAACATTACAAAGAGATATAGGGCAAAATTGACTTAGCCTATCAGTTCCTTCGCATTTTGTTATGAGGGTGACATAAGTCGCATTTGAAGCCTTAAGCATTTGCTTATTCCACTGAGATTCTTGAAAAATAGTTAAAAGATCCAATTTGATAATATCCCAAAATTCTTGATAGAATTCAATTGGGAAGCCGTCAGGACCAGCTGGTTTCCCCTTTTTCATATGGGAAATAGTCACCTCAAGCTCCCCAAGTGTGATATCCTTCATTAGATTCTCATTCATTTCATGCATCACCAGGGGTGGAATGAAATAGAGAACCTGTGCCTCTTCTGGTAATTCCTCAATCACATCTTCCTTAAAAAGAGTAGAGAAATACTGCACCACCTCCTCTGACATTGTAGGAAAGGAATTAAGTCGCTCACCTCTTTCATTGACCAGGACTGAGATAGAGTTGTCATGCCTCTTGGCTTTAGACGATTGAAATAAAAAAGAAGTATTTCTATCACCTTCTTGGAGCCATTCTATTCTAGCTTTCTACTTTTAAAACACTTCCTCCTATAGCTCACATTCCTCTAGGTCTTTCATAGCCCGAGGTTCATCTTGAAGTAAGATTCTAGTCAATCCTTCCTCCCTAATTGTTCTCATGATACCATCAAGCTTAGCCTGCACATCAACCTTAGCATGAAAAAAATTCCCAAAGCTTTGATGATTCCACTATTTAAGCTTATACTTCACAATCTATAGAAATTTAGCAAAAATATACATCACCATCCCATGGGCAGGCCTGCCCCACCTCCACTAGTTGACCACACATTTGAATAATGACTGATCTCGTAGCCACATGAGTTGGAATCTAAAGGAAGGAGAGTGAGGCTAGTACTTTGAGACACTATTCAACTTAATAGGCCAATGATTCAATCCTCTCTAGTCCAAAATTTTAGACCCTTTAGACCACATATCACTGACCCAATAGCCAGAAACCAAAAAATGATCCAGTCTCTCAGCAATGTAATGTTGGCCAGTCCTCTGATTGTTCCAAGTAAACTATCCATTGTTGGGCCAAATGTCAAATAAATTCAAAACTTTAATGTAATTTTGCATAAGCAAAGGAGAGGGGCCAAGCTTTGTCATACCACCATGTTCTTCAGTCAAATCTAAAATAGCATTAAAATCTCCAGCCATAATCCAAGGTTGGAGGGGAGCCAAGCTACAAATGAAACTAATGTGGCCCCATAGGGATTGTTTACCCTGCCAGTTAGTAGGGGCATAGGCATTGGATATAAGAATGACTTCCCCCATCTCAAAGTTGGAAGCCATCATAGTCAAGGAAAACTTAGATGACAACCATCTTATGAGGCTAATCTTGTGGGGGTTCCAAAGGCAAGCTAATCCTCCTAAAGATCTGGTAGCCCCAATGCATTGATAGTCCCCTTGTCTCCATAACTTAGGTGCTAATCTGGACATAGCATCTACTGAAAGCTTAGTCTCCTACAAAAAAAGGACATTAGGTCTTTGACTTCTAATCAAGTTATGAACATCAATTTATCTAGGGCTGCTATTCAAACCCCTTACATTCCAAGATAGTACAATCATTTCAAAGGATTTAGAAAGTGAGCATCCAAAGACATCATTGACCCCGACTCCACCAAAGTCTCACCCATTAGTTTCATCTTTTCTAGGTCTTTTTTCCTACCAAGCTTGACTAATTTCTCCCCCCACCCTTCTTAAGGTCTTTTTACAAAAGTCCCAAGTGAGGAGAAGATTTACTACTCCTTGCTACTCCTAATTCTCTAGATTTCCCTGTTAAAGATAAATTCTCATCTTCTTTAGAGGGAACATCTGAGAAAGTCAAAACATCTGATATCAACATCTATTGGTCCATATCCATGTGCCCATCCCCAACATCCTGTGATTCAATTAAATTAACTGAAACATTGTTCTCCTAAGCTGGGCCCTCAATCTGCTAATCCAAAATCATCAACCCTAGGTTCACCCCCTGATGGTTGAGGTCATCTAGAATTTCAAATCTGTTAAGCGAGCCATCTACTTGTATTTCCTTTAAAGATCATTTTTTACCCTTACTTCTATATTTCCCTTTAACTAGGATAAAACCATCTGTTTCTGGCACCTCACCTAGAATCGGGCCCTTCCCTTTGTCAGTTCTAGGTGGATTACGATTAGGTTGAGCAGGCTGAGATTCAACGGTTTTAGATTTGGGACACCATCATTGCAAGTGACCATAAGCATGGCAAAGATGATGATTAAAGGGAAGAGTTTCATAATCCAATTGTTGTACCTGGAAAAGGGTCCCATACTCATTTCAACAACATCAAGTATTGGCTTACTAGGATCAATTTCAACACAAATGCGGGCATAAGTCATTACCTTTTTCCTAAGGATTGACATTGATGAATCAACTGGCCTTCCCAAGAGGGATGCAAGTAATTACAGGGTATCTTCATGATAGCATTCCACTAGACAGTGAGGCAGCCACACCCACACCAGAACACAGTTTGGCAATTCCTCTAAAGGATAAAACTAGCATGCCACGGCTTGATAAATAGCCCCACCTAATTGTGAAAGTATGGAACTCCAGCAAAGACTCTACTTTAGTTAGTCAAGTAGATAGAAGTGACCATAAAATAATTATTGGCTAACATTGTGATATCCATTTCTCCTTTTGGAGCCCATGTCTTCTGAGCCCATGCTTCCAAGAACTGGAGCAAAGTCTTGAGCCCCAAAAACTTGCAATACAAAGAATGATTTGTTTAATATTTGATATCCTCAGCAATCATGTCTATAGGTATGACCAATTTGGGCCTCTCCTTAGATCTTTCCAGGCATCCATTGACCTTGGGAAGTCTCATGCCAATTGGTTCTTCAACATCACATGGACTTGGAAATAGTGGGGGGAAAACCATTCCAGCACTCCTCAAACTCTGAGCCAATTGCTGCACTCCCTAGGCCAATTGCTACACTCCCTAGGCCAACTGCTGCACTCCCAACATTGCCTTGTAGCTGTGACCTATGCTTTCCCCCTTCACACCCTCCTTCCTCCATGTACCTTCCTTCTCTCTTTCTGCCATATCCATCACAGTCCAAGCTAACATTCCCACATCCCCCACCAATTTTAAAATATCTACCAATATAGAATTTGATAGAGATAATTTCTAAACATAAATTTCTTGTATTTTCAAAATTGATTTTGCTTTAGAATTCATTTATTTACCTCTATTAAACTATCATTTTCAAACTAAATTTAACTTTATGTGATTTATCGATCATTAAAGTTCTTAAAAGTTGGAAGGCTTGTCTCTATATTAAATAGTTATCCTAATGCTAAAAACTTATGTAAATCAATATAATTATATAAGCTCAAGGAAATATAATAGTCTAATGCAATATATATACTAGATAATTATGGAATGAAATCTAACAAAATATTCTTTCTCCTCATCATAGTTAACTAACTATTTTTATTTCATTAACAATGAGATAATTTTACAACTTCATCCATCTACATCTATGACTAAATATAATTGTTTGAAATTAAAGTTATTTTCCCCTTATTAATGAGAAATAAAATTCCTATATGTATTTTGAAGCTAATGGGGATAAGAATAAAACCCAAAAACCATTTAAGTTTTACATTAGTTAGGAGCAACCACTTCATTTATATTTAAGTTTTAAATTATTCATGGTCTACAACAATAGAGTACTTCAGGAGTATAATAAACCACTACAGGTTTGAGAACACAAATAATAATTTATTCTTAAATTAAAAACTTCTTCAATCATGAAAATGTTTAAATCTTTTATTTTATTTGTCATGGTTAATCTCCAACCTACACTAAAACATTGGTAATGAGTATCATCTTTCACTGAGAAAGATAAAACCTTCATCTGAATTCATCTTGATAATCAAAGAAGTAAACCAGTTAATTAATAATTTTTTAGAATTACCAAGATAAAATAAAACTTGTACAATCAATAATAACAAAATAATAAATAGACAAGGCACTTAATGTGGATAAAACATGAGATTTGCTAACATCAAGATCTCTTAACTGTAACCTCAATAATCATAAGCCAAACATAACATATCAATATTAGATATTAAGCAATGAATAAACACAAATATAAAACTACCATTACAAACCTCAGAAGGAAATATATGACAAGGGATTCAACTAGGAGAGAGAGCATACTCAACAAGATCACTTGATCGAATTATTTCCAATATAAAATAGAGATTCACAAACATAGATTTATGCACAATTACATAAGCATATTTACATATATATTATTCAACCAGGAGTGAGAGCATACTCAATAAGAACACTTGATCAAATTATTTCCAATATAAAATAGAGATTCACAAACATAGATTTATGCACATTTACATAAGCATATTTACATATATATGATTTGACCAGGAGTGAGAGTATACTCAACAAGATCACTCGATCAAATTATTACTAATATAAAATAGAGATTCACAAACATAGATTTATGCACATTTACATAAGCATATATATATATATATATATATATATATATATATATATATATATATATATATAATAGAGATTCACAAACATAGATTTATGCACATTTACATAAGCATATATATATATATATATATATATATATATATATATATATATATGCTTATGTAAATGTGCATAAATCTATGTTTGTGAATCTCTATTATATATATATATATATATATATATATATATATACATATATATATATATATACATACACACACACACACACACACACACACACACACACACACACACACACACACACACACACACACACACACACACACACATATATATATATAACCAATGTTCAAGTGATTAAAGGAGGACAAAAGTCCTCAAAAATCAATTTCACTATTCTACTTGTAGAAGGAAAAATGCGTAAAGTTACAATAGGCAAATGAACAAATCCAACTAGCTGGTAGCTTGCCCATACAAGTCTAGACCCATTTTATATATATATATATATATATATATATATATATATATACACACACACATTTTTATTTTGATAATTAACTGATATACCAACTTTCATGAGGTAAAAAGAGGACAAATATCCACATAGCTTCATTTGTACTTTCCTTCATCTAATGCCACACTAATACAGATGTGTTGGTTGGTAAAAGAGTTTTTAACCAACTTATTTCTAAAATAATAAATCCAAATGACAAATGTTTTTCCCAGGTGGTGCCACGTAGGTTTAAAACTACCCAAAAGATGAAAATTTAAATGTTAATATGGATATATAAACACTTATGTATAAAAAATATATATTTCTCTCTCTTCTTTTTTTTTTAAATGCTAAAAGTGGCACTACTACTTGGTATGCACCATTGATAAATAAAATTTAATTCCTCTTTTATTATTTTACAAAAGGCATGGAACAACAACAAGATATTCACAATGATAACATAATAAATAAATAAAAACATTTATAATTAACTTCTAAAATAGCTCTTTTAAGAGTTTCTTATTGTCATTGTGATGAGGCAAATAATGTAGCTACAACTAGTATATACTAGAGTATATAAATAAAAAATTCATCTTGTAATTAAATGTCAAAAGTGGCACTACAATTGATAGTAAATTGAAAACTTGAGTTTATAATCTAATCCAACCTTAAATCTCTTTATCATGCCCCAATATGTCCCTTAATAGGGCACCATACTAGTTATAGGTGAAATTTCAAGCTAAAACCCAAATTTTGACAAAAAATTGATCAAAAAGTGTTACTATATAGAAAATGGCATAGCCCTTCTTCTAGGGTTCTAGTTATCTATTTTTATACAATAAAACAAACAAAACTTTTAACAGGCTAAAAAACAATTTAATTCAATTTTATCAAATCTCCAAATAAATCACAAAACATGGAAACACTCAACAATTTAACAAGCTAAAACTGTAACCAATGAAAAACTAAAAAATATAATGTATTCCTTAAATTTGAAATCAAACAAAATATACTTCTTTGAATATCAAGGTGAATTCTATTAGAAGATTCACATGCCTAGATATTGACTGGTAACCTTTCCTCTTTTTACATAAATCCAAAATTTCCTCCTCCTTTACTCAAATCACCTTTCACAGTCCAATTCCTTTAGCTTCCTTATGCTATGAATTTTTAGTATGTAACAAGGAGAAGGTAGGTTAGAATATAAATGGGCTAGGTGAGACAAGACAAAAATATCCTCCTCCACACTCCAAATCACATCATAATTTGCCACCCTACAAAATTTCTCCCATCATGCCCACCTTCCTATCCACTTTCACCAATTCCCTATACTTCGTCATTAAAATAATGCTTTGGTATTTTTTCACTCAATTTTATATAATATTTTTATTTTTTTAAATTTAACCATACTTATAATTTGCATATGAAAATTAATTTATAATTGCATTCCAAATTTATATTCTTGAATGTTATTTAGTATTATTTTTGTAGGAAATAAAATATATTAAAATAAAATTCATTTTTTTAATTTATTATATTTATTTATTTTATTTTATTTATATATACATATTTTAAATCATTTATATATATTTATCTATGTTACTTTTATTATTTATATTTATATTTATGTATATATATTTCTATATATTAAAAACCATCTTACAAGAGACATTTATACAAAAACAATAAATGGTATTAAAATATTTAAGCATGGTTATCTTGATAAAACTCTTCGACATAAACTAATATATACCAACCCATAATCCTATGAACCAAACTAGGTGACAACTAATTAACTTACCCACTGACCAACTATCGTTAACAAAAGGTTACACTTAATAAGTATAACAAGTCAATCTAACAATCACCATCCTAACAAAGGGTGATGTACCCTTACCATTTGTTGACTAATATATTAAGCTATCATGGATATAAATGATACCAAAATAAATATTCTATAGTAAGCTAACTAACTACCAAAATATAAACACCCTCAAATCTCACTAGTTTGCCTTTAGAGATGAAATACTAACATGACATGATAGTAAGGAGTTTCATTATTAATACCAATAAAACAATCCAAAAATAACATAACTATATGTATATGTATTGGTATCACCTTGCTATCCTTCAAGGAAACCAAGGGACTAATCTGCTATGTTTAATAAAGATAACACATTATGATAACCTACAGAAAGGTCACAACTGACATGCCAACACCTACATAATATGAAGATGATGAGATGACACTACTAAAATAGAGAGGGGTTTTACATTCACCCCCTCTTGAAAATGAAATCATCCTCAATGCACCAATTAAAACTACATGGTGGGCTAAACACTATACTCATAAACTATGATAATCACCAAAGGGAGATAGAAGTTTTATAATGCACCAAAATTATTCATCTTAATGCAGAGATCCATTATCAAATATTTTATTTCATAACATTAGAATCCAATTCAATTTCATCAAACTATAAGATAAGTGGTCTATATTAATGTACAAAGTCTATTCAAATATCATAATATCATGCCACTACTGTAACTAGCTACTATTGTGAAGAATTTAAGTTCTCTGATCATTAGTATATATACTAATCTATGGTATAACCATGCTTAGCAAATATGATTCAAATGATGTGAAGAGTTATTACTAACACATAGATGAATAAAATAATGTAAGACTAAAATTGAAATGTTAAATGCCATCACAATGGAATGACCCATTTTTGAGAGGAACAAGAATCCACTAATACTCGAGGTTCTACTAGAAAATAATAGAACCCAAATAATTAATGACATAAGAATGGGAATATAAGTGTCAACTTAATATAAGTATGAGTGCCAATCCATGGTGAAAGTACACTATTCTAAGAATAATGTCATTTCATATCCCAACCAACTACATAAAACTAAGTAATTCTAATCAATATTAACTAATATTGATAACTATTATCTATCACAAATCAACTAATATCAAAAAATACTTTTATCAAAACTCTAAAGTTATATGCAAAAAAATCCATTATATTATTCAAGTTTATATAGTTTAAATAATCCCAATAGAAAACTCAAACTATATTAGCCAAAATACCTCAGCTAGTTCTATCTATATCAATTAGGATACAGTCTATAAAAATTAACCCAAATATAAATCTATTGTTAGGATATGGTTATACACAATTTAAATAGATAAATTATACCAACACCATCTCAGTCTAACTATTTTGGCTATGATATAATTCACATAATTTTAATAAAATTGAATTGTATTGACTAGGATCCAATTAAAAAAGATTCAGTTGAAAAAAACTTTATTATCTAGGTTGATACATTTAAAGTAGTTCATAAAATCATAACTACCTTAGCATGACCGATACCACATATTTTTTTAAAACATTGATTTTAGATATATAAATTAACCTAGATGCCAAATCTATTATTATGAGAAATATTCACATAGAATATGACAATAAAGTTAAAAAAAATGTGTCAATATTGAGTTTAATATCAAATATTATGATCTAATAATTCTCCTTTCCTAAGTTCACACTTTAGGTCATCTTAAAATACCCACCCTCATTATTTTAAGTTGGGGTCATATTACAATTCTCATAATTTATCAACATCACACAATCATAAACAAAGACAAATTCAAGAAATTTAAAAAGAGATAAAAAATTATTATGCTCAATTATGTTCTTCATAGTTATCATTTCTTGGGTGTGTCTCATGCTTTAGTATAGTTAGATTATGCTAATATTTTTGGTAGGATTTTATTCTATCCATATTATGTTACAAATTAATTTACTTTATATACAACTCTAGGTTTATTACCATCTAGCTTAGCATCACCTCTATAATCCCTCATTATTATGATAAACCCTTTATTATCATGTTTTATCACCTCTTTATTTCATCCATCAGGACCTGCTTATACACTTATATTATTGATTCTTAGTTTTAATTTGTGATTTGCATGGTAAGACCTAGGGAATAAAACTAGTCCTTCCATATATTACATTTTTTATTCCTTCTCCTACTCACAGTCTTATTTAAGTGTTTTCTTATAAATATTAGGAAATAAATGAGAGTGTATTTTTTATGTTTATAGTCAATTATATTATCTCAGGGAAAAAATATTTAATTCTATTTACATGTTTATTATCCATATTTTACCTTCTTTTATGATGATGTTTCAATTTTTTTGTCATTATATCATCTCCTACTTTTTAATGATCAGGGAAACCCAATAATTATCCTATTCATCTCTATATTCTTGATTTTTCACCTCCTTTTAGTCACATCAAATTTGGTTTGAATATTTAACTCTCTTATAAGGTGCAATTCAAGGAGTTTCTAAGCTTCTTGTTGCCTAACTTATCCTATTTAGTGGAAGGTGTAATATCTCTTGTGTTTTTCATATCTATCACCCATTATTGGTATTTTTAATTTATATGGAGGAAAATAGAAAACATAAAAATAATTTGAAGCCAAGATATGAAATAAAAAATAAAAATAAAAAAGAGAAAGAAAAGTACAATTAAAAATTGTAAAATATCTTTCAAGAATTAGAATCATACCAAAATATGTGATCATATTATTGGCACACCCTATCTTAGTTGAAGCTTAAAATCCGTAGTTTGACTCATGATAGAGATGAGGTCCATTGGAGTGTGGTACATCAATAGACTAGGGTATTTGGCTCTACATATATATCATTAGTGTCATGTGATTTCTCATACCAATACTTAATCCTCATAGTTGAGTGATGGATTTGTTGGGGTCCCAAATAATAAGGAACACATCTTCTAAAGGTAATATCATTTTAATTTTCATGCATATATCCTTCATGGGATGATCTTTAAACTTCACTAGTTAGATAAAACTTTGCTTGATAGGTAAATTATTTAGGTCCATTGATGTCAATAAATCATAGTCTTGCCAAACTAATTAGTGTATTATTTTTTGTAAATAATGTGTTTTCACCTTCATGGAATTATATTTTACCTCCTTTCAATATTTTTCCTTGGTAGATAGAATTGTTTCTGAACCTCTTCAATATTCTTTATCTCCTTTTTTTCATATCTCTTAGACATGTTAGCATCACAATAGGTTCTAACTTTTATAAGTTCCCATTTTAACTTGTCACATTTGAATATAAGTTGCATATTTAAGATATTTCAATACGTTATATTAGTTATTTCATTATTTTTACAATATTTATATTAGTTATATGTGGAAATTTGATCTTTGTTTTCTCTTTTTTAGGCCATCTAAACCTAATTGAACCCTCTTTATGGATATTTGGTCTTGTATTTACCATTTAGTGCTTTATTTTATTATTTATCAAATTTTTATCTTAGGTCATTTGGACCTAATATAACCTTCACCATTGTGTCTATATAGGTTTATCTATTTTTTCCAATCTTTTCTAAGAATTTCATATACTTATATTTTTAGACTTGATTGCATACATGAACTTTGATTTTATCCAAGTTTTTCCTTGTATCATTAGGGTTATAATATGTGGTTTCTACACATTCCATGATGTAAACTAATGTATTTTCATGCATGTTTTTATTGGAAAGGTGAGTTAAGTTATGTATATTTTACTTTTATCTATTTAATTTATCATAATTTATTTAAAATTCTTGATTTTATCTTTCATGTTGTTATGTTATATTATAAAGAACCATCCCACATTACACAATTGTCACACATGATGATATTTGGGTGGGGTATATGTATACAACTCATTTTTTTAACTTAAAAATGATTTATATTTTATGAATCATTGATGCATCAATTTCCCTGAGTACCTAGATAACAATGTGTTAGTTCATGGTACTTTATGAGAGATTCCATATCATCATTATATATATATATATAATTGTATTTATTATCATGCCATATACTTGTTAGAGGTAAAATCACTAAGAAGGGGGGGATGAATCAGTGATACTAGATAATCCAATTCAATTCCTAACTCTTAAACATTCAACATATATAAATTTTGATCAACCAATATAAACATAAAAGCACATACATCCTAAGCATACATCACATGAATACATCATATATGTGGGAAACCCTCTTGGAGGATAAAACCCACTGAACCTTGAAATATGTACTACCATCCTATAAAAAAAGATACAACATTTATACCAGCATCCACTAATCAAGGAACACCCATCCCTTAGTTTAGTGAGACACCAATCCCATAAGGAGCTATTGCCCCTATCTAGCTGAGCACCCACAACAACTAGACCTTTAGCAAACTTTACCATTAAAGGAGGAATAAACCCCCTAGGAAACCAAGCACCCACTTAGATACTTGAAAAATTCCCATTGAACACTTATTTATACTCTTTAACTAATGATGATCACCTTTGTCTACACTCTTCACCTCTAATTTTGCTTAAGCTCCCTCTAGGGCTAACTTTCTCAAACTACCTCTTCTAGGCTTATTAGGTCTAATGAATTATGGGTCCTCTTGCATCAAATTGATCAAATAAACATGTCTAATATTTTTCACACTTTTATAGTCCTAACTAACTTGTACCTTCTATTTTAAAGGTTCTCATCTTCACTTGAATCCACACACACACACATAACTAGTATAATAGTCTAATTAGACCTTGTAATTATACCACTCTCTTCCTTTAACCCATCTTTGTTGGCCAAGATGATTTTAATATTTGAACCAAATTTTAAATAGGTCCTTATACATATTACATTAAATAAACACACACTCCTTAGGTTGGCCAATACCTCTTTATCCCCAAACCACCATTAGGTCTTGGTGAGACCTAAAATAATTAGGCCTTCATACTCACATGTTATATGTGAGACTAATTATACCACCTTCATAATTTACCAATGATTATAAAAAAATAAACATATTTAAAATATCTCCTTGATTACTCCCATATTGGTACATGCCCCCTAGAACACCAACTCAACACTCAAATCTACCAATTAAGATTCCTTGCTTTTTAGGTATTCATATATAAAAAACATAGTCTCAAACTTCTAAAGTAAACACTTAAGTATTTCATTTATACATATGATTATATCACATGGTTAAACACTTTATGAACTCTTCTACACCTCCATGTGCTTTAGACACTTCAAAATAAGGCTCAAATCAATCGATTCAACTCTCTTAGAATGACTGCTCATGTTGGGGATCAACCAACAATAGATTACACTTGTGAAAGCAATAAACGCAGAATTAAATTAGATAGACAAGTAACTAGAATGATAAATATCAAGAACAAGAGATACAAGAAACCACCCTAAAAACTTGTATTAACAAACTCTTTACAAAAGGAATACAATTGAAGAAACTTCTTTCTTCCACACCTCTCCTAGATGTATAGATCTCTCACTAGATCTCTATTCCTCAAGAGCTCTCTCTCTCTCAAGAACAATCAACTCCAACAAACCTAGATTGATTCAATTCTGTATTGTTCTTCACATACAATGAACTACTACAATAATCCACTCTATAAAGCTAAGAAGATCTAATTCTACATATAGAATTAGGAGACTTGAGCATGCACTTCCAACAAATAGTTAAGCCACTTGAACAAGGGCTCTAAAAATAATATTGCTAATAATAGAGACGCGAGCTTAAGACTACAACTCAAACTCATCATGCAAACACTCGCTTCTGTCCTCGAAAATAGCTTTCTGGATGCACAGGTAATCGACGTCGGTTCCTGCTGCTTGTTTGTGACCGCCGTCGGCCAACCCACTGCCGATGTCGGCATCTTTGCAACTGCTCCTGATCGACGTCGGTCACTCCTGACCGACGCCGGTGTCTGTGTAGACCCTAAGTGTGCTCCTTGGTGAATTTTTTAGCTCCACACTCTAACAGCTCAAACTTGTCATATACAATCAAGATATTTTGACTCTTTATAATTGATCAAGGGAATATCATGACATCCAATCCATTATCATAAGCCTTATATACTTATATAGAATTTTAATTGTCATTTTATTCTTCAACTTTGCTCTGAACACCTTTAACAAGCTGCAAGATGGTCACTCAATATGCCAGTGCATTCATCAAACATATTCAACTTCTGAGAAATTGTTCACACTAAATATGGATTGTTCAAAGATCCAAAACACACACACACACACACACACACACACACACACAGTATTAATTAATTATACAAAACTCTCTAATAGTTATTTCATCTTGAAACATCAATACACTATCAAGAACAACTCATTTATTCTTCTCAAATCACTTGTAGAACATGGTCAAACACATTATCAATGTTGAATCTTAATATATTTGATTTTATATAAATTAAAACCTTATAACTCACTTATCTAGATGCGTGTTGAAGTCATATTCAACTTTTATTTTTATATCACCTTCAAATTCATCTTAGATCAAAATATATAAGCATAATACTAAGAACTATTTTTTCCTTTGTTAAATTCAAATGCCAATGATCACTGTGTAAACATTAAACATCAAACACTTTGACCTCATCTAAATATCCCTAGAAACTTTCAACAAATATACACCATTGATATCCTCAAGATTATCTTGGTCTTTAGCTTTGAATGCTCACCATTTATCTTTGATCCAAGCTCCCACGATTGTGCCACTTGGTAGCTCTGTATGCCTTCTACACACCCTATACCATTAATTCAATGTTCTTATGCCACTTGGTAGTTATGTGTTAAATATGAGCATCCTTTGACTTATTGACTTAATGTGCACCACTGATCTCTAATTTCATGATCACACACTCACCATTTGATCCTCATCTATCATATTAGACACTCACTATTAGATCTCTATACAATCATATGCTCACCATTGGATCTTTATTTAGTTATATTAAACACTCACCATTATATTTGTGATTTGATTAAATGCTTGATGTAGATATCTTCTTGGAAATTTGGCTAAGTATGGGAACTTAGTAAACTTCTTCCTATAAGATGAACTTTGCACCTCAATAACTTTTTCTACACTCAACCTCATGATTTAAAACTTGAACCATATGATCTCATCACATAGGTTAATCTATCCATATATCAAATTGATCCTAAAATCTTCACATGTGTGAAATATTATTTCATCAATATGATCACTTAACCTTATTTATGAAGATGACTACTTAAACATATACACTCATATGATTGCTTTGATGAATTACTTTCACTTTTAGAAGCACTCCAAGCACTCATAACACCCCATAGGGTCTATAAAACATTTCCATATCATCGATAACATCTATCAATTGCCTCATTAAGTCAAACACTCTCCAAACCATTTATCTAATCACTTTGTCATTAATGCACTATGATCTCATACTTTTTTTAAATTAATGGTAAATTGACATCAATGACCATGATCAACAATATCACCCTTTATCATTGATGGTAAAAAAACCCTCATAATGGCTTTTTACTCTTTTGAACTCCTTAATTCTAATATTTCTCCCCCTTTGACATCAATTACAGAGGGTATTTTCATCAACATTCTAACAAACATTCCTTAAAATCATGTATGCATTTAAATAATATTGAATATGCTCAAGATACTTACATACTTTTAATCATATGAATCAATTGATCCTCCTTTAACATATACCAATCTAAACTTAGACTTCTCTAATCCTAGGACCTAACAATCTGCTCATAAAGCTTAGAAATCTCCCCCTAACATCAAGCTCCATCTCATGTCATCTATTCTTTGACATATACCAATCTATACTTGGGATTATATGATCCTTGGACCTATCTACCTATATAACTCATAAGCTCCCTTTGCTTATGCATGAAGATTCAATACCTTTTCAAAACATATGACTTGGTTTGATCAAGTCATCATATCAATATTCTTGAATTCACAATTGTAGTAGATTTATTCAACCATGATTGGAACATCTCACATATGCTTCCCCTCACATCATGCACATCTTATTCAAACAACTCAAGCTAATTGAAATAGCCACACACATCTTCAAATGATATTCTTATCTTACAACATCAACCAAAGCTCTACTAGAATCTACCATGCTTCCTCTTACTTGTTAAGTGTCTCATTAAAGCTTAGATAGAGACATCCTAACCCACACTGTCTTAGAACAATGTGAAACTATGATTTTCCCACAAATCGTCATATTCATTCTCCTTCTTGGTCATCTGATACTGATAGTTATTCTTTTTCTTCTTAGGTTTAAGAGAAGAAACTTGCTCATCCACTATAATATTCTCTCTTTCTTTTAAGAAATAATTGATAATACATGAAGACAACAAATATTCATGACATACCTTTTCATCTAAAGAAATAACCTCATCACTAGGCATTGAAAACTAATGTTATTTGAATAAAAAATGCTCGACAACAACATTATGTTCAGTTGTATCCATACACACATCATAACTAGTCTCAACTAGAACCTTGGTCTTCTCTTTGAGCTCAACCTGATCTAACTTTTGATTCTCCTTTTCTATCTGGATAGATGACATATTCTCTTAGACTTCCTAAACCTTCTTCATATCTAAATCCTATTTCACTTTAGCAGGTAGTCTAACTTGATCCTTCAACTCAACTAAATTAGTTTTCTTGGTCTTCACTTCCTTAGGATTCCATACCAAGGATTGACCTTTCTTGAGCATACTAGGATGTCCATGCACCTTATTATGACTTGAGATCTTGCTTATATAATATCTTGCAATATGACCAATTTGATGAAAAATGAAATAATTGACATCTTGTCTCTTAGGTTCATTATGTTCAAGCTTTACTATTTTAGAATTCCATACTTGGGTTAGTCTTTTCCTATGCATTCTAGGGTAGAATCTAGAAATATGTCCCATATAATGATAACTATAGAAAAAAAATATCTTCCATACCTTTTTCTTGAATATGGTAGTGATCTATTTTTGATTGATTGCTTCTTCTTACCTAGTCCTTTTCCATATGACCAACAAGATGACAAAAAAAATAATGGCCCAAAAGATATTTTGTATACCTTGAAGAATTCAATTTTTTGATTGGTTTTTTTATTTTTCCTTTAACCTGATTTGACTTGTTCTCTTTCATGTTATCATCCTATTTTCCTTATTTTGATCTCTTTTATTCTTCTTATTCAATCTTGCCTATCTTGACAATAAATTTATCATTCTCATCTTTCAATGAATCTAGCTTGGTCTTCAATTCAACACTCTCATCCTATTTAGTTCTTATACTTAACTTGTAGCCTCTAACTAAATTTTAAGATCTTGGATCATCTCCTTATCCCTCTTAGATTTTTTATTCATGTCATCCTTTAATCTACATGTTTTCTCTTCAATAATATTTATATAATCAAGACTGAAGTTTAACTCATCATGCTCACCTTGATTTAAACTCAACTTGCCATTTATCTCTTCTAACTAAGTCTTGAGATGTCTACATTCTTCCTCTTTTAAACTCAAATTTGTCCTTATTACCCTTAATTGATCCTCAAGAATTTTGATCTTATATTTATCATCTTTTGATCTTGAGCTTACTTTCAAGGATTCTATCTCCTTATTAAGCTTGATGCACTCATCCATAATAGCCTTAAAGTTTGAGGTCAAGATTTTATTATCAGATTCTTCTTGATCATACTCTCTCATCTTACCTCTATGCTTCTCAAAAAGTACCTTGACCTAATTACACTTTCCTTCACTTGATTTTAGACATTCATAAGTAACCTCCACTTGAGCCTTCAAATCTTGATTCTCTTTCTTTAATTCCTTAGCCATATTGTACCTTGGATCACCTTTAAGTGGTTAAACTTGCAAAGAAGATCCTTCTTTGATGTTAATTTTTAGAGGGATAATCACTAAGAGGGGGGATGAATAAATGATGATAGATAATCTAATTCAATTCTAAATTATTAAACATTCAACATACATCAATCTTGATCAAGCAACATAAACATGGAAGCACATGCATCCAAAGTATACATAAGGGCATACATCACATGAACATATCATATATGTAAGAAACCCTCTTGGGGGATAAAAAAACACCAAACCCTACAAGATGGACTACAGTCCTATAAATCAAGATCTAATATTTAGATCACCACCCACTTATCAAGGAACACACATCCCTTAGTTTAGTGAGACACTAGTCCCAGAAGGAGCTACTACCCTTGTCTAGCTAAGCATGCACAATAACTAGACATTTAGTAAGCTTTAACTTACAAGGAAGAAACAACCTCTTAGGCAACAAATAACCTACTCAACTACATTGATTTATCACTTTTAACACCTATTTCTACTCTTTAATTGATGATGATCACCTTTATCTATACTCTTCACCTCCAATCTCTCTCAAGCTGCCTCTAGGGCTAACTTGCTCAAACTATGTCTTCTAGGCTTATTAGGTCCAATGACTTATGTGTAATCTTATATCAAATTGATTAGATAAACATATCTGATATTTTTCTCAATCTAATGGTCTTAACTAATCTGTACCTTCTCTTTCAAAGTTTATATTATTCACTTAAATCCACACACACATAACTAGTATAATTAGTCTAATTAGACCTTGTACTTATACCAATCTCTTCCTTTAATCCATATTGGTTAGCCAAGATGATTTTCATACTTTAACCACCTTTTAAATAGGTCCTTATACACATTAAATGAAAGAAACACACACTCCTTAGATTGGCCAATACCTCATTATCCCCAAACCACCATTAGGTCTTGGTGAGACCTAAAGCAATTAGGCCTTCTTTCTCACACATTACATGTGAGACTACTTAGACCACCTTAATCTTTTACCAATGTTTCAAGCACATAAAAAATATTTACAATATCTCCTTGATTACTCCCATACGGGTTCCATGCCACTTGGAACACCAACTCAACACTCAAACCTACTAATTAGGTCTCCTTGCTTTTCATGTCTTCATATAAAAAAAATACAGTCTCAAACTTTTGAACAAAAAACTTAAATATTTCACATATCCATATGATTATATCACATGGGTGAACCTTTCAATACCTATGATACACCTCTATGTTCTTTAGACACTTCAACATAGGCTCTAATTATTTAATTCAACTCTCTTAGAATGACCACTGAGACTAGTCATATATAGTCAAGTTATTTTGACTCTCCATAACTAATTATGGGCATATCATGACATCCAATCCATTATCATAATATTTATATACTTATATAACATTTCCATACTCATTTTTTTCTTCAACTCTACTTAGAACACCTTCAACAAACCTTTGCAAGATGGTCACTCAATTTTCTAATGCATTCAACAAACACATTCAACTTCTAAGAAATTGTTCAGACTAAATATGGATTGTTAAAACCTCAAAAATCCATAAAAATAGTCTTCATATAGGTTATAATACTCTCAAATAGTTAGTTTATCTTGAAACATCAAGACCCTATCAAGAACAACTAATTTATCCTTCTCGGATCACTTACATAACATGGTCAAACATAATAAATTTTAAACCTTAATATCTTTGATTATATATACATTAAAACCTTGTAACTCACTATGTATGTGACTTAAATTCCTCTTCAACTTTTATCCTTACATCACCCTAAAATTTATCCTAGATAAAAAAAATATAAGCAAAATACTGAGCACTAGTTTTTTCTTTATTAAATTCAAATGCCAATAGTCATTGTGTAAACATTAAACATCAAAAAATTTAACCTCATCCCATGCTCCCTATAAAATTTGAAAAAATATGCACCATTTATCTCCTTAGGAATATCTTAGTCTTTACCTTGCAACACTCACCCTTGATCTTTGATTTGAGCTCCCATGATTGTGCCACTTGGTAGCTCTGTGTGTGTTTTACACACCCTATACCATTCAATTAATGTTCTTGTACCACTTGGTAATTTTTCATGAAATATGAGCATCTTTTGACTTATTGACTTAACACACACCATTGATCTTTAACTACATGATCACATGCTCACTTTCGGATCTTTGTCTATTATACTAGATTCTCACTATTAGATATTTGTACAATCATATGATAATCATTGGATCCTTATCTAGTTAGATGAAATGTTCATCATTAGATCTGTGATCTAATTAAACACTCATTGTAGATCTCTTTTTGTAAATTTGGCTAAGTATGGGAACTTAGTAAACTTGTACTTGGAAGGCCAACTTTGCACCTTAATAACTTTTGTTATGCTCAACCTCATGACCTAAAATTTGAAACATATGATCTCCTCACATAGAGAAATATATAAATATATTAAAATACTCCTAAAATATTCACACATGTTAAATATGATGTTATAAAATTGTTCACTCAGCCTTATCTATCAATATGACTACTGTAACATAGACACTCATATGATTGCTCTAGTGAATTCCTTTCACTTACAAAATCATTCCAAGCACTAATAACACCCCATAGGGTCTCTACAACATGTCCATACCATAAATAACATCCATCAATTGCCTCGTTAAGTTAAACATTCTCTAAACCATCAATATGATCACTTTGTCATTAATTCACTATGATCTCATACTTTCTTTATCATCAATGACAACCAAACATCAATGACCATGCTCAATAATACTTAGTATATCCTCCATTTTTTCCTTTTTCCCTTATTTCCTCTCCTCTTTTTCATGTTTATGTGCCTTTTCCTAGTAAATTAACCCTATTGAGTTAGTTATGCAATGTTCCTTGTATGTTATCAAATAACTCAGCCCCATTAAGTGAGTCTTATCTCTAATTTCATGTTTCATTCAAACTCAATCTAGCCATCATAGTACCATTTTTTCTTATTTTAATTTTTATTATCTTGGGTGGGCCAAATATGTTAGTTTTTGAGATAGGTGATTTTTTGGATTTTATGTGTATATATAGGGTTACTAAATATAATTTTCAACAAAAAACATATATAATATTCTAAGCTTATAGACACAAAAATAACTTAATAATAATAATAGGATTCAAGATATAAAAGCTTACAGTTGTAAAATTCTACTTTTCCACTAGGTATTTTAAGGTCATAAAAAGAGGATAAAATAAAAATGTATACCTAGTCTTTAGAGTTTCAACTAAGGGTACTTAGGTATTATTCCTTACATATTGATATTCACCTACAACATATCTCACTAAGTGCCACTTAAGACAAGGGGGAGATTAATGTGTTAACAAGTTAACCCAAGGTAAGTATCCTTATCCCCATCTCTATAATCTTTATTTATTTAATTCGGTAGATATAGTTATGTTTTTGTATCTAGTATATTGGTATGTTATTATATTCCATTATTAGATTAGTATATGATTTTTAGTATATTTGCATGCTTTATAATCCTTAGTTAGGTACCTATTTTCTATAATTACTAGTTTAGATACCTCTTGGTTACCATATAATGTCATTTATCTCTCGCTAATTTACCCCTTTTACATATCAAATATAGTAAAGTATTTATTATTTAGTTCCTTGCATAAAATTCCTAATTATATCCTTGGTATCCTTATTACAAACAACTCTTGCTTATAGCTTTGCCTTATTTTGTAGTGAAACATCTTGTATGTATGTTGGATCTAGTATTATATTATCCTTTTTCCTATATTAGAGGATATTTATATTGGTGATCATGTTTTCCATATATACACTTAATTCTTAAAACAATATTAAAAAAATTGTAATATCATTATGTTGTATAAGTGTAATATGTATTTGATGGATGGGAAAATGTCAAAAAAAATATATAACAACATTCGTACCATGACTTAGACTAGGATGTAAAAGGGCCTAATGGAAATTGGTCTATCTAATCAGAATGACATTATTTTTTTAATAGAATTAAGCTTATTTTGTTAACTTACTTTAAGGCTAAACATATAAAATAACAATCCCTAACCATGAGACTACTTGGGTAAGGTTAAGAGAGGAGGTTAAAATGAGAAATAAAAGGAAAAAAATGATTTTGACTTAGTTAGGGTCTTCATTTGTTTAAGAAAAATGATGAAAGTTAGAGGCAAACAAAATCTTACTGATATGGATGAGAAATGGGAGATTATATGGGTTTTAATCTATAATATGTAACAGTGGGAAAGGAAAATTGCATTGAAATCATGTAAATATTTTAGGCATGGGAATTGATTAAATAACATGTAAAATAATTTAAGAACATGTTTTTTGAGTAACTTATGAATAAAACTAATATATAGGTCATGTGCTCAAGTTTTTGAGACTGTGGGTCCTTGGATGGAATGCATTTATCTTGGAAACTTGCCTAGTAAAAGACACATTGAACTAGACATAGATAGAAGCAAATCAGAAAAGATATTGTTTGAATTTCAAGTTGGGCTTGGAGGTTTTCAAATAATTTGAGATTAACATTAGTTATCAAGAAATAAAAATTATTACCTATTGAAAGTAATGGAAGTATAGTTAATCAAATGGATAATAGTAAATTTTAAGGGTTGTTAAACACTATATTAGTATATTTTTTATTACCTAACTATATTGTTTGAAAATTATTATGGTTATTTAATTAAATGTGGAAGGTTTTTTTTAGTATATTAAGTGTGATTATTTTATGTTTCCATTAGAGTATCATTTTTAGGCATTGGCTTGTGAGATCTATGAGGTCGTTAGGGTTGTTATTATATATAAATATTACACTCTTATGTATATACTCAAATATATAAATTTATAGTAGACTATACCAAGGATGAGATTATGCCTCATTAAAATTTCACACTCAACCCTTTGTAGCCTTTGATGATATAATTAAATTTATTATATGTCTAGTACCCTTAGTTTGTGTTGTAAATTATAATAACCTAGGTGAAGATAAAGTTAAGTCCTAAAAGGCAAAAATGAAATACGTACATGATAATTTATTGATTATATTGAGATAATCACTTAGATGTAATATCATATAAGAAGTGTGATGTCATGGAAGGTAAGCCCCACAAAACAAAAATCATATAATACATACAATGGAAAAGGAGATAAGATCTTCTAGGTCAAGGAACATTATACCATGATTTCCTAAGTTAAATAAATGACTATAAGGTAAATTATAAAATTTAATAAAGGGTATTTCAAGGAATGCAAGGTCCTAATATAAATATTAAGGATGGAAAATAAAATTAATGGTTTGAGATCAAACAATTATAGGAAATTATGTGTAGATAATTTTATAAATAAGTTTTTAAGTAATAGAAAATTATTGTATCGTAAATTTTGATCATTTTGTATGAATTATTAAAGGTTTTGGTTTCCTAATTTTTTATTAGAATATATAGTCTCTCTCTTTCTGGCTACAATACACATTTTTATATACTAGTGCACACCTAATCTGATGTGTTGGGGTGGGTAGGGATATTCATTATATGGTTGATATTATCTTGAGTAGTCTCATTTTTGGTTACTCAGTGATAAAATATTAGATAAGTTTTAGAATCATGCATAGTGTATACATTTATATTTTTTGTATACTTCTGGCTTATATTACAAGTTTGATCTACACATTTATCTCCTTGAGTGCACATCCTAACTCTAAGAGTGAAAGTATGATAGGATAGTCCAAAGGCAAAATCTAGTAAGATGATAATATGTCAAAACTAAGAGGTCATAAAAGAGATAAATATAGAGTGAGATAAACCTAAAGGTGTATCTATAGAAGATATACATTTGTGAAGAAGGCATAGTTGTATTCCTCAAAAATAAAAATCACAATAAGGTTTCAAAATGTGAAATAGATAATATACAATGGATATAACACGCAATAGGAGGTAAATACCAAGTAGGAAAAGAGAGGAAATTTCATAATAAAATAAGCTATTAAAGATTCCAAAAAGGAGGAAATTCCTGAATAAAACCAAGATGGAGGAGATTGTAAAAATAAGCTACCAAAAAGTCAAAAAAAAAGGTAATGGCCAAACAAATCCAAGATGGAGGAGAATATAAAAGGAAGGTACCTAAGATTAAAAAAAGGAGGGAATGGTAGAATAAATCTAGGAGGGAGGATATTGTAAAAATTAACTATCACAAAGTCCAAGAAAGAGGTAATGTCTAAATAATCCTGAGAGAGAGGAGACTGTAAAAATGATACCAAAGAATCGTAAAGGAAACCATGGATAAATAAACCCAAGAGGTAAAGTTTGTAAAAATAATATAATAAATAACAAAAAATGGGTTTATTGTCCACATAAAAAATAAAAATATCAATAAAATTAAATATTTTGGTATAGAAAAAAGTAAATAAAGGTTAGAATAAAACACGCAAGAAAAATTAGCATATACAAAAAGATATTATCTATGTACAAAAATTGAAAACTATGTACATGAAAGAAACTATTAAGAACATATATTAAATATAATTATTGGTTGGTTCAGTAAATATTTATTTAAAATTAAAGTTTTTTGTATTTATTGTGTGTAATATTATTGTTAATTAACTAATTGTGAGTGTGAGATGCTAAGGAGAGGAAAGTGTTGTAAGATGTTTTTGATGTAGAGAAAGGATGAGGATGGGCATCATAATATGACCCAAAGTGTGAATTGAGATAAGGATGGGAATTAAAAGATTACCTAAAGTATTAAATAGGATAAGGGTTGGCATCATAATGTGGCCCAATATTTAAAACAATAAAAGGATGGGCACTGTAAGATGGCCCAACATGTGAGCTATGGTGAGATTAGATTTTTTTTATCAAACTAGAGATTGACATAATGATTAAATTTTCCATAATATTCTATGTAAATTTATCTCATATTAGGGATTTTTTCATATAACATAATGTAAATATTTTAAATATTTGTTTTAAAACAATTATATATGGAATCGACCTTACCGATTTCATTTTGGTTTTCTACACATTTGAACTAGAAACACGATGTGTGGGTGTTGGTCAATTTCATTTATTTTATAAGGGTTGGGTTTTATAACTACATTGTTTTTGGTTTAAAAATATTATTTGTAGAGGTTTCTGAATTCTTTAAGATGTAGAGTAGGATTTGTATTTAAATCATATATTCTTGCTGGATAAGTATTTAAAATATCCATGTATACACTATAGGGAGATATCAAGTTATTGTAAAGGGATTAAAGTATATTATTGAAAATGGGAAGTTGGAGAAATATATTACAATTAACATATATAAAAAGAAGAAGAATATCATTTAACTAGGTTTGTTTGCAATTCTTTGTTGAGGTTGATTATCTAATTCAAAAAAATGGTTTTATATTTCAATCATTTGATTGTTATTGGAAGATTTCATAAGGGACATTTATTTTATCACATAAGAAAGGAATTAAGAACCATCTAAAGGATTTTGAGTGGGGGGTGTTATAAATGTTTATTAGAGGGATATTACTAGGGGGAAAATTTATAATATTTGTGTTAAGAAGAAGGCCATTATTATATGTATGGGTTATTGAAGTAGATGTGTTAATGATCTCAATTCTTTGATTTTTGTTTGGGGTTTAAATAATATTATTCTCAAGGTTCTTAATAAGTTTAATAGGATTTTAAATATCTAAATCCAAAGATATTTTAACCATATTGAATTTTTTATATCTGGGATTTTTAGGAGGGGTATTTATAGAGAGGTTAAGAGGAGATTAAATTTTTTTGCATTATGTATCACTAATGGGGGAGTGGTTGGTGTCATTATTATTATTATAGAAAGAGTTTTTTGAATGTTCATATGAATAGGGGGAATATAATGTGATGCTATGGATAATGATGTAGATTTATAGATGTTTGAAATATTATCATTGATGTCAAAGGTCTAGAATTATTGGTGATAAAGTCCCCATTGCATTTAATGTTGTTTTTAATAGTAATATCTTGGCTAATGTGTGTTAATATTTATTTAATATTAACAAATATATTTTTGGTTTCATAAAGTCAAAAGAAGGGCCCATGGAGAAGTTAAAGAGTCATGAGATAAAGACAAAAGAAGAATGGTATGCATTTTCCCACGAAGAGTCATATTGAGGAATCCCAAGAGTCACCAAGTGAAGACAAAAGAGGAAGGGTACAATTTTTCATGAAGGGACACTTTGAGGAATATGAAAAGTCACCAAGATAAAGACAAAAGAGGAAAGGATGATTTTGCTTATGAAGGGTCACCATATGACTTTTAAAATGAAAGGATACAAAGGGTCATGCAAGTTTGGTGCCATTTTCCATGAAGATTGAAGGGTCATAAAGGGTGAATTCCAAAGGTCATTTAGAAAGCTATAAATAAAGGCTTGAGAAGCCATTTTTAATATGCAAGAGAGTGCATGGTTTGTATTTGTTTTCTAAGAGAGAAAAGTAGGATATTTTGTAGATTTCTATCATTTTTTGAGTAAGCAACATTGAGAGATAGTTGTGTTTTATACATAAGAGGGATTGGTGCTCTTATGGGTTGGTTCTCCATAAAGGGTTTGGTGCTCTTGTAAGTTGGTGCTTGTGAACTTTGTATTTTGAGTTGGTGCTCATTCATATACTTGAGATTGTTCTCCATAGTTTTTCCCACTTTGGGATTCCACATAAAAATTCTCTCTCTCTCTCTCTCTCTCTCTCTCTCTCTCTCTCTCTCTCTCTCTCTCTCTCTCTCTCTCTCTCTCTCTCTCTCTCTCTCTCTCTCTCTCTCTCTCTCTCTCTCTCTCTCTCTCTCTCTCTCTCTCTCTCTCTCTCTCTCTCTCTCGTGTGGTGCAAATTATTATTTTAGTTTTATTGCATATCTTGAATGTATTATTGAGTGGTTAAAAAAAATAAATTAGTTTAAATATAAGATATATAATATATTTATTCACTCCCCCTCTCAGCATATTTTGTGCTTAACAATTGATGATGAAATAAATTTATGTTTATAAGGAGTATAAATGGTATGAGTATAAAAAGTATTATTTTCATTATTTTTATTTTTATTTTTGAATATTTTATAGATCAATGATGTTGTATTGGATAAATTAAAATTTAGATTGAGGAAAATTTAGCATCAATAAGTTGTATTCAATGGTACATATAGAAGGGATAAGGGATAAAACCCATATGGAAATTAAATAGGTCAAGGCTCTATAAAAATACCATAAGAGGGGACACCATTGAAAAATGATGGAAAAGATAAGAAGCAAAAAGAAAATAAAGAAAAAGGTGAAAATAATCCAACTAGTAGTGGGATAAGATTCATGTTAGGTTTACTAGATTGTATATTATGAAAATATGTTCAATAATATAAATATCATATAATATAGGAAAGATAAAATATCAAACTAGGAAAAAATACATACAAATGGATATAATGAAAAATATTCTTCAATAATAATATTGCTCTAGTATTATGATGAAAGTGTTATATATAATGGAGAGATAGAGAAGTGTGGAGCAAGGGGAATTTTTATTTGAAGAATATGAGTAGAAAAAGGTGATGGGGATAGCCTCAAGATGAATTATGAGAATTTTGGGTCATAGGTAAGTTCATCAGTCATGAATGTGTATTACTAGGTCATAACATTTTCTAAAGTAGACAAAATTGAATTAAAAGACAAGATCAATAATTTGGATGAAGGAATTCAAGGTAAAGTTTTTTGGGTGAATAAATTAAAATCAAAATTATTAGATAAGGATGGAATTGAACCAAATGAAGACCCATTGATTTCCAAATATGTCAAAGGTTTCCATATCAAATTTCTAGAGTCCCTAACTAACAAAGCATTAACTAGAATGGTATGTGCACTTGTGGGAAAATTTTTAGAGGATAGACCTAATCTAGATGTTTTCAAGAAGTGGTTTGAAATAAAATGGATGCCAACAGGAAACCTAGAGATTTTAGCCATGTCTAATATATATTTTTATTCATCTCAATGATGAATAGGAATGTGCTATAATCCTATTATGTGTTCCATGAGTTTTAGGTAGAACTAATTTGTTCTTGAGGAAATGGAAATCTAAATTTGATCCAAAAACGGAGGATATAAATACTATGCCTATTTGGGTCAGGTTCTTAGGCATCTTCATAGAATTTTGGGAACAATATTTTATGATAAGTGTGGCCAAGAAATTTAGATATATTATAAACTTCAATACTACAAAAAAGGCAAGAACAAGGTTGGTTCAGAATGTTTTTGTGTTAATTATTTTGTTAATCAAGAACTTCCTTCTTTTGTGATTCTTATTTCTATTCAAGGGGAATGGATTCAAAAATTTGAGTTTGAATAGTTTGCCTTGAAGTGGACTATATGTAAAAATCTTAACCATATGTCTAGGGTCTAACATTTTCAAATTAAGAATGGATCAGGCCAAATGGTAAGGAAATAAAGACAAACATGGTATAATAAAGCTATGGAAAATTTACAAAATACATTGGGTACTAAATCTGAGAACTGAGGTGAAAAGAGGATAGATATGGAAGTTAAATAGAAATAAAAATATCAACCTTCATCCCCTGGTAATAATCCATATCTATAAATGACATAAAAAGATAAATCAAAACCTTATTAATTTGGTGATCTACAAAATGATCATTTAAACAAAAAGACACCAGTGTTAAAAGTTCCAAATAAATTTTGTGAGCCAAGATTGGAAGGAAAATTTTTATCTCCAATTTTAAAAAATAAGGGAGAGAATCAAGAAGAGAAAATTGATCATAAATTAAATTAGGTTTTATCATAAGTAAATATGATCTCAAAAAAATTACCTCTAGAGAAGATTGACTTTTCTCCCATTAGTCAAAACTAGTTTGATTGATGTGAATTTTTAAATGGGACAAGATTATTATTTTTTTAAAGTATATTGAGATTTTTATTTTTTCACTTCAAGAGGGTGAATTTATTATGCAAGGTTTCCAAAAATATAACATTGGAATGTTTTCTTCTCCTCTCTCTACTAATAAGGTAATAGTTAAGAACCTTATAAAAATAAATCAGTTGGATCATTTGCATCACTTATCAAGAATAGTCTCTTCTCTACAAAACAAAAAATGGAATCAAATTTCAAATAATCCTATCATTAATATTATAAGGGGATAAAAATTAGTGGATGTGGAATTTTAGAATAAAAATGGAAGATTCCTTAGAGAGAAAACAAAAAATATCACTGAAAAGGAGGTTGTAAATGGAACTCAAGGTACGCTTCACATGAAAGGTATCAAAATCCAATCTTAAAGATCTAGATGAAAACCACAAGTTCTAATATTAGAGGTATGAAAAAGAAGTATAGTATTTTTAGGGATTTAATAAGGAATAATAATCCTACCATAATGGTTATTTAAGAAACTAAAATGGATGAAATTATAGTTGAAGACATTAGAAATAAACTTAGGAAAGAAGCAGTGGTTGATAGTGTTAGTTATTATGAAGCCCCAAGAGGAAATTTAATTTATTCAAATGATAATATTTTGAAAAGGGAAGTTTTGGTAAAAATTATTCATCATTTGGAAACTATCTTCACCAATAAATAGGATGGGATCATTTAGATTTTATCAAATTTTTATGCTCTAGACTCTCTTGTAGATAATAAATAATTATGGGTAGAATTATGGTCCATTAGGTAGAAATGTAGGAGTCTTTGGTGACTGATTACGAAAGATTTTAATACTCCTTTGCTTCCTAAGAAAAAGGGGGGATTATTTTTACTCAAATATTATGGAGGATCTAGAAAACTTCATTTCTTACTATAATATGCTTGATTTAGAACTCATAGGTTCTTATTTCACCTGGTTAAATAAGAGAATATGAGAAAACTTGATTCAAGTTAGATTGGATAGGATTATGCTTTCTATTATTTGGATAGTAAATCAATATTTTTTTCTGTCTTCCCTTCCTATAATGGGATCATATAATAACTCATTGATCATAAATATTGATGTTTTGATTAAAAAATAAATAACTTCATTTAGGCTTGATCACATGTGATTAAACCATCCTTATATTCAAGACAGAATCAAGGAATGATGGTTTGCTAATTTTCAAGGTTATGTTATGTTTTGTTTGGATAAGAAAGTCAAACATGTTAAAAAGAATATGAAGATATAGAACAAAGAGTTATTCATAAATATTTTTAATTCATAAGAGTAAACTAAGGGAAGAGTTGGATAGAATTGAGGATTACACAATGGATAAAAAGGTGTATCTTCAGATTATTAATAAGGAGAAGGTTTTATTGAGTATCATATGGTTGTTGTAAGAGAGGAGATATTTTGTGGTAGAAGTCCAGGGAAATTGGGCTCAATGAAGGTGATAATTACACCAAATCCTTTCACCTCTCCACCATTAAGCATATATCCCATAATAAAATCATGAAAATAAGAAATGAACATAGTGAAACTTATTTAGATATTGTTGTTGTGAAGGAGGAGAGTATCAATTTTTTTAATAATTTATTTATTACCCATCCTAGATTGAATGTTTATTTGGTGAAATAACTCATCTATGAAATTATAAATATTATGCATATATATGATAATAATATTCTTATTGGATGAAATTATCTTGATGAAGTTAAGTCAGTTGTGTTTTTATTAAATAAAGATAAGGCCTTGAGTCATGATAAATTCCTAGTTGCCTTTTAAAACAAATGGGAGATTATTAAGGATTTAGTTTCAGTTGTAAATGAATTTATTTACTCTATAAATATTTTGAGAAAATTGAATAACACATTTATTGTGTTAGTTCCCAAGAAGGAAGGTGCAAGCAATTTTTTACATTTTCATCCTATTAGTCTTTGTAATGCCTCCTACAAGTTTTTAATAAAATATCAATATCTTAGATTAAAACCACTCATGGTAAAAATCACCTCATTAAATTAGGGGGGATGTTTTCAAGGAAGATAGATACTTGATGAAATAACTATTGTTTGTGAGGCCATACACTCTATGGATAATATTAATCAAGCATAAATTATTTTTAAGTTTGACATGAACAAGGCATATGATAGGATGGAATGGGGCTCCTTTGAAAAAATTATGATTCAATTTGGTTTCCATGATCACTTTAGAAATCTTGTTCAATGTTGGGTCTCATTTACTATGTTCTATATTTTAATTAATGGTGTGAATGAAGGGTTTTATAATAGTAGGAGAGGAATTAGACTATGGGATCCTTTATCCCCTTTCTAATTTATTATCATAGCTAAAACATTCAATAGATCTCTCTGGGTAGCTTTCAATTAAGGAACATCTAAAGGTTTTATATTGGCCAATAGAGTTGAGCCTCTCTACATCAACAAATTGTGTATGACACCATTGTGCTTGACAAGGTTTTTGCTATAGTGGTTAGATAAATGAAAAATATTATCTTGAATTGTGAGGCAATTTCAACTCGGAAAGTTATTTTTGAGAAAAGATATATGTTATTTTACAATACTTGGCTAGATAGAATATGATTACTAGAATATTAGAATGCTAGATAAAATATCTACCATATTCCTACCTTAGGATGAATTTTTTAGTGGTGCATTACCTCCTCATGTTTGGAATTATTTAGATAGATTTCAAAATAAGTTAGCTAGTTGGAAAGGATCACTTCTTTATCAAGATATAAATCTCATTCCTATTAATATCACTCTACAAAGCCTTCCAGTCTACTTGATATCATTGTTCAAATTACCCGAGTTTATAGTTATAAAAATAGGAAAAGTTCACATCATATTATAATGGGATGGTTATAAGGAGAAAAATAGGTTTTTTTAGTGGCCTAGGATAAGGTTTGTACTCCAAAAATATATGGTGGGTTATGTGTACACATAATATTTTTAAAGTTTATCAATTATTGATGTTTTCTTTCTTGCAAGAACCCATCGAGTCTCAATATCTATGAGTACATGCCTTATAGGGAGCACTAAGAAAGGGGTGGGTAGACCATTGGTGATTTGAATTTTTTTTTTCTCTATACCACCACTTAAAACCAACACAAGTCCATCCTATACATTTCCATAATATTTTAAACCTCTCTTATGTACTCCTCCAAGAAATTCACCACCTCAAATTGCCCCTATCTAAACCAAACCTATTTTTACCATCCTCCAAATATAATAAAATGGGTTGACCCTATTATAGGAATTGAGCACATTATAGGATTAAGTCAGTGGACCTAATTGCTCTATTTCCTAAACAAATAGGTTAACTGGGCCAACTATGTCAACTAAATTTTTATAAGTGTTTAGGTTTAGATCTAGATATATATACACATATTTCACCTAATTTATAATAGATATAATCATTCATTTGAAATTATTTACAATATGCTCTTCCACCATTATACATGAAGAGACACTTGGAGAAGAATCGTATCTTGTGTAAATATCTTGGGTGCATAGGAGAAATCTTGTAGCCTATAACTCACCTATATTTGTGATCCTTATGAACCACAACCCCTTGTAAATCACCATTGTCCAAGGTAGGCATTGATTCAAGGTAAGCATTCTCAAATCTTATTCCTCTATTTTGGTAGATAGAATTTCATAAGTAATGGATTATGAATGTATTTATCTCTCCATTCTTAGGATTACCTCTACATTGCCTTCACTAGAGTTATTATTTGAATGTTTATTGCTTATGTTCATTATCTTCCATTTGTGCCACAAGATTTGGTGAGAATTATATTAGATTTACTTTACTTTGTTATAAAACATAAGACCTAGCTAGGGTTATTGTATGGTATTTCTCAACTATAAGCTTTGGAACTCTCTCTAGTCATATTATATGGTAATAAATACCTTAGTTATGTCTTAATGATCCATATTGGTCATGACCCCAATTCTATAAATGCAACAACAAGTGGAATGGATAGTTTGATTTATCTTCTTTGAGCTAGTATTTATTTATAGATCAAGTTCACTTTCACTTGTATGCATTTTGGTGAACTAACATGAAATAACCCTTGCCAATTTTCTTTCACACTTTCAATTATTTTTATTTATTACTTATTTCCTTTTTATGTCACTAGATCAAATATATGAACTCATTCTAACATTATGTGCATAGGTTTAACACATAGTCGATCCACTTGACTCTATTTGGTTTTGTGCAAGTCATCCTCAACCATATATAACTAGATTAATCCCTTCTATTCAATTTAATTTTCCACGTACATGTTTTTAGACTCAGTCCACTCTATTAGTAGGTTAAAAATCTTCATCTAGATGACATAATATATAAAATAACAATTCAACATTATTAAATCACTAGGTTCATTCTCACCAACTTAGTCATTTCTTTTCTTCATTTCAATCCTATTTTTCATAATTTTTAGTTATATAAAACTATAACCCTACAATAAACTAAGTCCATATAATCAACTTAGTTCTTTAGTTTCTTATTTCCTAGGAGACTCAGTTGACTCATTTGATTTTGATTCTTTGGAATTTTATTTAATAGATAGAAATAATCAAGTTGATTATGTTTTATATTATCTACATACTCAATTGACCCAATCAATCTAGTATTATTCAAGTAAAAGAATTAACTCTTATTTATATTAATCAACTAATCTTTAATTTTGTTCCTTGTTTGTTTATAGTAGCACACATATCTAATGAGTAAATTTCAATTTATAAATTTATTTAGGCTAATTTTTATTTTATTCACACACTTTAAAACCAAAAAATATAAAAAATCACTAGACAATTATACCCAAGGTCTACCTACTTAGATTTCATCACCAAGGGGGAAGCTGACTTAGTTTTCTAGCCAAGTTTAAATACATGGATAGTTTTATATATTAACAAAGAACATAACATCATTATCACTATGGGATTATGAAGTGAGGGGGTAGGCCCCAATACCAAGCTAGTACCATCACCAATACAGACCCCTTTCAGCTTTAAGAACCTGAACCATATTTAGCTTACCTCTTTCTAGTTCCTTTCTAAATACAAATTCCCTATCACATTTATTTTTAAAAAGTCATAATTTAAAACATTTAGGAATTATCACATATAGTATCATTTATATTTTAAGTATTATTGCTTTTTCTTTGTCAATTATATGTTGTATTACAAAAACTTTACTGCCAACATTGGTATAAGGTTTATGTTATGTGTTTCAACTAGATCAAATGGGTTGACATAGTTTCTTGTGTATTTATTTTAATTTATCTACTAATTAATAGTAGATCATCTAGAGTCATAACGGTCAAAACCTATCTTTACCTTTAGAACATAGTCTATCCACTTGACTATGTTTCCTATGGTTTTATTTTCTATAGAACATAGTCATTTTATTAGACCTAGTCTCCCATAGACTAGTCAATTTAATCTTATTAAAAAACATAGTCATTATATTCAACCCAATCTCTCATAGGCTGATATTTTTACCCCTCTACAAGACACATTCATCATGTTCAACCTAGTCTCTTATAGACTACCTATTCTATTTTACTTCAACACATAGTTATCCTATTTGATTATGTGTCTTACATGATTTATTAGTTTAACCACCTATAAAATTTAGTTGACCTATTTAACTACGTATCTTCTAGTCTCTCCTACTTATTTTATTATAGAATAGTGTTGACTAGTTAAACCCAATATCATACTAGTTTATCCTCATTTCTAACTTCCATCCCTCATTATTAATTTATTTTTTGATGATAATATAAACTTGAATCAAACCAACATGATGAGTTTTAATAATCCTAATAGAATTCCTAAAACATACCTTGTGGCACCTAACATGAATCAAATAAATTTCCATATTACCACCCACACTACCAACCTTGGAACTTCTCCTTATTCTTCCATGGCACTTAACCCCTTATTTTTGCTAGAAGATGAACATGATCCTAATTACATGGCTGAAATGATCCTCTTCATCAATAAAAACACTAAACATAGAGGTAAGTATCTTATAGTCATATATAACCTCATGATAGGACATCATAGAGGAGAACCCCATCCACCTTCACCTAGATTTTCTATAAGAATTGAGCAAGTCATTTTTTTTGTCTATACCTTTCCCCTCTATCATGTCTTCTTCTCACACTATGACATCATCTTATATGTATTATTTTACCTCCATGCCAAGTATTTCCACAAATATGGTAGGTTAAAAATTTAATGGGGATCTTCAAAATAACCACACGCATACCCATGCCACTAGTGCATCTGATGTTACTAATGGTTCTTATGTTACTAGTGCATCTCATGCTAATAATGCTTCTTATGTTACTAGTGCATCTTAAGATACTAATGCTTCTTATTTTATTAGTGAATATCATGCTACTAGTTCTTATCATGACACTAGTGTGGCACACACTAATACCTCATCTCATACTCACAATACATCTCAAGCTCTTAATACCTCACATAAAACTCATACATCAAATATTGCTTCTAATATCTAGCATACTACTTAAGCCAATCAAATTTTATTATAGACTCTTAACCAAATGCATCAATTTCAAGCTAATAATGAAAATTAAATGATGAAAATTTAAAATTTCCTATTACACCTCCAAACCCACTCATAACATGATCAATGGGGAGTGAAAAATTCTAATGCCCCCCCCATAAGGGATTCACATGGTAACCTCATACCACAACTCCCACTTATCAACAAAACTATCAAACATTTAAAAATGAGCATCTTGTACCTCAAATTTAAAAAATTTAAATTTGAGATAGCATTCCCACTATCACTCATAATAGATATACATATTCTACCCTACTTTTAAAAACATTCAAAAACCTTTACAAAGATTGTGTTAATCTTAATAATTTTTTTTCCACTAAACTTTTATTTAAAACACTTTCAAGAGATGATTTATATTAGTATAATCAACTAAAACCCCACTCTATTAATAGCTTATAAGTTTTGGTCAATTCATTATTCCAATAAATCCAAACTAGTGATCTTGTGAGAGACAACTTAGCCCATTTCATTAACTATAAACAACTAGAAACTGAAATGGCACAAGTTTTCATCAAATGATGGAGATTTGTCTAATAAATTTGAGCATAATATGGAAGATGAGAACCTATTCCACTTATTTACTAATGGTCTTGACTCTAAATTACAATATCATGTTATGACTCTTTCCCCAAAAACTTTGGAAAAGGCTCTTGACCAAGCTAAACATTAAGACTTTTTTATATGTCAATTTGAACATGCACAACCTACAATTATAACTCACATGCTTGTCAACACTAAAAACCTCCATGAAACTAATGATGGTGTTACCTATAATTATGACACCATACACACCATCTAATCCATTAATCTAAAAAATACCGTGGAGCATGATCCTCCATCTAATAACAATTCTCATCATAATCCTTCTTTTCTCAAAATAATCATACCAATACCAATGTACACAAACCTATATCATTAGCATAAATTAAAAAATGTCTTCTAAAAACTTTACCATGATATCTTGATCCTACATGTCCTATTAAAACATGGTATGATATAAATAATTTTTTTTGGTTTCATGTAAGTTGGGTCCATTCTTAGGAAACTTGTATATAATTAAGAATTCTTGCTATAGACTTTTTCCTTAGACCCAACTTTTACCATGAATCCATTTTATGAAAACATCAAAAAACTTATGACATAACACTTAAAGCTCATGAAACTTAAAATAAAAATCAAGATTTGAACCAAGCCAATGCTCATTTAAATATTTATAAGGATCCCCTTCCAAATTATCAATACACCATTGATAAACTTGCCTCTACTAGCAATAATAATGAAATTCTTATAGATATTAACACCAACAATGAAAATGTGGTTAATATGACTTATATAGAGAGTTTAGTTACTTATATTGATTCAATCCCAACCCCTATCCATCACACCTCTTCAAAATTTCACGTTATTCAAGATACTTACCCATCCTATCTCATAGAGTTGAGTCATGTGGAACCAAAAACCACACAAGCTTCATCTCCAACAACAAATATTGAACACACTTCTCATATTATTGATATAGCTTTTACTCTTTTCCCAACTTCCATACCTAAATTAAACACCCTTCAAACTTCAAACATTTTTTATTTTATTCAACCACACAAAATATCTCAACAAGCAAACACATCACCTAAGATAAATCAACCTACCTTAAACCAACCTAAACCACACATACCTTATCAACATAAGTTTCATTTCACATCTAACCCCCCTTAAACATATTTATTATAACACTATGCACCTTTATCCAATAATATTCTCATGGGTTATGAGGAATGAGGTCCTGTACTAGAACTTTCCCATCTTTTATCCCAAATTCCCTTCTTATAGATTATGTAAAAAAAATTTCTCCGTCATAACCACCTAATGTAATTATTATTAAAAATGAACATCCCTTTTCCTACACCTATATAATAAGAAGATACCTTATCTAGATTTGAAGATAGCATTCTTTTGTGAATAAATGTTCATCCATATTGATGAAATAGTGGACACTTCTCTCTCACTTAATTTTCTTATCTCTTCTATGATCCATAATGAGATATCAATTCATGTATATGATCCTATTTTATTCATTAGCATCCAAATAAGTAATATCCGTGCATGTTTTAATTCACGAATGCTCAAGCACTTGTGTCACCTCCCTTAACTTTATTAAAACACTTGGATACTCTGAATGTAACCTTAAATCCACATGTAATACATGTCAAGGATATGATAAAATATAAATGCCTCCTTTAGGTTATGTTTGGCTTCCTATCACTATTCCTCCCATCAACATTCATGTGAAATTCATGATATTTAACATTCCACTTTCCTATTGTATATGAATTAGTTGAACTTGGACACATCACATGCAAAATGTTGTTTTATCCACATTCCAATGTATTAAATTACCTTATAATGGGGATATATAAAAGATTTAAGGGGACACAAATCCTTGTAATTTTGAATAATTCCAAGCATGATGTGTTTTTAAAATACCCAACTTTGAACCCTTACCTAGCATTCCATTTAGAGAATCCTAATTCTTTAACTATCATGTCAACTCTACTAGAGGTTATAAATATCATACATAATTAATTATAAATATTCCACCTAACCTCTTAGATTGAGATGATGATGAACTAGATCAGAAAAAAATAACTATAAAAACATTTGATCTCTCCCCTAACATCATCGCTCAACTTCCTCTTTCTCTTCAAAATCGTCCCTGTCATTAACCTTTTGATGACATATTGGTTACTCTAACCAAAACTAAACATTCAATTCATCATGTTTCCTTGATCGATAAAATAGTTCACACATGTAATATCTACTTACATACACTTGATTATGATGATGGTTATTCTTTAGATGACCCATTTTTAGCTAGATTCATTCAATCTAAAAATGTTGAGGTTCTTAGATATTGTTCTTCTTTATTGCAATGTTTTATTTCTTTTTCTATCATTCCTTATTTTATATTACCTAATATTAGGTTTTTCACTACTACTTATACATTATAGATTGAACACACATGTACTACACCTCTAGTCACTATAGAACATATTAAGATTATGTTTATGGGCCATGCCATGAAAATACCTTATCATTTTGACATATATCATGATCCTTATAGTTTGTTTACTCTACATATATTATCCACTCAACTTTAACTCACTTCATAGTTAACCATACATACAAATGAGACTATTCCATATCCTACTCCAAATTCTCCCTTCTTTGGTGATAGTCTTCTACCATTACCTAAGCTCGATCCTCTACCTACATAATGGGTAGATAAGCCTTATTTTGATATTCCTAAATTTTATAGTCATTAGAGCAAGGATTATCATCTACATCAACAACAATAAGCTTCTTCCTATACCACTTCAACTAGTAGACCTCTAATATCTACTAATAGATGTATTTTTTGTTTCCATGATACAAATAACCATTCCTCTACTCACTATTGAAAGCTTAGGTAGTATATTGATACATTACATCCAGTCATCACACATCCCAAAGACAAGACCATCTCACCTCCTAAGCTACTTCCAAATTACATCCCTAAATATGGGGAAGTATATTGTCTTTGGAATCAATGTACTACCCATCATAGTGATGGGTAATAAGTACTTTACAAGCATCTATGAGATTTACCATCGTCTACACCAACACTAATTATTCCTCCTACTAAAGGTCACCTATGAATGAAGGCTCCTCCTTCTCCATTAGTTGTACCTCTACATATATTTATAAATACCATTCATATTGAAATACCTATTCCTCACATTGAGTATCCCACATAGGAAGCACCTCATGATCATTAGTCTTCTTGTACCACACCTACTTTTTCAATATATATGATATGGAAGGAAGTATTTTCATGACTTTATGCAAAGATTGATGAGACTTTGACTAATGTCAGAATACAACTACATACAAATGTGCTAGATGTTATGGATGATATTTGTGGTCAAATATATCATTATTTGTGAACACAATATTGTGTTATCTCACATTATTTATGACTCTATTACATTATTTGGATTGAATTTTTTATTCATATATATATAACTTATATTTTTGATTATGTGTCAAACATGATTTCACTTATCTCTTTTTTCATGAACCATTATATTATGTTTTGTATGTTTTACATGGTTTCATTATCTTTAGCTTTCTCTTATGGCTTATTTTCATTTTTCATGGATTCAAACTTATGATTATGGATTTAATTCTTTCACATGGATTCCTTTAATTTTTATTTGATGTTTGTTTGTTATCTTTCAGACTCAAATAAAGATAGCTATTATTGTGATTTGGTTTTAAAACTTATATCCCCGTAGTATTTTATCTTTACCATATGATCAATTAGCAAACATTATTTCTCATTTTACTATTTATATACATCAATCTATTTCATCTCCCTTTTTCTCTTATTCCTTTTCACATATTGAGCATACATATAGTTGAAACTTAAGATTACATATTAGTTCATAGGTAAGCCTGTGTTTTTTAGTTATTCATATCTCTTGTTACTTAGTCTCCTATCAACCAAAATCTAAATATCATTCATGTGTAATACTTTTATGACTAATTTTGGTTATTCCAAATTGGCATGGAGGAGAAATCACAAAATCCATAAAAAAGTTAAAATCCAAATCATTTAAAAAAAGGAAATGATCCAAAAGGCAAATATAAAATATAAAAGTTTGATGACACCAAAAGATGTGATTTCATATTTCCAGCACATCTCCTATTCCTAATCGAAACTCAAACTCCATAGTTGGACTCATGGTAGATCTAAGGTTCATTAGGGTATGGTAGACCATTATATTGGGATAGAATAATAAAAAAAATCATAGTAGATTGACAGCTCTATAAGGGGTCCTAAGGAATGGGGAACATGTTGTGCAAAGTTAAGTCCATTTTACTTTCCTTGTTTATATAAACTTCATGAGTTAATCTTAGTATTCCACCTATTTTACTATATAGTTTTGTGCTTATTGTGAGTAGGTATCCTTTGTATTTTGATCATCATTATACTCTTAGTGTTTTCCTTATTACCTATTATGCCTCATTTTTCTTGAGGTTTTATTCTAAATGCCTATGTATTGATTTTTACACTCCTTATTTCATTACAACAATCCTAATATTTCCTAGTGATGAATTTTATTTTGTTAACTAATCATACCCCAAGGGCTTCCCTTTATGATTTATAGGAAAAGACCTTAGATAATACCAGTCATTCCTCACAAAAATATTTCCTTATTTATCCCCTTATTACCATTCATCTCATTGGTTTTTTCCTTGTGAGTTGTAGTAAAATATCTTGGATAGGACCAAGAATTCCTAAAAAAATATCGCATTAAATCCCATTAATATGTTTCAACATTTTTATCCACCTCATTAGTGTTCCATTTTTGATTTATAGTAGAAGAACTTGGATAGGAACAAGCATTCCTAACAAAATATTCCAATAAAATTTCATACTATGGCCATGTCACAATAATATTACATGCTTAAAATTTGAGATAATTTGTGTTACATTATGATTTACATGTCATTTAAATATTTCCCATCTTGATTTATTATGTTTTATGCTCACTTCATAAATGTTTTACTTTATCTTCTTATTTTTTGATTGTGTGTATTTTTACAACCATTTTACTAAATTTATCATACTTCCCATATTGATTTGGTATGATTAATTTTATTTATACTTACATTTGTTTTTCTTTTGAAACGTATCATCTTGATTTAGTATGATTTATTAACTTTATTTATTCAATTATTTTTCATACCATTTTTTATATCATGTTTGCCATTTTATTACTAATTTTCATACTTCCCATCTTGATTTAGTATGACTTATATTTTTTTTAGTTGGGTGAAATTTTACATATACATTGTTTGAAACATTTGTTACTTTTTATTTACCATTTTAGTTTACTATATTTTCATTTTTTTTTTGTTTTTACAAATTTCCCATTATGATCTAGTGTGTATTACATTTTATGAATATTTATATACTTTTTCGAAATCATATGCTTTTATTTTTAACCATGCATGTGTATCACATAATACTAGAAAATAAAATATAAATCAAACATTTCCCACATAATAAAATTAAAATACATGTGATATAAAGAAAATACATATGTACATCTATCAATAACATCAATATAACTCATAGATCAATAAATGTCCATATCGATATATAACATGATTTTAATACAAAATAATACAAGTACAAATACAATAACTACATATATAAGGCTATGTTATATCATTTATTTTTAGTGGTTGAGCCACACTACCCATAGTTACATGTGGTTGACCCCTCTAAATAGTATACTATAATGAGGTACTCTAGGATCTTAGATGATGAACCTATCCCTATAGATTGGCTACTTGGTCTTGCAAATTTCTATGTTCTTTATTAGTAGCCATATGGGTAGATCATTCCTAAGCCAATGCCTACCAAGATCAGGCTGTCCATCTCCACCTCTTACATGTAGATGTAAGCCCTCTCCATGTCTCTCTATCTTTTTAACTTCCTCTCTCACCAATTGAAACTAGCTATCATATTCTAGGATAGATGGTATCATAGGGTCCTCCATAGTAGTAGTATCAGGATGCCCTAAAACCCTATGCAAAATATCTTGATGGCCACCTCAGATTATGCCACCCCATTTGAATTATTCCTTAGACATATCTAAAAACCACAAAAACCAAATATACTTCAATATCATATGTATATATCTCTAAACCATATATCCATACCAAGTACATAAATAACTATGCATCTAGTGATATCTACAAAAACATAAAAAACTAAAGGATTCCATACCAACATTAGTGTCACCAACCATGGTCTCCCCATTAATTTGACTATTGAGGACCTCCACTATAGGATTCTTCTACATAAATACATATTTTGGAGACACCACTCATGCATGTCATGGTCCTCTCCTCGTGTACCTCTCTATGGACCAACTATGTCTAGCCTCCACTATGAGATCTTCATGTGTGACTATTGGCTCTTGTATCCTCTCCCTTTGATGGTTCTTCTATCTCTTAAGTGCTTGTGGTGGTAGTTGTAGTCTTTATTATGGATCTATAGAAGCCTCACATACATCTTCACACTCTTCATCCAACACTATCACATCCTCTATCTTAGGCCTATTCACCCCCTATTATTTTACATAATCCACCCATGGTCTCACTTGATTAGGCTATATGATTGGTATCTCTACAATTACTCTTGCACCCCCATTAATTCTAGGTGCTCTAGCATGTTGTGCCTAGTAATAAAGAATTACTAGGTGATACTTTAAATGTGGTAAGCCCAACTATACAAGTACACAAATTACAATATGTGGATCAACCCATGAATTATAGTTTCTGTTAGGAACCCCTTATCCAATGGAAGCACAATTGATTACTTTCTTATAAGCAATTAAACACAAAATTATACCAGAATGATTAAGTAACTAGAAACTTGAGATAGCAAAGAATTTGAGAGACAATACACACTCTTGTATTAAATACTACTAGAAGAAAATACAATAAGGAAGATGCCACTTCTTCCTCCACCTCAAAGGCTTGCCACACCTCAAGACCTTCTTCCCTCTCTCTCTTGCTCAACACAACCAACTCAACAACCTGAGTTGTTATCCCCTCCTTGAATGCTTCAGCTGATCTCCTTGACCTTACACCTGTAGATCTCCTTGACCTTGCTCCTTGCTTCAATGCTTTTACTTGCTTACTTGATTTACAATACATGCCTCATGGGTCTTTAAATAGAATCCCATGCATACAAAAATATAACTCTAATTACAATAATTAGACACGCAGATCATGACTATAATTAGCCCTTAAACATGCAAACACTCGCTTCACTTAACTGATTGTTCATCAATAGCAGTTTTAGAACTGCCACAGGTGATCGATGTCAGTCCCTATCTATCTGGTGCTGACCGATGTCAGCTGACTTCTTGCCAATGCTAGTTGCCTTCTGCACTGGTCATGACTGACATCGGTCATGTTGCCAATGCTGGTACTTTTGGATCTTCAGCAACCTCCCTTCTTCATGTCTATAACAATTGAAGCTTTTAGCTCCACACCCTAACAATCTCCCACTTGGAGATAAATAGTTGCAATTGTACCTATACTTGTACACCATCTACTTTGTTCCCTTGGCTCTATATCCCTCTTCAAAGTCACTCTTGAAGACCAACCACCACAAAACCTATGATGCTATACCTGTCACTTATGCCAAAAGAATTTTGCTACTCCCAAATTCTTCATGGCATACTTCTGAACCAACTTTACCCTTAGCTCATAAAACTCCCTGTATATGAAACCCTACAACAAGCAACACAATACAGTAATAGGATAATGTAGCTAATATTATCCAACCTGGTAAAGATAAATACAATGGTCAAACCTCCATTGCCCTGTAGCCTAATCAAGACCATATACCATAGCCTTCTATCTCACATGTCCATCCACTCTCTTCTCTAACTTGGGAATCCATCCCTTATCTAGTGCTATCTTCCAGCTGACAACTCCACCAACAAATACCTATTTGGTTCTTCTCCAAGGACTCACACTCCTCATCCATGCCAAGCTTCCACTATTTCTGGATTCTACCTGCATTGCTTCTTCACATCTTCCTAGTTCTTGACCATTAGTAAGTAATATAAAGAAGGTGAACAATGAATATGAGGTTCACTTACCCTTTCTAACCTCCATATGGGTGTTTGAGACTCCTTGACAACTTGTTGTCTACCCAACATCCGTTTCAATGACCGATCTCAGCCATCTCCCAGTCTACTCCCGACTGATGTCAGTTCCCTGCACTAACCCTAACTACCAACATCATTTCCCTAGCTAATGCTAGTGTCCTCTCTACTAACGTCAGTTCCTGCCTAATCGATGTCAGACTTCTCTTGCCCAACTATATCGACCCTGGTGGTCTACACATGACCGATGTCGGTATCTACTTGATCGACGTCGGTTCCAAGTGACCGACGTCAGTGTCTATGTGTTCCTATAAGTGATGAAATCTTCATTTAAGAGCTCATCTTGGATCAAACCCCTATCCATACTACCCTGCTTAGAATTATTTAGCCCCTGTGACTGATCTCTATCCCTCATCTCCTCTATAAACACCAAGGCTTCTTTGTTCTTGTCAAAAGCATCAAATTTCCTTTTCCTGTAATTAACTCTATCTATGCTTTCTGAATCTAAAGACATACCTTTTGAATCAAGAACATCCATTCCCTTCTTATTCATGTGACCAAGCTTATTACGCCACATCTTTGAATCTACAGTTGAAGTAGATAAACCAAAAGTAGAATCAGTAATACACGTAGATAGATAAAGAGTACCTACTTTCTTACCTCTTACTAGAACAAGTGCACCCTTGGTAACCTTCCAAGAATCCATTGTGAGGGTTATTGTGCATCCCTCATCACCCAACCTTCCTATAAAAACCAAACTCTACTTCAAAACTGAGACATGCATGACCTCCTTCAACACCCATGTGTTGTCCATCTGCAATCTCAGCTGCACTTTCCCTTTGCCAACTATTTGACAAGGCATACCATCCCCTAAACAAATCACTCCAAAGTCTCCTTGGACATACTCATGGAACAAATCTCTATTTGGGGATGCATGAAAAGAAGAACTAGAATCTAAAACCCAAGATCCTACCTGACTATCCAAAGAAAGTATGAGAGCGTCTTGTACCACAATATTTGCATCCTTTGCTTCTTCATTACCTTCATGTTGATTCTCTTTATCCCTCAACCAACACTCCTTCTTTGTGTGTCCTCTCTTTCCACAAAACCAGTAGGTAACACCTCTAGACTCAGATCTCCTTCCCACCTTCGACCTTGATTTCCCTTGCTATATCTTCTCTCTTTGCCTTCCCTTACTTTTTGCACTTAGAGCATTCCCTGATGATTCACCTGTGCTTCTCTTGCATATTTCTTCATTCAAGATCACACTCACAACATCATCAACTTTTAAAATTTTAGAAGCAGATGCAGAATTACTTACTACCATAACCAAACTATCCCAACTTTTAGGTAAAGAACATAAAATCAAGAGAGCCTTTACTTCATCATCAAAAGTAATATTGACTGAAGCTAACTGGTTTACCAAACCATGGAAATCACTAAGATGAGTATGTACCAATCCACATTCCTGCATTTGTAAAGTAAATAGCTACTTCATAAGAAATACCTTATTAGAAGCCGAGGGCTTTTTGTATAAATTCGCCAAAGATTTTATCAACTCTTCCATTGTCTTGCACTGTGACAAGTTGGAAATCACAGACGATGCAAGGCTCAACCTTATGGAACCCAGAGCCTTCTGATCAAGAACACTCCATTCTTCATCCTTCATATATGTGGGCTTGCGTGTAACCCCACCCAATGGTAAGTACAAATCCTTCTAATACAGATAGTCCTCTATCTGCATCCTCCAATGTTGATAATTATTTCTGTTAAACTTCTCCATTCGTAGCTTACTTTCTTCTGCCATTGCTAAACTCCCACTCAACCAGAAACCCTGTGAATGACATGTAATCAACAAATAATAACCTACTTCCTACAAACCATAGCTCTGATACCAACTGTTAGGAACCCCTTATCCAACGGAAGCACAATTGATTACTTTTTTATAAGCAATTAAACATGGAATTATACTAGAATGATTAGGTAACTAGAAACTTGAGACAACAAAGAATTTGAGAGACAATACACACTCTTGTATTAAATACTACTAGAAGAAAATACAATAAGGAAGATGCCACTTCTTCCTCCACCTCAAAGGCTTGCCACACCTCAAGACCTTCTTCCCTCTCTCTCTTGCTCAACACAACCAACTCAACAACCTGAGTTGTTATCCCCTCCTTGAATGCTTCAGCTGATCTCCTTGACCTTACACCTGTAGATCTCCTTGACCTTGCTCCTTGCTTCAATGCTTTTACTTGCTTGCTTGATTTACAATACATGCCTCATGGGTCTTTAAATAGAATCCCATGCATACAAAAATAGAACTCTAATTACAATAATTAGACACATAGCTCGTGACTATAATTAGACCTTAAACATGCAAACACTTGCATCAATTAACTGACTGTTTGTCAACAGTAGTTCTAGAACCACCTTAGGCGACCGATGTTAGTCCCTGTCTATCTGGTGCTGACCGACGTCGGCTGACTTCCTACTGATGCCGGTTGCCTTTTGCACTGGTCATGACTGACGTCGATCATGCTGCCAACACCAGTACTTATGGATCTTCAATAACCTCCCTTATTCATGTCTACAATAGTTGAAGCTTTTAGCTCCACACCCTAATAGTTTCCATTAATGCACACACATGCTAATATAGTAACCCAAGTTAGCCAAATAACCATAATATTAGTAGAGTACTGATATATAGTCTACCCATGGGTAACTATATATTAGGCTAGGGCATGAGACACATCATGCACTACATGATATTTTCACCATCTCACAACTTGAGGTATCTTATCATACATTAGATGAGGTAACCCAGTCATTCAGTGTGTAATAAACCTCTCATGTATCTAAACACTCAATAAAATCATGAGGCCCATAATATTATACCCTTAGGTCATCATACCATACATGTCATGCATGATTTATACCTAAATAATAGAACCCAAATCATATAGATCACCCTACTCTAGGATTGACTTACATAAGGCTACTACATACAATGGTAATTTCCCATCCAACTTGTGACACAACACACACAATGTCACAAGTCCTATCATGGCCTTCTAGATATCCTAAATGTTTGAGATATATACATTGAATAATCATACCAATAATCTAGGGTAAGTCCTTTTTTATCTAGTCTCCCAATGGGCTAGTGCTCACCACTCCTCAACCTCTAATACATCACAAATTATGGGAGTCTTAACAATGGTAAGTCCAAGAAAAGGATAGACATCCTCCAAGGTGATGCCCACCTATATGGTATCCCCATCCACCTCCCATCAAAAAGTGTTAGGTAGTCACTCCTAGGGAGCTTGGAAACATGATGACTAGATCAAAAATTAGAGGGATCCTATACATCTCTATGATGCCTCCAAATCCTAAGGAGGCTAGCCATACTCAGTTAGCATACGACAATATCTCTAGTAAATTTGGTAGATAGGATGTATCTACCAGGCACCAAAATTTCCACCATATTTGAAAAATGTCAAACACCATAAAATTTATTAGATATCAATATAAAATATTAAAAATGCATCCTTAAAATTCTTAAATTACAAAAAAATAACTACTTTATCAACTTTTTTTTGTTTTTCACCTTTCTATAAACATAGTCACCCCTTTTATACTAAATCATCCCTTTTCCCATCTTTGCCAACTAGGACATCCCTTTACTATGTAGAAAATTCCATTTAATAAACTCCAATGCCCCCAAGTGCATACTAAATCAACCAACACACACTAAGTTAGCCATGTCTATTTTTCTAAGTCAGCCCTCTGCTATGTAGTCAGTGATCCCCAACAATATTTAGTCAACCTTTTGATACATAATCAACCACCTTATTACCTCTCACCCTTTCCAGTTGAATCAATAGGGCCAAATCTATTTAAATTTTTCAGTTAATTATTAACTATTTACTATAAATTTCTTAGTAATTTATTGGTTTGACCCTTTCCTACCCATTAACCCACTTTGTTCTTAGTTTACTTGAAAAAATCTAGGGAAATTTTTGCTACCTAAATTTTCCCTAACATCTATTTTTCTACACCTAGCTTAAATTCAATAAAAATTTCCAAAAAAATGAAATTAATGCACCACCTACCTGAGTTGCACTAGTTATGACCACTATGCATTTTTCATGTCACATTTGTTGTCTCCTCACCATGGTAGCTTTCTGTGATCAACTAGGACACTTAGATCTCTATTTTCTTAGAATATTAAAATTACAAATGAATTAATTTTCACCCTATTTATATTTACAATTTAAATTTCTTTAATTACCAATTATTTTTACTTAGATTCAATTTTTTCACTCATAACTTTGTCCTACTAGCTCTTTCTCCAAACTGAAAGACAATCTAGAATCTTGATGTCATAGAGAATTTTTCTACATATTACATGTATATTTTTCAAAAATATTGAATTTTCACTTATTTTATAGGTTCACCTAATGGTCACTACATTAGACACCTCTAAATTTATCTCACTTCATTTCTACACTAAATCACTAAGGTAAGTAAAGGTACATATTTTTCAATTATGTCCTTTAATTTATCTTATTCACTTTTTACTATAATTTTTTTATTTCATTGTTATGTGTGGATGTGTTATTTTCTCAAAGAATAATCCCATGTTGTAACTATGTGACACATTATGAGCTTCGAGTGGGGAATATGTATACACACAATATTTTTAAAATTTATCAATTATTGATGTTTTTCTCTTATAAGACCATGTCAAGTCTCAATATCTCTAAGTACACACATTTAAGGGTTCACTAATAAAGGGGTGGGTATACCATTGGTGTTTTTAAATATTTTTGTTCCATATACCACCACTTGAAACCAACACAAGACCATCTTATGCATTTACCTAAGATTTGACACCTCCCTCACATTCTCCTCCAAGAAATTCATCACCTAAAATATCCCTTACCTAAGCCAAACATATTTTTACCATTCTCAAAACATAATTGAATGGGTCAACCATATTTTTGTAATTGATCATATTACAATACTAAGTCATCCTAGTTGACTTACTCTAAGATCTAATTGTTATATTTCCTAAATGACTATTGGGCTGACTATGTTGGATAAAAATTTGTAAGGGTTTAGGGTTAGATATAGATATATATACACACATTTCACCTCATTTACAATAGATATAATCATTCATTTTCATTTTTTTATGATATGAGCTTCCACCATTTTACTAAAGGAGTCATTACCTAGGGTTTACACTTGGAAAAGAATCTTGTCTTGTGGAAATGTCTTAGATGTATAGGAGAAGTATTGTAGGCTAGAGATGATCTATATTTTTAATCCTTACAAACCACAAAAACCTTTTAAAAATCACCATTTACTAAGGGAGAGATTTATTCAAGGTAAGTATTCCTAACTCTTATTCATCTATTTTGGTATATAAAATTGCATAAGTAATGTTTCATAAATATATTTATATCTCCATTCTTAGGATTAAATATACATTGACTTAAGTAGAGTTCTTATTTTCATATTTATTATTTATGTTTATTATCCCCAATTTGCACCATAAGCTTTGGTGAGCACTGGATTAGATTTACTTTGCTTTGTTACAAACTATAGGACCTAGCTAGGGTTATTGTGTGGTATTACTAGATAGGAGGCTTTGAAACCCTCTATAATGATGTTATATGGTATGATTTCCCTTATTTAGGTCTATAAAATCCATATTGGTCGTGGCCCTGATTATCTAAATGTACCAACAAGAAGAATGGATAGTTTGATTTATCTTCTCTGAGCTAGGATTGATTAATAGATTAGGTTCACTTTCCCTTATATACATGTTAGGTCTAAGAAGATTGAATTGGATGAATAAGGCTCTAGTTGCTAAGTTGGGTTGGATATTTATTAAGGATACTAATCAATGGTCAAATATCCTCCAAGATAAATATATGGAATCTAGAGAGGACATGAATTCTTGGTTGAAGATCAATTTTTTAGAGGAATATGCTTTTAGAATTTCTTAGTGACCAACAAATATATTATCCTTGAGAAATTCTAAAATTGAAATGTTAGTCTTATTCATTGAAAGGGAATCCCTTAGCATTATTTATTGTCTCTTTAAGAAGAATGCTTCTAACTATAATATTATTCAAATGATGGAGGAATATTTTCTTATTATTACTTCTTTCCAAGACATTTGTATTCAACATATGTGTGTGTGTGTGTGTGTGTGTGTGTGTGTGTGTGTGTGTGTGTGTGTGTGTGTGTGTGTGTGTGTATGTATACATATATGTGTATATACATATATGTGTGTGTATATATATATATATATATATATATATATATATATATATATATATATATATATATATAAGAAAGGCAACCATTATATAAATTAGTTTGCTAATGTGGGTGTTTCCTCTAATGGATTCAAAATATGGTTTGGGATGGAGGAACTACCTGAAATAATTCTTAATAAGATTGAATATGAGGTTGTTAATCCCTTAGCAATTATTCATTGAAAGGGAATCCCTTAGCATTATTAATTGTCTCTTTAAGAAGAATGTTTCTAACTATAATATTATTCAAATGATGGAGGAATATTTTATTATTATTAATTCTTTCCAAGATATTTGTATTCAATATATATATATATATATATATATATATAAGAAAAGCAACCATTATATAAATTGGTTTGCTAATGTGGGTGTTTCCTCTAATGGATTCAAAATATGGTTGGGATGGAGGAACTACCTGAAATAATTCTTAATAAGATTGAATATGAGGTTGTTAATCATAAATGTGTTTAATAATCATAGTTGTGTTATTTATCTTAGTGTTTGGTCTCATCCTTATTACTATATTTTATTATTATCATATGGGTCATATGATTTTACATTTCATTAATAGTAATAATAATTCTTGGCTTTGTATATTTTTTAATTGGAAAATATATAGTCTCATGTGCTAAAAGGAGGAGGTTTCCCAATTAGGTTTTTGGAGGATGTGAAATGACATAGTGAGGAACACGTGAAGTATACCAATCATGTGAAAGTAGGATGTTATCTAGTCATTAGTGTTGGATTGGTAGTTAAATTATGAAAATAGATGTAGACCACTAATTTGTTTATCAAGATGAGTGGGGAATTGATCATAGTCAAATCATCAATGGCTAAGTCATTGATATCAGATGAAAAATTATGGGGAATCATCTAAAAAGGGGGTCTTATAAATTTCATCCAGTGGATATAAGGTCACGACTAACATTTCTCAAAATGTTTTGTTAAGATCCATAAGGATATAATTTTTGTTATTAATGGGACTTCCATTGAAATCATGGAATATATAATATCCCAAGCCACTGGTTTGAATATTGAGACAACCAAAGTGTATAAGTCTGACAAAGATTAAAGGAATAAAAGGATAAATTCTTTATATAAAGTGAAAAATTAAACAATTCTAAAGTGGATTTTATAGAAAGGACCTTCACCCCTAAGATGAGGTTAAAAATTATATCATGTTGTTTATTTCCCTTGAAGGTGGATACAAGGAAGTGTACATGTCTCATTTTATGTTTTTTAATTACTTTAGGCATCATATCCCTATAAGTTTTACTTTTTATATTATGCATTCCTTGGAGAGATTTGTTCTTGGCATGAATAAGGGGAAGAAAATTTAGGCATGAAATTTCTTACCATGCCCAAAGTTACTATTGCATCATATAGTTCATCCATTACCATTGAAGTTGTAGTCATACAGGACCTTTTCATTATTTGAGAAGATGTTACTATGCATATAGCTTGTAACACTTCCCAAATAGGGGCAAATTGTAGACACCAAAAAGTGGCCACCAATAACCTCCAACAAGCATTTTGATTAATTTCTACAAAAGTACACAATTTGGCTTAAAAATACTAAAATACATTAAAAGCTTTGAGCTTATCATATTCAAGTTCTGATTTTGTCAAAAGTATCACTAAATGGGGAAATATAATTTATGATACAACTAACTTTGATTAGATCATTTCAATTCAAAATGAGATTTTCACACCTAGGTGCTTTGGATTAATCTTTTCTACCAAATTTCTTACACATGACATATACCCTTTTTATTTTATGTTGGTAACATCCTAAATGGGATAATGGATCCAACACATATAACATCACATATTAATTCTAATCCATTCAAATTTCAATCCAATAATATGACATTTTGACCAATTTGATTAATTTATGCACCAATGGCCAAGATTTGCATCGAAATTGATAAATCATGTTTAAGGCTAATTAATATGAATCAAGAACCTAATTAATAATTACATGGAACTTGTTAAATATTTATTTTTGGAAATTTATTATGAGTTTCTTCATCATCAAGCGACATCATTTCTTGGGAAGGCATCCGTAGGCCATAAATGCATAAAATATCTCATTAAGCCCTCCCATGTCTCATTAATACCTTCCAAGCCTCTTTAATGCCTCTCTATCCCAAATATTTATGAGGTAATTTATTTAATTTGGCATCCAAAATTAAATGGATTCTTAGCCACACATATTCATCTTGAGATGGAAGGTTCACGTTCATTTTGATCATTTTGCAAAATCTATAAATAAGAAGCCTTGCCTATTGAATTTTAAGCTCTTTTAGGCCAAAGTTATCATGCCAAAATAGCTTCAAGCCACATCTTGATGTAGTATTGTTATGCCCAAATATTCATCCAAATCCATCACAAGCCAAGAAAATGGTGCCAAGAGGAGATGAAGGTAGCCACACTCCATTAATAAAGACCTCGTAGGCACAATACAAACAAGCCAATCAAAGAAGACTCTTGGATCATCGAGAAAGGTAAGAAAGGTAAGTTTCTTGAATTTTAGTTTTTATTTGTTCATTTTTATTATTAACCATGATCCCACCTTGAGATAGGATTAAGGTGTTAGCATTAGTGTGTTTTGTTTGGATTTTATTTCATTCACTAACACCATACTAATCCCCCCTTATTGCAATTCTAGGTTCACAAATGGCACACCCGATGGGATCTAGAATCACAAATTTGGTTAAAAATCACCTAAAAGAAAACTACTAACCATTTTCATACGTGATCTTGAAGTGTGGAAGTAAAGAAGGTAAAATTTTGAGCAAAAGTCTATTTTTCTAGAAGTCACAGTTTTGTCACTACAAAGTCATAGGTTAGTCTTCTAAACCACAATCTTGCCCCTAAGTAAATCATGGATTTGTCATTTTAATTCATAGTATTATGTTGAAATTGTGTTTTTTTAGACTAACCTTGATTTTGTCTGTATATTCTAGAGTTATATTATAATAACACTACTCATAAGCAGTGATATTACAACCCTGCTACTTGTTAGTGATGATATTGCAATACCATGACTTGATAGTCATGGGATTGCTTAACTAAGTCATGTTATTGTTAGTAAACTATTATCAATTAAGAAACAATACCACAACTCTCATAATGGTGGTATTGTATTGTAAATTGTGAGATTATCAACCTGAATAGGGATATTATTGGCCCAAGTAGTGGTATTACTAACCCAAATAGCAATATTTTTGACTTGAATAACAATATTGTTGACCTAAATAGTGATATTATCAACCTAAATAGTGGGATTATTATCCAAATTATTAGGAATGTGATTTATATTAAACTAACTCAAGTAGTGATATTTCCTGTTTGAGTTATGGTTTTGTAAAGTAGCAAGATTGCATGATGGAGTAGTGAGGTTACACTATGTGAAACTTGAGATCTCATTTTGAAAAGTTATTTATCTCATTTAGAAAATTACTTCAAGGATAAATTAAAATCTAACTTTTCCTTGAAGGGCCAACCTAAAAAAAGAAATAAATAAGCTTAATCTAGTATTTTAAAACTATTTTTAAGTACTTAAAAAGGATTAGGAACATTTATTTTGGGTGCATAAAGAAACACTTAGATGTTTTCTTGAATATTTTGTAGTTTTTATTTAAAATTTTATACATCTTAAATCCAAGGGGTTAAATAACATCACCACAAATTTCGTTTAGTGCTTTAAAATTGAACACACTTCAAGTTTTTGCAAAGTTGTTATCATTTTTTGCCTAGATTAGATTTGTTTGAGAAACTAAGGAGTTATGAATGTTTCTCCCCTTATCTCCTATAGGTAACATGTGGGATAAAAATCACCAACTTTATTGGAAAATTGCCTTATTTCAAAGACATAAAATAAAGTTGTGAAGGCTCTCTACAAGCCCTGCATGGCTTGGGTGATCTAGAAACAACCTTTAAAGCTCTTTTACTTGATTTTTTAATTTCATTGCATCTTGGATTATGAATGGGACTTAATTACCTCCCATAATTTATTTAGGAAAAAAAATTCCCAATGTTTCATCTCCCAACATCATCTTTAACCCCTTTCCATAGGGAGGTATATAAATTGAGATTGCCTCACTAACATGATGGTTTGAGTGGTTAAACCATCTCCTATCACTAGGGTTAAGCCTAACACATTTGAGCACATTGGACATCATGGTACACTGATTAAGAAATAAATTTAGTTGTAAAAATGGAAATACCTTTTTATAACAATCTAATTACTGTGGACCCAATTTACATGTTGTTTATATTACATGTTGACCTAAAAGTCATGCATTTGATCCATCTAGTAACATTTGAAAAAAAATTAGTTAGTTACCACACTTTACCATACCTTTTCAATTTAGGATTTAAGATGATTAGTTAGTTAATTTATCTTTTTCTTAGATTACTTGGTTTTGTGTGGAGTTAAAACTTGGTGTTAACAAAAATGACATAACTAAACACATTATCCCTAATTTTATTTAAAGAAGGAGGAATTATGTTGCCCAAGTAAAAAACATATTTTTCCTTGTTCAAAATCATCATCATACACTTTGTGTCATATCTTCCAATTTGGTATAGTTATGCTACCCATTTGACTCTAGACCTTTTGCCATATTTTGTTTAAGTCCCTCATTGATAGTTTAAATTCAAAATTGGACTCTTCCAAGTTTTAAAGGTTGATGTGTAAAATTAGGTTCACCACTTTGAACTTGACTTGTTTTAACTTGAGTTTAATTCCCAATTTGAATTGAGGGTTATTTTTAGACTCAACATCATTATCATCATTTGGTGTGACTCAAGTCATCTTTGCGTATCTCCTATGCTTTGAGTCCTAGACCACATTTTTTACTACCCATCCTATTTCACCTTTTGTCTTAAGTCAATTTGATAACACAATTTTGCATTATAAATTTCATCACAACTTTATGTGTGGATATCATTTGAGTTGAGGATAGTAGTGTTATGTTGCCAAAATCATGTTGAAATCATTTTTGCCTTAGAGTCTAGAAATAGTCATTTACAATAGCTTTTCACCATTTTTGCATGGTTACACTACTCAAATTATTTTTAAACTTGTTTAATAGGCCTATTCACATAGATTCCAAGTTATTCCAAATTTATAACCATTTCAATTTTTCTTTGAGGGTCTTTATCGAGCACAGTTACACCATTCACATTTTTCTACCTTATTGGTCAAAAGAATTTGGTTTGTGACATTATTTGGGAGAAAATAAACTATACCTAAGTGCCTTTTGTTTCATACCTTGTACTTTTTAAATTGAGTTTATGTTTAAGATTCAAATGCCTAGTTTTTGTTAGGAGTGTTTCAAATCTATTAGATAAAATATCTCATATTTTAAATTATAGATTTTGACACCATTTGGCCAAAAATCCTAGAATATACCTTTGTTTGAGCCTATATTTTGATGTTAAATTTGGCCAAAAGTCTTAGCAACTTTTATTTTTATTAGATTAGACTCATTTGAAACACTTTGACCTAGAATTTGGCATTTTGATTTATGATCTTTTTACTTTACCTTTTTGTGTGAGGCGTGTAATGCTAGATAATTGACATTAGCTTGTTTTATCATAATTCATTGCATTGATCTTTTTGGATATACACATCCATCATTTTAACCAATTTAGACCAAGTTTGAACCCCTTTTTAGACATCACTTTTTTTAGATTTTGTCTAAATCTATCCCTTTTTGTTATAAAGCATTCACTATGAATCTCAACATGTATTATTACACTCATAGTGGCCTCATGTAGAATATGGGATTTAGTAATGTGGTCACATAAGAAGAAATGGTTCAAGACCCTTATGTAGATGATGTTGACCAAATTTGACCCTACAGGTCAAATCGAGACCCCTATAGGTAAAAACTTAATTTTTGATGTTTTAGGGTGTCTAACATCTTTTTATGGGGTGTATTATAGTTTATTTTATGTCATTTAATGTTATCCTAGCCTTGGTCTTAGTTATATTAGTTAAGTTGTCATTTTGAGTCATTTATAAGGATTTTAGGGGTCATAAATGCATGTGGCATGGTTCCTAAGGTGTTAAAGTGTCATTTTGTCCTTTAAAACATCAAATAGGTAATATTACCTATCAGATATGTTAGTTAATTAGAGTATTATAGGTTTTCTAACTAAAATTCAAGAAACCAATTATGAAAGGGAGTATTTGGCACTTGTAAAAACTATGGGGAAGTGTTCCACATGGAAAGGATCATGTAATGCCTCTTCATATTCCTCACACTAATATCAATGATTGACATGCTCTTGAAGTTTCATTTTTAAGCCAAAACTATTTTACTCCTTTATTGCCTTTCTAAACATACAGAAGTGACCATCAAGTTTATCCCTAGAATAAACAACTGAAGAGATTTCAGTAAAATTGCTTTTAGAAGGTGGTATTACACTCAAATATTCATTTTCATTAAAATATTTTGAATAATGGTGTCCTCTAATTTATGAACCATCCTCATGAAGTTAACTATGTTTTTTTGCTTGTTGTTTCATGCACCCTATAGGTTTTACTCCATTTTTAGCTAGTTCATATGAACCAATTGGTCAATTTGATTCTACATGATGTTGGCTTACTTATATAATTATATCCATTTTTATTTTATTATTTCAAAGTGTTTTTATATGATAATAATATTAATTTGTAGGAGGGAGAACTTTTTATGTAACGGGTAGTTTTTTCACCATTTGTGGGATTTTTTTGTTTTGATGGTGGTCTTGGAGGGTGAATATATTTTGGATTACATTATTATAATTTACTCTTGATGACCTTAACCTATAAATCTCTTTTCCCAAGGAAAATTTTCATATTATTATAGTCATATGCAACATTTATAGTTAGGCAGCTAGGAACATGCTTAACTATAGTTTCTTGGAAGAGTAATTCACATCAAAGGAAGGTTTTGAAACTTGATTTAGGTGTTTTAGAATTTGAAAGATGTATTTGGGAGTATGGAAATAATTTTACAACACATAAAATATCAAAATAAATTTTTACTGCCTAGATTCACATTTTTTTGGCTGCATACTAGAATATGCACCTACAAGTGATCTAAAAAGAGAGATGAGGAGTCTTTTTGTGGTGTTGAAACAAGTGATGAGATCCTGTTTCAAGTCCTATCATGTGAGAAACTCAAGGTAGATAGTTTTTATACATAAAATGGGTAGGTTGAGATGTAAACCATCTTTAGGCACAATATGACTGAGTTCAGGCCCCTTTTCCTTGAAAATGAAAAACAAAGTCCTAAGTCCATTTTGATGGATTAATACGATAGGGTTACTAAAGGGTTTGAAGCATATATATAGGTGGGATTTTTATAATCTATAATGGTTAATATTTATACAATTTTGGAAGGGTATAAAGTTAGTGGGAAGACCTAAAGATTCCCCTAAAACCACTAAAACCAAACAATAGTATCTACAAGTTTTGAAGACACAAGTGACCTTATCACTAAAGGAGATAATAAAGAATATTTCCTATTTTTAATTACTATTTTATTGAAATTAAAAAAATGAATATTAAAGGAGAGGTATATTAGGCATATTTTCAAGTTTGAAATAGACTTACATAGGGGACAATCTTACAAATAGCTTGAAAGCTGCACCTACAACCAACATCAAGTTCAAGTTTGAGAAGAGTTTCCTTTATTACGCACATGAGTGTTGGCTATGTTAATGGTTTTAAAAGGTGATTGGAAAATTTCTCAAAGGTTTTATTTATCTTAATATTAAAAATGATGATCTTCCAAGCCCATACCAACCTACAAGTGTCCCTGCCTTTAGGGACATCCACCTACAACAGACCTCAGTTCTTAGCCCAGTCATGAAGTGAGAATCAAGCATGGATACATAAAATTGGTTTTTAAAATAAGACTCCATATTGTTTCAAAATATCTTAAGTATTTCTAATTAATATTTAGTACAAATTTTGGAGGTAATAACCACCTATAGGGTCTCCTATAGTCACCTATAGGTGACTATAGGTAGACAGTCAATGAAGAAATGTGTCTAAGGGGTGGTTTACGCTAATTCCCAGTATGAATGAAAATAAAAAAAACTTATGAATTACATAATAAGGTTTTAATATGTATAATTCAATGTTCAAAATCTAACCTCAAACTATAAATATCTATAGGTATCCCATGGAAAACAATAAATATAGTTAGGAAGGTTACACACAGCCTTGAGTGGTCAAGTGTGAGGATAAATGTGTTGATGCTTAGAATTGCACTATTTCAAACATCAACAATGGGAAGTTTTAGGAATGTGGGACTTGTGACCTAAAATGACCTCTAGATTTTAAAGAAGCTGGCTCTTCTTTATCTCAAAAGTATTTTGGAAAAAAGGATAGAAATTAAATAGAAACACAAATGCAATGAAAGAAAATTTTAACTATGGCAATGCACTTGAGTTTAATTTGATCCTTAATACTAAGCACAGTGAAGCTATCTTTAGGATTCAATTACATTAAAGAGTAATCAATGCATGATCAATGCAAAAGATGAAAACAAATAGAATCAAAGGCTCACAACTTAGATGATTTTGCAATAACACAAAAAATATTAATAAAGGCATAGAGCTCAGTCTTCTTATTACTTTTCTAGTCACATATACATGCACAGTTATACAAAATTTCTAACTCAAGAAAATATAACAAAGGCAAATGATATTACTGGCCACAGAAAGAAAGTATAAAAACTTCTTGATAACAATCTCTCATAGAAAATTCTCTCTCTCTTTTGATGATGCTTTCTAATGATCCCCGCACCCATATTTATAACATCAGACTAGCTCTAGATTGCCCGTACATTCCCAACCCAATGGTCTAACTGAACTAGAAGTGTTTAACAAAAGATATTGTTTATATCTAAAATGTTTAGTCTCCTACATGATCAAATCCCAATGGCCTAACCAAACTTTAACTGGAAGTGTTTAACAGAAGATATTTTTTGGATCTGAAACATTTGGTCTCCCTGAAAGTTCATTAGCTGAATTAGATACATGTGACACTTTTCACTATGAAATAGGTGAGGACACTTGGTGTGTTCCACTTACTATACTTGAAAATTGTCTCATTATTTAGGAAGAACTAGAAAATGACACTTGGCAGCTTCCATGGCACTTACATAAGACACACGGCACTTTTCGCATAACTTATACTCTTTACTATGTCTTTGTATCAGAAGTGCTCTGTCTTTGACATCTATCACAGTCCACTGCTCTGAAAATTTATCAACTTATTAAAAATGGGACCCACACCACTTCTTGCCTGAACAACTTCAAAAGAGAAATGGGGATAGGTGGCACTTTCCATTGATTTTTAACAAATGACATGTGGTGGCTTTTGCTTGTCTATAAAAGCTTTAGATACTTTTTGAGAATCCTGTGGAAGGTGACACGTGGTGATCTCCACAGGGCTCTAGCTATACTATAGAAACATTTGGGCCTCATTTTAGATTTACATAGATGATGACACTTGGCAGCTTTTGCTTACTTTAGAAACAAAACTCGGATCCCACCACCGTCTTTAATCAACAATAAAACAAAATGAAGAAACTACAGATGTTGACACTTGGTAGTTTTTGTTGAGCTTTAGCTAGGGACACATGGTGATCTCTGCTAGTTTTAGAAAAAAATATTGAAACCTTCCATAGTTTCCACTTGGCACCCTCCACATGCACTAAGAAAATCTTATAAAAAGAAGCTTTTGAGACTCATAAGAAACTTGAAATGTGGATGTTGACACTTGTCGCACTCTACTGGGTTATAAAAAGACACGTGGCACATTCCACTCAACTTATAGAAATTATAAAATGTGTCCCAATTGATGACACTTGGCATGTTCCACGTGAATTTGATCTTAGACAAAATTTTGGAAAAAATGAAACTCGTGCCTACGCTTTGTGTCAAAACTTCACTGCCTTAAAATTGAAATGTGTAGGGACAAAACTTGGAGCGTACAACTAAAACTCAAAATAAAATGTAGAGTATTTTACTCTAAAAAATGTTTATAGAGGTTGAATTGATTTAAAATACCATAACACTTTCACCAAAATAATAAAAACCTCATGATAATATCATGATGGATTTTTAAAAGAGAAAAGGGGTTAAATGAGGCAATATGTAGTCCATACCCTACATACAGTCCCCTTCACACAGTCTATTTTGGTTTTAGAAGAAGTTTGAGGGTCAAATGGATAGAAAAAAAGGAAATTTTTTTGTGTAAGGTATCCTTTTCACTTTTATAATCTACTAAAATGGTTATTTGGTTTGAGATAATAGGGTAAGTACCCTTTATTTTATCTCAGATAAAGGGTACTTCCCTAGGGTCAAAACGACAAGGTTTAGAGGATGGGTGATAAAGCATGAACCAAAAGATAGAATAGCCTTGTGGGAAAGTGTGGAGATTTGGAAAAAAATTGAGGTAAATATGGTATAACATGTAAAAAATTATGGAACTCAATAGGGTACCCTACACTCTTAAGGTTGCAATCAGGCTTAAGAGTAGGGTTTTGGCCTAGAATCCAAATAGATAGTCACCTTCACTTTTCACATAAGGTAAACATTATAACCTATTATTAAATGTTTATGGAATTAATAAATATGTTTTTATGCTATTTTAATGTATATAAACCCAATGGGATGTCTTATACCACAAGGGTTACAATGGGCCTATTAGATAAGGTTCAATCCTAGTGCCCAAATGAAGGGTCAAATCCAATTTTAGTAGGAGGTGAATTCTCTACCCTATTTAAACACATTTATAATATGAACACATATGTATTAAATATTTTTATGGTAGATATGTTGTAAATAATTTAGTTTTGATTTCAATACTAACTCAGACTTATAGGAAATAGAAGAAGGAGCTTGATGGGCTAGTTTTGAATAATTATCTTTCATGAGACTATGTATGGATGCCAAAGGAGTTAAGGTATGTTGATTAAGGTCTTTAAATTTGTTTTTTTTGAATTATTTTGATATTTCAACATCATGTTGTTAAGAACAATGCTTAAGAGTGAAAATAGGCCTAAAACCGTTATAAACCCTTAGTTAAGACTTGATAGAAGAAATAGAGCTATATAGCTGATAAAATGGCATGGTTTGTATGTAATATTTATTGGAACTTCTATAATACTCTCTAAATATCCTCCCCACCATTTTGAGTTATACAAAATTATATAGATAGGGAAAAAAGAGAGTACTTTTTGACTATTTTATGTGTTTTTCAAGTTCTAAAAGGATTCTAAAGATGAAATAAAGTTTTTTGGAGATATTAGGACTTATAATTATTCACTATGGTAATTTAATTAATTTTAAAACTCATACATGCCTTAAATAGATGTTTTATCTTAGCCAGTCAAAACTGGCAAGTGACCAAGCTAGTGAGAACTGTGAAAACTCCAAGTAAAAGTAATTTTAAGGTGTCCCTAATGCTTATATGTCCATTTAGAGTCTTTAAACTTGTCATACACTCAATATTATGAATTTTCATGGGAAACCAAATCCAAATTTGAAGCTAAGTGTGTAGGGTGTGGAAAAGAGGAGTTTTTTAGACTATAGATGGTGGTGAATTACTTCTAGATGATTCCAAATGACCAAACCTACAACCAATGAATGGAGAGGCATGTCTTCAAAACTTTACATTAATTCCATTTATTATACATATCCCTAATCATTTTTTGTATGTTCAAGTAGTTCCAAATTATGAAGGTAGTTTTTAAAGCTAGATTAGGGATTTTATGCCACTTTACAAGAGTTTCATGACTTGTATAGACACTTGTTCCTTATAACCATGTATGGTTTATCCAATATCCTATTATAATGTAAAATTAACTATTTTTTTATCATTAAAATTTTATTTGTGACCCTTTTAATTCTCTCTTATCCTCTCTCTCTTATGTTTTATAAGAACTAGCCATTTTGGCCATTGTAACTTATGCATTTTCATAAATTTTGATAAATAAGACTAATATATTCTACCTCTTCCATGAATATTCTTAGTTTATTTATTTAGAATGTTTGATTTTTAATAAGTTACAACTCTTGTTTCCTTAGCATGATTTTTTCATTCTATCATCTATTTTTAGTTGGAAAACTTCTTCTTACAGGTCATGTGAAGTGTTCTAGGAAAAGTGTCAAGGTGAGTTAGTCTATTGACTAGTGTCATTAAATGCCTCTTGGCTATTAATATTAGCCTAAAAATTCATCCATAACCTCATAATGTAATATTTATGTGAGAATATGTAGATTGGAGAAGTGTATGTTTGGTTAGTCTCTTGGTTTCAAGTGTAACATGTAGCTAGTTGAAATTCATCAATCTATTTGGTGTATCACCTCCCTTAGGATAGTTTTATTTTATTTATCTCTCTCCCTTCCCCCACCCAAATTTTAGGTGTATTAGTGATCAAAAATCGTACATAAAGGGAGCTAGCCCTATCTAGAGATTTACCTCATCCTTAGGCTACCCACAAGCCTACAGGTGTTTCAATTATGCCACTTGGATGAGGAGAGATAAGACATATCCTCAAATGGTGAAAATCTAAGTGACAATAGTTTTTTTCATGCTTGATGGGACTCTTTGTCTAAGAGGTTGAAAGATTTTTGGTGTTGTGTTTCAATAATTAGTCTTTAGAGGCATATATTCAAGCATCAATGGTGACTCTAAAGTTATATATCAGTTGGTTAAGTAGCCCAGGTTATCCTTTGAAGATTGTTGGTAACATTTTCCTTTGTTTTCTTTCTTTCAATGATGTTTCATGGATAATTTTGGTGTTAATTTTTGACTTACACAAGTTGGTGAGACATATCAAGCTTATGGCACTCCCTATCAGCCTTGGTGTGATTCTTACTAGTCTTGATATGACCATGGTTAAAATTATAATGATCCTTATCAGCACTATATCCAACCTTTTCATGAGTTGTATCAGTCCTATAACCAGCCTCCTCAATATTTTTCTTCTCCTAGTCAACCTAACCACTTCTCAACTCAATCCATTTCCACTTTCAAGAAAAATATTTTGGGATATGAGAAGCATATTTTGGATCTTGATACACTGAGGAGACATGGTCAAGATGTTCCTAGTAATTTCATTCATTGGGTAAGGGATGTAGTAGAGCTAGTTAAAAGAGAGTGGACAACTATTGAGAGAGCTAATTGGCAAAGGATCACAAGTGAGATCCTAGATGTGAGTGGCCTAGTTTCATCCTTGGAAGATTGGCTAAAATTTCATGAAATCCAACTTCACAAAACCTATTATCCTTCATTTCCACTTCTCCAACATTACTATCAACTTTACATGATTCCTACTCATGAGCCAAATCAATGTTATCAAATCCATTCTTTTCCTAATCAAGCATCAATGGTGACTCTAAATTTATATCAATTGGTCAAGCAGCCCAGGCTATCCTTTGAATATTATTGGTAAAATTTTCCTTTGTGTTCTTGATTTCAATGAGGTTTCATGGATAATTTTGGTGGAGTTTTATCTTACACAAGTTGGTGAGAAATATTAAGCTTATGGCACTCCCTATCAGCCTTGGTGTGATTCTTACTAGTCCTTCTATAACCATGGTTAACCTTATCATGGTCCTTATCAACACTATATCCAGCCTTATCATGAGTTTTATCATTCATATATCTAACCTCCTCAATATATTGTTTCTCCTAGTGAACCTAGCCACTTCTCAACTCAATCCATTTCCACCTTCAAGCAAACTCTTTTGGGGTATGAGAAGTATATGCTAAATCTTGATACAATAAGGGGATATGGTCAAGATGTTCCTCGTCATTTCATTCATCAGGTAAAAGATACATTAGAGATATTTAAAATATGGTAGACACCTATTGAGAGATCCAATTGGCAAAGGGTCACAAGTGAGATGTTAGATGTGAGTGGCCTAGTTTCATCCTTGAAAGATAGGATAAAAGTTCATGAAATTTATCCTCACCAAACCTATCAACCTTAATTTCCACTTCTTAAACATTACTATTAGTCCTACATGATTCCTACTCATGAGCCCAATCAAAGTTATCAAAGCTATTCTATTCTCAATCTGTTGGAGGAGAGAGTTGGAAAGAGAAACCTTATTTTTGAAGCCAATATTGATAGGAAGATTGAGTTGTCTAATATGCATATTCAATATTTCCTATCATTAAAAAAATAAGTGGAATATAAGCCCTCATTTCCATCTCCAATTATAGCCCCACTTCAAGAGAAGACGTCTAGATATAAGATTCCAAGTTGGAGACAAGGTGGAGAATCCAAGCCTAAGGAGATCCTAAGTTTCTTAAACACTTCATTCACTCCTCAAGTTGCATCACTACCTAAAAAATAGACTCTTAATCCTATAATCCTAATCTATAATAATATATTGGAGTCATGGGGAAATAAAGAGGATAAAAGCATTGATAAGGAGTGTGAAGTTGAGAATGAAGTTGATCCTTTACAAGTCCCTTCCACCCTTCCTCAAGAGACCTCTTATTATCCATGTAATCCATCTTGTACTCCTCATCCTCATGAAGATTCATATGAGAATCAATAAAGATATTTCTAAGATAAACTAGCCAAGAAAATAGGAGAGCTAGAGTCAAGGATGAAATTTCTCTGTCAAGGTGTGATGGAAGGTTTAGACCCAAAAGAAGATCATATACCTAAACACACCCCATATAACCTTATTAAAGATAATTCTTAAGCCCAATAATATTGAAATGAATTTATTGTCAAATTTAAGGAATAAAACCAAGCTATTTTATCCCAAGGTTCACCTCCCCTTCTTTAAGAGCTTCCAAAAGAATCCCCTACACTTCATTCTCAATCTGATTTTGAGTTCTATGTGCCACCTCCACCAATTAGCTCATCTTATCCACACCCCATAACTCTTTGACCTGATGAAATTTTGGTATGGGAACATAAATAATAGAATTTGGTTGACAAAAATTTAGAACTCTTGCTTGAAGAAAGCCTACCTCCTTGGCAGCCTCATTGGGCTAGGTCAAATGATTTCAAGATGCCTAGTCTTGGCATCATCATGAAGGAGAAGGAGATGGAGGATATTTCATCCCTTCAAGAAGACTATACATCTAATAAATTTTTTGTGCACAATCATCTTAAGTATGAGGATTAATTTGATATTATGGATGGAGAACAATTTCAAGACTTTCTTAAAGAGGTTACACCCCTAGAAAACTCTCTTGAGACCAATGTGCAAGATGTTGTTCTTGAATATGAATCAATACTTTAGCCTGATCTTGAGTTACCATCAAATGAATTAGATATTGAATAAAACCAGCTTGATGACCTCACACATCAAGAAGAGAACATTGAAGAGGTAATGGTTCTAGATGATGAAGATGATAAAAATGATTTATAGCTATAAATGGAGTTCTTTCAAGGGCTTGAAGAGTTTTGAAAAGTTGAGGCTCAAGTACATGACAAGGTGAATAAATATTATTCCATGGAGGATAATGAACAAGATTGGGTAGAGCATGTGAAGCTACTTGATGAGCTAGAAAAACTTGCATCTGAGAAGAAACCTAACCTTATTGAGATCACTATGGAAATCAAGAAGGCATACCTTATTAAACTACCATTAGAGGTTGTAATTAAGGATCCATATGAGAAGGTTGAGGTTTTTTATATTAAGGAAGAATTAATTTCCATACCCAATCTATTTTTAAATGATTGGTTCTCAATGAACATCATGCTAGTGAAGTTGGTAAACATCATGAAAGGGTTATAGGCATCAATTCTAAAGGAAAAAAGGCTACATGTCTTACTAAATCCTTCACATCATCAAGCAATAAGAGTTTAAAACTTCCCATTTGATATATTAGGGATTTTCATCTTAGGTTAGTTAATATTTGAGTTAATTTGTTTGAGTTTGGGATGTGTATTATATAAGTGCTCATGAAGCACATGTGTGTTGTTATTTATTTGTATGTGTCTTTTACTTTATGTGGTTGAGGTATTCATTAGTCTTTTCTTGATATAAGCTTGTGGTCAAAGTATTATTATTTTGTCTTATAATTCATAGGACTCCCTAATCCTAATGGACTAATAAGGCTACTGGTCTAGTTAGTATAACATGCATACTACCCTTATGAGTCACCAATTTGTTGGCCAAATTTGACCCTATAGGTCAAATTGGGTCCCCTATAGGTAAAAAATTGAATTTTAATGTTTTATGGGGTCTAATATCTTTTCATGGGGTGTATTATAGTTTATTTGATATCATTTAATGTCATCTTAGCCTTGGTCTTAGTCATATTAGTTAATTTGTCATTTTGAGTCATTTAGAAGGCTTTTAGGGGTCATAAATGCAAGTGGCATAGTTTTCAAGGTGTAAAAGTGTCATTTTGTCTTTTAAAATTTAAAATAGGTCAGATTACCTATTAGGGATGTTAGTTACATCAGATTATTATAGGTTTTCTAACTAAATTTTAATAAACCAACTAAAAAAGGCAGCATTTAGCACATGTACAACCCATGGGGAAGTGTGACACTTGGGATAATATAATGGAAGGAATATAAATATTCATAAAACTCATATAAATTATTTATATTTTATATAAGTTACATTTTTAATCCAAAATCATTCTGCTCCTTTTTTGCCTTTCTAGACATACAAAAGTGACCATTAGGTTTGTGCTTAGTATGGATAGTTGAAGAGGTTTTAGGAGAAATAATTTTGGGGGGTGGTGATTCAATTAGATACATTAATTTAAATTATAATATTTCAAATAATGGTATCTTGTGATTTATGAACCATCCTCATGAAGTTGACTATGTTTTCTACTTGTTGTTTCATGCACCCTATAGGTTTTGCTCCATTTTTAGCTAGTTCATACAAACCAATTGGTAAATTTTATTATATATGATTTTGTATTACTTATATAATTATCTCCATGTTTGGTTTACTATTTAAAGGTGTTTTTATATTCTAATCATCTTAATTTGTAGGAGGGAGTACTTTTCTGTGCAATAGGTAGTTTTTCACCATTTGGAAGATTTTCTTGTTTTAATGGTGGTCTTTGAGGGTTAATATATTTTATTTTACATGTTTAAAATGTAATATTAATCACATTAACCTGTAAATCTCTTTTCCCAAGGCAAATCTTTATGGAATTACAGTCATATGCAACATTTTTCAGTTAGACAACCATGAACATGCTTACCTATAGGTGCTTGAAAGAGGAATTCACATTGAAGGAAGGTGTTGACACTTGATTAATGTGTTTTAGAATTTTAAATATGTATTTTTAAGTATGGAAACAAGTTTATAACTCATAAAATATCAAAATCAATGCTCATTACCTAAATTCACATTTGGTTGCCTGCATACTAGAATATGCACCTATTGGTGATCTGAGCAGAGAGATGAGGAGTATTTTTATGGTGATTAAACAAGTGATGAGATCCCCTTTAAATTAATATCATTTTATAAACTCAATTCAAACATGTTGGAATCATTAAATGGGTAGGATAAGATGTAAACCATTTGTAGGCACAATATGATTGAGTTTGAGCCCCTTTTCCCTAAAAATGCAAAATAGAGGCCTAAGGCCATTTTGATGGAGTCATATGACAGGGTTACTAAAGGGTTTAAAGTATATATAGGTGGTATTTGTATATTTTATAATGGATAAGATTTATACAAGGTTTGAAGGGTAGAAAGTCATTCGAAGATAGTTGTTGGAAGACCTAAAGATGCCCCTAAAACCACTAAAACTAGCTAGTAATAAATACAAGTTTTGAAGGCACAAGTGACCTTAGCACTAAAGGAGAAAAAAAAGCATGTTTCATGTTTTGAATGAATACTTTAGGGAAAGTTAACACATTAATACTAAAGGAGAGGTCTGTTAGGCATAGTTTCAAGTATAAAATACGTTTACACAAGGGATAGTCTATACAAATAGCCTGAAAAGATGAACCTACAGCCAACATGGAGTTCAACTTTGAGAAAGGTTTATTTTCTTTCATACATGAGTGTTAGTTTATGTTCATAGTTTTAAAATGTGATTGAAACTTTATCAAAGGTTTAAATTATCTTAAGAGTGAAAATGACAATCTTTCGAGCCCATACCAAGCTATAGGTGTCCTTACTTTTAGGGACATCCACCTACAACAGACCTTGGTTCTTAACCCAATCCTGAAGTGAGAATAAAGAATAGAGACATCATCTTAGTTGTTGAAAGAAAAATCAATATGATTTAAAAGGATCTTAGGGGTTTCTAAAGAATATTTAGTACATATTTTAGAGGTAACAACCACCTATAGGGTCTCCTATAATCACCTATAGGTGACTATAGGTAGACAGTCAATTGAGAAATGTGTCTAAAGGGTGGTTTAGGCTAAGTCCAAGCATGAATGAAAATCCAAAAACTTAACAATGATATAATAAATTTATACTATGTCTAATTCAATGTTATAAAGCTAACCTCAATCTATGAATATCTATAGGTGTCGTATAGAAAACAAGAAATTTAGTTAGGAAGGTAACACATAGCCTTGAATGGTCAAGTGTGAGGAGAAATGTTTAGGGAGGTTGAAGTGATTTCAAAGATTACAAAACCTTAAAAAAAAATCATAAAAACCTCATGAAAACATCATTATGGATTTTGAAAATATAAAAGGGGTCAAATGAGGCAATATGCAATCTATTTCTCAAACCTTGCATGCAGTCCCCTTCACATAGTCTATTTTGGTTTTGGAAGAAATTTGAGGGACAAATAGATAGACCAGAGGCTGATTTTTTGTGTATGGGATCCTTATCACTTTTATATGATACTAAAATGGTCAGTTGGTCTGAGATAATAGGGGAAGTACCCTATGTTTTATCTCAAATAGAGGGTACTTCCTTAAGGTCAAAACTAGTAGGGTTTAGAAGATGGGTGATAAATCATGAAATATAAGATAAAGGATCCTTATGGGAAATTTTTTAGAGTTTTAAAACATAAATTTAAATATGGTATAACATAAAAAAAATTATGAAACTCAATAGGGTACCCTACACTCTTAAGGTTGCAGTCAGGCTTATGGGCAGGGTTTTGGCTTAGAAGCCAAATGGATAGTTACCTTCACTTTAGACACAAGGTAAACATTATAAAATATTATTAAATTTTTATTTAATAAATAAATGTGTTAAATATGGTGTAATACATATAAATCTAATGGGATGGCCTAGACTATAGGTGTTACAACAGGCCTATTAGGTAAGGTTCAATCTTAGTGCCCAAATGAAGGGTCAAATCCAATTTTAGCATTTTATCTCTCTCCCTTCCCCCCCCCCCCCCAAAATTTTAGGTGTATTAGTGATCCAAATTGGTACATCAAGGGAGCTATCCTTACCTAGAATTCATTTCATCCTTAGGCCACCCACAAGCCTAGAGGTGTTTCAATTGTGCCACATAAATGGGGAGAGCTAAGACATCTCCTCAAAGGGTGAAAATCAAAGTGATAATAGATAATGTTACTTATGAGATTAATTATTATCCATATTATAACACTCAAGTAGGGGGGAAAAACCAAGACCCATTGGCTCATTATCTGGTAAGCATGCATCCATACTTAGAGTAAGATCAAGAACAAATAGAGTAGTATCTAGCTTCGGTACCAAAAATTGAATAACTAGTTCCTCAACAATCATACTATGTTACTACACCATCCACATATGATCCTTATCTCTTTGAGCATCACTTATAATAAAATAAGGATGAAATTTTGGTTAGAGATCTAAAATTAGGGGCTAAGTTTCTAGTAGACTTCCCCCATGAAATTTTTTCAAGTCTAGTAAGAATGCCTCATAACATAATTTATAGTCAACAAGATTCCTCTAAAAAACCTTTAGCTTTTGTCCAAATTCCATATCAAGACCCTAATATGTTTTTCAAATTCAAGGACCTCATGGAGGATCACTTTGTATAAATGTAGATAGCATACCAAATGTATTTGAACCTAGTGCACAACTTTAATTAGATGATCATGTCAAATAGGCTTCTCATATATTTAGTTCTTTCAACATAAGTGTTAATAGAATTGACTAGTCAAGATAATTAAGGTATATAACTCTTCACACAAAACACTTTGGTCGATAAATTTTTTCATGTGCCAACCATAGAAGAAGTGTCTTCTTCTTCTATGTAGAACATTGGGAAAAACATAGTGGATAATATGTAAGCAACATCCAATCCAAACCAAAGTTGTATAAGTACACAAATAATTAGCAAAAAAAAAGTGTACCATTTGTTAACACCATGAGTGGCTCTCTAAATTAGGGAGTATTAATTTATGCGTCCTAACCTCAACCAACTGCTAACACTAATTCTCAACTAGTTGCTTTATCAAGCACTCAACTAATGGGATTAGGTAATCACCCAATGACCAATGTCATGCCTCAATAGCAAAATATGATGAATCTTATTCAATAAATAATGAGTAATATTCTAAAATAATAGGCACAATCTAACATACCAACATAGTAGAGATAGAACATATTGCCACCTCAATATTGGCAACAAATGCTCTACCTCATCAAGCAACATCAAACATACCTCTTTCCTCATAGACCAATATGTCAATTCAAATCCAAATGATGTATAATAAATAGTGTACAAATATTGGTAATGATAACTATAAAATCTTACACAAGCATCAACTTCTAAATAGGGATTTGTGCAACAAAGAGGTTCCAATGTTCCTCAAGTACTAATATGGCAACCTTTACCTTTTGTGTAGAATGTGCCACTATTTTAATGATATGGTATTGGTTCATAAGTACCCCCTAAAAAACAAGGTTTTATTAGTTGGCATCAGCTCTTTATTCAACCTCAGCAGGCATAGTATAGCCATATCCCTCCATCCCAACCTCAAAATCCCAAAAATCAAGCCTACATATATAACCCTAACCAAAATATTACACAACCACAAATGTAATTTAAAAATTACATTATAATCCACATATGTGTATTCTTGGTCTATTTCCCAACAAAACTAGCATACCCCAGCTAATACCTCCATCATACACTAGTTAAAGTGTTCCACTTGTGACCACTCAACCATCTACCCAAGTTAGTATTCCAACCCAAGTAAATATTCCCTCTAATTTCCTAGCCCAAGAACTACAACAAATAAAGGTGCAATTATTGTCATCTAAGCTAAGAAACAAACCAAAAAGTTTAAGTTGGATGATGTGTGTTCTTATTAATTTAACATGGATTACTTGCATTTACCATTTCTTCTAGGATATTTACCACAAAAATTTGATAGATACAAGGGGAAAGGTAACCCCAATACTCATTTTATTGATTTATTTATTTCATGCTAGCCAATGGCATATAATGACATCTACCTTTTTTTTTGTTCCCAAGGAGTCTAGCAATACAAGCCTTAGAGTGGTTTTTTAAGTTTCCCAAGAATTTAGTAGCCAATTTTGATGATCTTTTAGATAAGTTTGTGTAGCACTTTTCATACAATCTTGAACATGATATTTCATCATTCAACTTGATGCAAGCTAAGAAAAAGACTGATTAGAGTTTTATAAGTTATCTATAGCGACAGAGAGCCCTTGAAAGCTTATTCACCCATAGTTTACTAGATAAACAATTAGCCACTCTGTTTACCAAAAATTTGCATAGTAAGATATCATCTAGAACTGTAGTGTGCACATTCCTTTAAAGAGATCATTAACAAAGGCTTGTTGATAAAGTGAGCCCTTATTAATAAAAGTATCATCAATCTTACCTCATCCAATCAAAATCAAAGTACCAATCTAGGAAATAGATAAATCCAACATCAAGCCCAAGCATAAGCATCCTAATCGACACAGGCCAATAATAATGGTCGACCAAGACAATTTAACCATAACAAAAATTTTGTTAAAAATAGAGTAATAGAGTTTAGACATGTCCAAATGGTGTAAACACCATCTACTCAACCCATGTAGCATATTCAAATTACTACTAACCCACAACCTTTTCAATAAATTTAGTAAGTGCAATAGCCCAAGCTTGCACAACAAATGTAGAAACCTTTGCCATTGTAAGATCCTCTTCCAAGGAGAATAATGCCTACTCATCACATTTTTAGTGACCTTGGAGAGCCTATTGAATCTATGTTTCATAAGCTAATTACTACTAATATGATTAGTTAGCCTATACCAAAACATTATCCTCAAGGCATCCTTTATCCTAATTGGTACCACCAAAATGAATTTTATGAATATCATTAGGTTAACTGACATAATGTATCCCATTATATGCAAATTAAATATTTTATTTAAAATATGTTGGAGAATAGAGAGATAACATTGGATGGTGGTGTTTCCACTTCCAATCAGACCCTTAAAATCTATCAAAACCTCTTTCTTCAACATAACAACCAACCACAGTAACAACAACAAAAATAAAGGCTAGTGAAATACTAACAGCAATAGTTTCAATAACTAAGGATAAAAAAATAACTAATAGAATCACTAATAGTAGAACCAAAAATGTCTACGAAATGGACAAAACCAAGGTTAGAATGCCAACAACCAACAAACCTACCTTGCAGTTGCACATGACTATAACAGGGTTGTAGGTCATGTTATAGGAGGTCATGTTAACACCATCTATGTCAATCCAAAAAAAATACCAATCAATAAAGACCTTTAATAAACAATACCAATCCAACAACTCACATTTATAACCCTTCCTTAACTTAGAACTTCATATAGGCATACCAGTAAGAAGGGATTACTAATTTTGGACCTTATACTGATAACTTGTTATTGCCTCATGACCATGCACAAGTACACAAACAATCAAGGCTTATCCTATCTGGTGCCCCACCATCACCATCATTTTTTAGTGATTATGGTACTATGTTTAATCCTAATTATATAATCACAACTTGGTGATCTAAGATTTCCATCCCAAGCCCATAACCATCTACCACTTTGCCCATCACCCAATTAGACATTCAGCCTTAACATAAGCAATTTAACACTGACCAAGAGAATAAATTTGACATTATGGAATAATTACAAAATACACCCACATAAATATCCATTTTAGATTTATTATGTATGTTAACAATCCACAAAAACATTTTGAATGACTTCCTGAGCCAATCCATAGTTTTAAGTGACATATCCCCTAATAAATTCCAAGATTTGGTTGGACACCTAGCTCTATCCCAATAAGTCGGTTTCAACCAAAGCAATATGTCATCCCTTGTCCCACTACATAATAACCCCTTGTATATTGAAGTTTTCATAAAGTGTCAAAGTGAAACATGTCCTTATAGAAAATGGATTAGGTCTAAACATAGTGTCTCTAAAGCTCATCAAACTTACTGGGTACATAATGGCATATCTTTAAGTAGGGATAATAACCATCAAATCCTATGATAATTAAGAAAAATAATCATATGGTACAATCTATTTACCAATTCCTTGGGTCCTTAACCCATGATACACTTTTCCATGTGTTAGATCTTGATTTGTCATACAATATGATTTTGGAAAGACCTTGGTTAGATGAAATGCATGAAGTCCCATTGATGTTTCACCAATGTATCAAGTTCTCTCATTTAATTATAAAAGTTTGTATACCAATATATTTGCATCCATATAAGCACTACAAACACCTAAAATATGAATTCAAGAGTTATAATTATCATTTTAGCATGAATCTAGTGGCCAAGTAGGAGAAGGAAAAGGAAATACTCCTTAATGTGCTAGAGGACAACTACATTGATCCTAATATCCTTGATTCCTATTCTCACATGCCACCTCTTGAGATATCCAATCATTATACCATGTTGTCTAATGGCCCAAGATAGTATTTAACACATGATACCTTTCACATTGTAAACCTTCCATGGAACCCAAAGTCCTTTGGAAGACCTAAAGCCAAGCCACTTCATCCAAAATGGCGACAAAAGGTAAAAGGTAAAGGACCCATCACATGTATACCATCATTTATCCTAGAATATGACCCTCTTAAAGGGTATGAATCATGGTTGTATAATGATAAGTAGTCCAATTGTTATGAGAATGCAAAGTATCCTATTCCCAATAAGATCATAAAGAATTAAGACTATGAAGGAAGAAGCCTTAGACCAAATCAGTAATGAAAACTTGATCTAATTTTCATGACAAAATACAAAGGGCCTTATGGACTAGGATTTAAACCACCTAGGGGTGACCCCATATACCTTAATCATGTTCCATCATCATCGACTAGTGATGAGGATGTTGGTAGTAAAATAGAGTCTGATCATAGCCTTTTTGATGACCTAGTCGAAACCAACCTCTAGTCATTCATCACAATCCATTACCATTATATTATCCCCAAATGATAAACTAGGACCAACAAGAGTCCAATGTGTCGATTGATGAGTTTCAAAATGATGAGGCTATCTATGATTTTCTTGGCCTTATAGATAATATTCCATTGGGGGACCATAAATCAGGTTTGTTAATCAAGTTAGATCCTAAAGCCTATTTTGGATAGTGGTTGAACGCCCTTAGCCAAAATCAAATAATTAAAATATTTAGGTCTCAAAGTGAAAACCTCCTTGAGGTCCTTTATGATCAAGGGAAAATTAAATAAAAAGTCCATTCTAGTGGTGAAAACATGTTTCAAGTGTCATTAGATGGGGGTGTTTAACCTTCTTCAAACATAACTTAGGAGACCACCAATGATGAACTTGTATATGAGTTAGAGTTAAATTTTGAAGAAAAAAAAGCCTTTGATCGAATCATTAAGGAGTTTCCAACAATTTTTGTTACATGTCCAAATCTCCCAGTTAAATTTTAAAGAACAAAAAGCCTTTAATCAAATCATTAAGGAGTTTCCAACAATTTTTGTTACATGTCCAAATCTCCCATTGGGGGACTCTGATTCATCATGCCTAGGGGAAATCAAAGAGCCAGTCTCAATATAGGATTCTAATATTGCCAACTAGTTCAAATCATTGCCCACTATCCTTGAAGATGGTTTAACCATTCTAGTGGAAGATATGATAGAGGTTAACATTGGGTCCCCACATGACCCAAAATGGATCAATTTAGGTGCATCCCTTACTGAGAAAGAGCATGAAGTCCTTATATCCCTTTTGAGGGAATTTGTTAGCATATTTACATGGGCATATTCTAACATGCTAGGTTTGGAGTTCACTTTGGTTCTATACCATGTTGTGATCAATCTTGATACCAAACTAGTAAAACAAAAGTTACATAAGATGCATCCTTGTATTTTTGTATTAGTGAAGAAAGAGTTGGAAAAACTCTTAGAAGTAGGATGTATTCAATCAATCGACTATTCATAATGGATCTCCAATGTTGTGCCGGTTAGAAAATATCAAGAAAAAATCAAAATATGTACTGATTTTAGTGATATAAATAAATATTTTCCCAAGGATTATTTTCCATTTCCAAACATTGACATTATTATCAACTCCATAGTAGGTTATGAAATGCTTTCATTAATGGATGGCTTTTTAGGGTACAACTAGATTAGGATAGCACTAGAAGACCAACATAAGACAACATTAACCACTCCATGTGGAACATTATGTTATCAAGTTATGTCATTTGATCTTAAGAATGCATGGGCTACCTATCAAAGAGCCATGACTATCATATTTCATGATATGATGCATGAAATTATTGAAGACTATGTCGATGGCATTCTTATCAAATAAAAAACTAGGGTCGATCATCTAGCAGTGTTATGCAAAATAATTGAAAGAGTGTGTGAGTATAATTTTAGACTTAATCCTATAAAGTGTGTCTCTGGATTCACATCAATAAAATTTATTGGCTTCATTATGTCTCATCAAGGCATTCAATTTGATCCGGTAAAAGTCCAAGCCATAATAGAGATGCCACCACCAACTAATTTGAAGAAGCTCCATAGTTTGTAGGGAAAAACTCAATCTATTTGATGATTCATATCTAAATTATCCTAAAAATTCCATCCTTTTACATATATTTTAAATAAAGTAGTCACATTTCATTAGGATGATCACTACCAAATAAATTTTTAGTAGCTAAAGGACTATCTAGCAAATCCACCTATTTATTTGCCTCTTATGTTAGGAAAGCCATTCTTGTTATATCTTTCTACTACTGATAATTCTTTAGGCACTTTTAGATCAACACAATGACAATGGAAAGGATCATTTTGTGTACTAATTAATCCATACATTGGTTATGTATGAACATAATAATACACCCATAGAAAAAACCTTCTTAGCCATGGTCTTTGTAGTTTAAAACTATGCCATCACATGTTAAAAAATAGGACCATGGTTATTTAAAAATTAGATCCGCTTAAGTATCTACTATATAAAACAAATTTACAAGGTCGTATGGCCAAGTGGATCATGCTTTTTAGTGATTTTGACATTGATTGCATCAACTAAAAATCCATTAAGGGGAAAGTTATTGTAGATTAGCTCACTAAAGCACCCCTTGCTAATACAAAGCCACTCACATTCTAATTTCTTGATGAATCCATAATGACCATCATTAATACACCTCTTAAGGAGAAGCACTGGAAGATATATTCTTATGGATAATTTACTACACATGGATTGGGGGTAGGCCTTTTATTTATTACACCATAAGGGGATCTAATCATTAAATCATTCAAGATTAGCTTTCCTTTTACCAATAACATGGTTGAATATAAAGCACTTATTACTAAGCTTCACTAGGTAGTACAATGGAACATATCTCATTTCAATGTTTATGGTGATTCTTAGTTAATCATTAATTAGGTTAGAGACCACTTTTAGACCAAAGATGATAATCTAGTTTTATATAAGGCCATGGTTAACACTCTCAAGTAGTAGATTGTTGATATTCAGTATAAGCATATACCAAGAGCAAGTAATACAACCATGGATTTTATTTCCACTATTGGATCTTTGATTCAACAAACTAACATAGCTAAAGGGTATTAGTTCCTCATCAAGAATTTTTTAGCACTAGGTCATGAACCTTTAACCATCGTGATGATTTATGATATTTTTGGTCCTATCTCTATCTAGTATGTATATCTTTACAACTACCTCCATGACCAATTATCCCACTTGACCTATCCCAAAAATAAACCAAAGCCTTCATCCACCAAACCACTTGTCATACCTTACTCAGATCAACCCTTTACCTTCTTAGTTTTGATGGAGCTTTGCTTCATTGTTTAACTTTAGTAAAATCTACACTAGCATTATGAGAAGTTCACGAAGGAGTATGTGGATCCCACACCAACAAGGAAATCCTATCCAAAAATCTCTTGTGTACTAGTTATTATTGGCCCATAATGGATGTATATGTAGCTACATATGTAAATAAGTGTGATGAGTGTTAATGGCATGTCAATTTGATTCATGCCCTATCCAAGACTCTAAAAACAATGTTGACACTATGGCCATTTGCTACATGGGGCCTCAACCTCATTTGGAAAATCAATCCCACCTCATCTAATGGCCATAAACATATCCTTACCACCATCAAATATTTCACTAAGTGGGTTGAAGTTATACCCCTCACATGACTATAAAGCAAATTTCCAAGTTCATTTTCAACCATATCATTTGTCGCTATGATACCCCTTCTGACATTATATTTGATAATGGAGGATCATTTAAGAATAAGGATGTTGAGAAGATATGTATTAAATATAACATCACTCAACATTTCTCCACCACATATTATGCTCAAGGTAATGGTCAGGCTAAAGCATCAAACAAAACCATTATTAACATTCTCAAAAATATTTTCAATGATGCCAAACATGATTGACACCTTTTGATATTTATGCCCATTGGGCATACCTTACCAATCACTATACACCCATAAGAGCCATTCTATATTCACTTGTTTATGGTATGGAGGCCACTATTCACATTGAGGTCAAGTTACCTTCTCTATGCATCTCTTTCAAGTACCTACTAGATGACAATGACTATCGAGTAGCTCACCTGCAATAACTAGACTTACTAGATGAAAAATGCATGGATGTAGTGAACAATCTTCAAGCCTACCAAAACTAACTTTGAGGCCACTATAATCGACATGTGAAGCATAGAGAATTTGAACTTGGTGATCTTATCCTTAAAGAGAACCAAAAGAATATCAAGTTAAAAAGAATCATAAAGTCAAGTTCAAACCCAACTAGGTTGGTCCTTTCATCATTATAGCAAATTATGAAACAAGAGCATACAAGCTTGCCACCCTAGATGGACACGAACTTGATGAGCCAATGACCATTTCCACTCAAGTGATATTGTGCTTGAGTAACTTAGTTTATCATCTATAAGGACCATTTCAAGTTGTATCATTTTATCACTCTTATTTATACTATACCATTTTACCATCCTATTATCCTACCAACCTATCACTTTTTCCTATCACCTATCCATTTTACTATACCTTCTCATTAATTGAGTTCATTTCTTCCTCCCTACTATCCCTATGACCTTGGTTCTATTGCATTCATTCCAAATCCAAATTCAACAAAAAGATTTAGATTCAGTTTCAATAGTTCTTTTTAGCATTCCAAACTGAGATAGTATTTTGGAGTAGTAAGATGGCAGTTTGATAGTTGCATCCTTCACTTCTTATTTTGTTGTCTATACCAAGTGTGCCTGATTATAACCACCTATGGGAAAATTAGTGTCTCACTAATCTTGTTACTAATTATAAATACCTATGGGAAAATTAGTGTCATTGACCTATACCATTGTATCTTAGTTATAACTACTCATGGTCAAACTAGGGGAAACACTTGTTTATCATGCCTTGACATACCAACTAGCCATTTTTTATGCCTTTATGCTAACTGTGCCTTTTTTTTTGAATTAGCTACTACACTAGTTAGATTATTCTACTGTAAGGTAGAACTATAGTGACTTGAGGGCCTACTTTAGGACTATGTAGGCAACACTCAATAGTTTTTGAGGTTAACTTAGTCACCCTAAGTCATGCTCTCATCATTTTACAAGAAAAATTTAGAAACACTCTCACCATTTTATGAGAAAACTAAGTCAATGCTATCTTTTTTTTGTGAGATTGAAACATTTAGTGTCTCATCATTCTCAATCAAGTTAAGATACCTAGAAAATTCCAAAAACATTTGTAAAATCATTAGAAAAACCCAAAACATTGACCACTTCTTTGCCTTAAGGATTCTGGGAACCCTTACTAAGTTACAAGAAAATCACTTGCCATTTAGTTTCTCCATCCTTTTTTGGAATTTTATCTTACGCTCTCATCATTTTGTGAGCTCATTCTTATTCTTCTATCTTATCCATCATGTTTGTTTTCATTAGTTATCATTTTCTTCCCATTTTCTTGGAGAACTACATTCAGCCTAAAGTTTTTTGGATATTGCATCCATAGAACTATGTAGGAAGCATCCAATTTCTTAGTGTATATGGAGATATCTTGGCCACCCCCTTATCTTTATTTTATTCCCCTAGTCATGTGTGTTTGATAATTTTTTGCCTATTTTCTAGGGGTAGTGTTTATTGCATTGTTTCTACTAACATTAGGGCTAACTAGTATTTGTTTCTTTACTTATTTATTTGTTGTTTATGTGCTTGTTTATTTGATTTTAAAATTGTTGACATGATTAAGTATATGTTAATTTATTAGGTGATTCCTTGCACATTTATACTTGAATCCATCCACATTCATACATCTACATTACCATCACGGTTCTTATCATTGGTGCATTATTTTCCCTTAAATATTGGATCTTGGGAGTCAGTCCTTATGCATCTTTCAACCCAATCCTCATGGTGTTCTATCATGAGGCTTACTATCAAGTGCTACAACAAAAATCAACTTAAGAATTTTACTCAGTAATGGAAGCATCAATGTCTCCTCAACACCAGCATCCCAATCCAATCCCAATCATATCCCAAATAGATTAATTAACCATGAAATAATTTTAACCTTTCATTTGGATGAGCATCTCCCTAATATTAGGTTGTTCTAATTCATCATTACCATTTTTATCAATTTATCATCATCATCAACCAATCCATCATGTTTTACATAATCAAGGCCTAATGATTATAACTACATATGGGCACATCATTGTACATCATCCCACCTACTTCTTCAATGATTATAACCACCTTTAGGTAAATCATTATGTTCTCACCAAATTTACCTTCTTTTACCCAAATAGAGGCATGTTGTTATCTATTTTGTCCATCCTAACTAGGGTAACTCCATATTCTCAATGATTATAACCACCTTTGGGAAAATCATTGTGTTATCATACCACATTGCCACTATTGGGGAATAATGATTATAACTGCCTTTGGGAAAACCATTGTACACCATCCCACTTGCATTCTCAGTGATTTTAACTACTTTTTCAAAATAATTGTATTCTCACCCCATCATATTCCTTTCTTTGGTCCCCTCATTTTGCTTATTTCTTTTTTGAGGGACTGTTAACTAACCTAGTTGTGCCAACCTTCCCTCAAGGGGGCATCATATAGTTCATCCATTACCATTGAAGTTGTAGGCATGTAGGACATTTTAATTCTTTAATAAGATGTTACTATACCTAAATCTTGCAACACATTCCCAAACAAGGGAAAATTATAGACACCTAAAAGTGGCCTCCAATAACCTCCAACTAGGATTTTGACCAATTTCTACCAAAGTGTACAATTTGGCTTAAAAACACTAAAATGCATTAAAAGATTTGAGCCTATCATATTCAAGTGTAAATTTTAGCCAAATTATCACTAAATGGGGTAATTCAATTTATGAGATAACTAACTTTGATCAGATCATTTTGAGTCCAAATGACATTTTCACATGTGGGTGCTTTGGATTACCCTTTTCTACCAAATTTATTACATAGGACATGCACCCTTATTATTTTGTATTGAAAAAATCCTAAATGGGATAATGGATCCAATGCATCTAACATCGCATGTTAATTCTAATTAAATCAAATTTTGAGCCAAAAATATGACATTTTGACCAATTTGATTAATTTGTGCACCAATGGCCAATATTTTCATCAAGATTGATAAATCATGTTTAAGGATAATTAATCTAAATAAAGATCCCAATTAATAATTCCATGGAAATTTTTGAATATTTATTTTTGTAAATTGATTATGAGTTTTTCCATCATCAAGTGACATCATTTCTTGGAAAGGCATCCCTAGGTCATAAAAACATAAAATATCTCATTAAGTCCTCCCATGCCTCATTAGTACCTTCCATGTCTCTTTGATTCCTCTCTATCTAAAATATTTATGAGGACATTTATTGAATTTTTCCTTCAAAATTGAATTGATTCTTAGCCACACATCTTCATCTTGAGATGGACAATTTAGGTTCAATCTGATCATTTTGAAAAATCTATAAATATGAAGCCTTGCCTATTGAATTTTAAGCTCTTTCAAGCAAAAGTTACTATTCCCAAATAGATTTAAGCCACATATTGATGTAGTGTTATTATGCCCAAATATTGAGCCAAAACCATCACAACCCAAGAAAATAGTGCCAAGAGGAGATGAAGGTAGCCACACTCCATTGATGAAAACCTCTTACCGATAAAGCCAATAGAAGAAGACTCTTGGAGCATCAAGGAAGGTGTTGAGGCCAACATCCCCCATCCCCCATTTCTAAAAATTGGGGACCCTTGAGAAACCCTAAAAATATGACATATTTAGATCATTTGTAGAATTTGAAGATCATCCACTGTATTGAAGATGGGTTTATTGATTTTGTTGTGTTTTAAGTTTGTCTAACATTGATAATAAATGGTCTTCATATATATTAGTTACAATTTACATGGTTTTCTTGTTGAGAAATTCATATCCTAAAACCCTAGCACAAACCCTCAGTTCAAATTTTAAATTGGTGGGAACTAATTGGTGGGAACTTTTAAATCCATTTTTTACTTAAGCACAAATGCAATATTTAAAGTTTAGTCATGTTTTTTAACATGACTTAAACTTAGCCTAAATATACTTGGTCCCATTTATTATATCCCCCCTTTAATTCCTTATATTTCTAAGTCTAATGCTAGTTTTGTAGAGTCCCTCTTAATATTTCCTAACTTGGTCCCTTTGATTTATACCTTAGCCTAAAGTTGTAATTTGAAGACCCTATCATATTTATTAATACAAATGAGACCTTAAATTTAACACCTTAGCCTAAGTCTTATATGTTACCATGGGTCCTAACTTAATTTCTTTTCTTTTTGTAGATCTAAAAGCCCATGTTTCATCATAGGGCTTGATCTAATGGAGCGAAGAGGACCCAACCTTTAACTTAAAAATAATGCATCTCACAAGATCTTATAGTTCAAATTTCATCATCAGAATATGATCTAATATTTTGAGGGCCCCAAAACATCTAAGCCCTTAGTCTACATCCAATGGTTCTAAATTCATCATGAGAACCTAATTAGATGGATTGAAGCATAGTTAAAAGGTCAAAGGATCATAGAAGGCCTAAAATATTGACATGAAATATCCTTACACTAAAGGATTTAAAGCAAAGGGGTCCTACACATTGAATTAATCCAATAGAATGCAACTACTATGATAATGATTAGATGGATCTTGCTTCATCATGACCTTTGATCAAATAGAGTGAGATGAATCTAGACACATAAGAAGTGTCACAAATCAATCATGTGGCATTCTCCCACTAGAACCCAGAGATTTCATAAGATTAAATTTGACATTCTTGTAAACATAATTTAATGACTATGAGGTCATCATTGACATCTATGATATCATCAAATTCAAGCTCATCTAAACTTTTTCTTATAAAAAGGATACATTTAATCATGTCTTTCAAAGGGTCATTTTGATAATAAACTTAGTTTAAAAGGGATTTAACCTAAGTTTTTCATGTTTATTAATATGAATATACTTATATTTTGTATTTTATCCTAAGTAATTTACATGGCTATGCACTAATTAAGCTTCGCATATCTTGAAAGATTTAATGAATCTCACTTCATTGTGGAGCCCAATCGGATGGTGCAAGGATAACCAAGATATAATGGTCCATGCTTCATCATGGGAAGATGATACAATGGCACAAATGTGATGATGATTTTTCAAAGACCCATGAGTCTACCATGTGGAAAATTTTCATTCAATAAAGGACTGAGACAAGATATAGAGCTCAAAAAGGCCTATGGAGGTGTTAAGTGGCATAACTATGAGGCTCGATACCAAAAGATCCAATCACAAACAAGGACCCAAGTCAAGATCAATGGTTCACAGTCACTCACAAGATCTTCATCCATTGGTATAAAATAAAATGAGATCATTTTTAAATTCTAATGGCTAGTGCTCAAAATGCATTTACGAAAAATGTCACAAAAGGTCCAGATCAATGCCATATAAACACCACATAAGACAAAAAGGACAAAAGAGGAGATCTTATGTGTTCAAAAATGTGAAGGTATAAATGTAAAGGTCCAAATAAAATCCCAAGCATGTATGAGATGAATCATAGATGAGCTACCACCATTAAATCTCTAAAACCCTAAAACCTACATAAAAGAGACCTAAGCAAACTCAATTGGTTACATTTCAATTTGAGAGAAGCTTATTTATTTATTTGAGCATAAAAGAGCATCAAAGAGATCAATTACACTTAAGTGTGAATAATTTGTAAGTATAATTCATAGAGTTTCATAAGTAATTAGGAGAAGAGATAGAGCTCTATCTATCCATGGATAATGAAGGTAGAGTATTCAAGGACAATGAATTAGACACTATGGCCCTAAATAATGGAAATAAGAATTGGTTTTAACTCTTCTTCAACATAGAAGAGATGAAACCCATCACCATAGGGGAGAAAATAACTATTGTGGTTAGTCAAAATCACTATGACCTAGTCATAATTCAAATGGATGACCTTCATTATATTGCTGCCAAGCTAGAGGTACTTCATTGTATCGATGTGCTTACCCTTATTTTTGTAGATTATAAGATTGATAATGATTAGATCATCTATGAGATAACATCTAAAATGGTTTCTTACATTTCCCATCTATAATTTGAAAGGTATTATAATCTTTCCAACCCTCATGTAGACCTACCCAAAATCAAGGAGTGGACCAACGAAAATGACTTGGATACCATCCTCCAACCATGGTTACTCTAAAATAACCATGAGTTCAAGGACCTTAAGGGAAGGATAATCATTATATAATTTAGGGAAGGGATCAAGGTAATCATGACCCTATTAAATAGAGCATTAGGAGACCCCTCAACCACATATGTAAACAATACCTCGCTCTCTTATGTATATTTCATGGTAGAGGATAAGCTCACCCCTCCCATTGCAGACTTGATTACCAATCACCTAGGGTGCTAGTTTATATCCATCAAGAAAAAGGATATCAAACATTTTTTATGATTTCTTACTTGCTTTATGCCCTACTTACTTCCATCAACTTCTTAGGCATAAAAAATTGGTCTCTTGAAGGTAGGACCACCATATCCCACCACTATTTAAAATTACACATATTAAAGTATAGGAACCATATGCAATTCATCTATGACTATGTCTACCTAGCTCTAGTGGAGGTGATTATAGGTTTTCCCATGATGAGGTTTCACCCATTAATAAATAAGTATGTAGATATGATGGGAGATATATGGATTTATTTATATTTAATAATAATCCAAATTGATGGAGTCATGTCCTCACCCTATAGATTACCTATCTATGTGCCTAGTAAGTTGGTAGAACAAGAAATTACCTCTCAACTCATCAATGGTGTTGATGGAGTTTTTAAAGAGAAGAGGAAGGGCCGTCTCCATCTATTTCCTTTAATCATTATAAGGACCATGCTACAAGATTGGAAGAAGGTAGAGATCATGTCCAATCATAGGGACCCATTTGGGTTCTAATTAGATGATCTCAAAATGTGGGATCCCAAGAATGTATTAGGTGACCATTGAAAGTCAAAATAGTTACCCAAACCACTATATATGCATCAAATCAGTGTCCATGACACCATTTACATCAAGGTAAACAACTTTGAAGAAGTATTGACCAGGATAAAGGGATATAATATTAACTTGAACATATCTTAACAAGTGATGATAAACCAATAGGATAGGTGTGGTAGATGCATCCTCTCTAGTATCATTTACTACCTGGATCTTCTAGGTCACCCCAAGAGTAGCCTCAGTTAGAACAACCATAACCTCAAAGTAAATTTAAATAAGGATGTGGCAAATAAAAGTTGGAAGAGAGACCTAAAGAGGGACCCTCATCCTTAGCACTACCACAAAGGCCACCATCTCTAATTGAGAATTCAGACAAGATTGCCTTAGAACCAAATGAAATATTTGAAGGTGCCCTTAGAGATCTTTCTGAGGCATATGACATTGATAAGGAAGAGGAAAAATTGAAGAGGCACAAGCCCAAGTAGGGGAGCCTAAAGAAGAGAAAGGAAAATAATTTTTTCTTGATATAGTCCCAGTGGCACCCAAGGAGAAGAGGAAGGTAGAGCTGACATTGGTCCCTATTGGATCAAAGAAGCCAAGATTGACCTTCACTCACCCCACCAATGAAATTAATATATTCAATGAGGAATTCCCCATCTATGGGATAATCATCCCTAATTGGTTTATCTATGGGAAATTGAATAAGATTCCCTCTTTTTCCAACTCATGAGAATTAACAAAAGTTGTTAAGATAGATGTACATGATGACATCAAGCCATGGATTAGGGCTATAATGAAGGAGGAATAAGAAATAAGGATAGTGGCTAGTGTAAGGATATAAAGTAAGAAAATAAATGCTCCTAGAGCATCAATCACTATAGGAATTGAGGTCCCATAACCTCAAAAATTCACAAATATAGTTTCCATGGTATAATTCAATCTAGAAACAATTGGATTAGAGAGGGTCACCACTAAAAAATACATGGTGGGAGCTAAAGAGTTCACCTTCTAGAAGGTGGAGCCTTTCATAGGCCTAACCCCAATTGAAGGACAATAACCAAGTGAACATCCCATTCATGAAGAGGATGTTGAGAGCTTAATTAAGGCCTAGTAAACTCAAGCAAAGGCTAGGATTAGAATAATAAAGTATAGGATTAGAAATTTGGAAAAGAAGAAGGAAAACTTGGAGACATAAGCCATTTTATCAGTGCCTAATGTTATATTAGACATGTTTAAGGCTTCATTATTTGATATTTTTGATTCTTTGAAATAAATAAAGCTTAGGTAAGATGCTTTAAGCCAACAAAGTGAGGTAGATAAGGGTTTAATAATAGAATGGTAGGAGGCAAAGACTAAGATAAGGGACCTCATTAGAATTTTGATTAATAACAAAATTCCTAAATTCAAATCTATTAGCTTGGCTCACCTGAATGTCATACTAGGAATACTAATGGACAAGATCTGGGTCTAAATTTATAGACAAATAATTTGGATAGATTCCTGACTGATGATAATGAATTGATCACTAGGATTGAGAAGATCCTAGGCACTATGTTAGCCAATCCTAAGAATACTATAGCCCTAGGGATTATTGAGGATATAGGATAAAAGCATAGAGTAACTTTATTAATGAATGAAGTAAAGGGCAAGAACTAGGGCATAACAAGTAGTGATAATGGTAGGATTATATGCATGATCTTCATGATAGAGGAAAAAATTATAGAAGTTAGGAGTATAAAATAAGCTATGGCCAGAGATGATATGGACTTGGATGACCTAGTTGATGAAGAAGAGGTCTTCCTCATGAAGACAACTATGGACCTAGAACTTATCAAATAAAAACATCAGAGGGCCATAGAACTTTTGCAAGACTAACAAAGAGATCCTTTAACAATGGGTCCACCCATTAGTTAATATTCCATTTTTAAATCATTGTAATATTTAAAAATAGGGAATATTATTTTATAAGGCATATGCTAGTCTATCAACATATTGCCCCTAGGTTAGTCCAATTGTAAAAGAAAAGTGTATTCTAGAAATTTTTGAAGGACAATTATCCTTATCTTTTGTACAATTATATCTTGTAACTATTTGGTGTATTGCCTTATCTCTATATAAAAGTTAGTACAACCATGTTCCTAAAGGAGAGGATTTTTGAGCAAAGTTTTATACTTTGAGCAATTAATAAAATCAAGGAATTCTGTAAAGATTATTTAAATTGAATGTGTTAATTGTTAAAATAACCTTTCTCTCAATTATTGATTCTAATGCTTAAATTTGAATAGTTTCTTTGAATTCTAAATTTGTATCTATGATACAGGGTTTCTAATTTGTGCTTATGATAAATTATTTAAAGGATCCTAATTTTATTCATTTTATCTATTTTATATTCAGATGTGATAATGCTATTTGATTCTGGTAAAAAACCTTTAAATTGAAATCTAGTTCTTACTTGTATAATTTCATATCATCCTTAGGAATGTGCCTGGTGTGTGGTGAAATTTGAGCTTTGCTATTTTACATCATATACTAGTTAAATGCAGGTTCAATTGTACTTGGAAATTTGTCATGATTTTTGAGTTCAACATTAGCAATCACATATTTATTTTATGCCTTAACTTTCTCTTTACTCCTTTTTTATAGTAGATCACTGTAACTTAGATTTCATTATAAATATTCATATAAATTAGTTTGTAGCTTAAATTGGGCCATAATTTACTAAGTATTAATATATACCCTCTAAAATTCACAAAGAATGAACCATGATGGATCCCAACCATCACTTATTATAAATATCATGGAACACCAATACAATATTCTACCGCTATTTTACCATAGGTGACTTCGAGTTGCCATAACCTGATACGTATGCTCTAGATTCCTTGAATTATAAAATGAGAAGTGTTATTTAAACATTAAGAACCCTTATGGTACATTTAGAGGCATCAACAAAAAGTTAAAAAGGTAAGTTTCCTATGATTTAGTTATGTTTTTTCATTTGTATTCTTCACCATGCTCCCCCTTGAGATAGGCTTAAGGTGTTAGCATTAGTGTGTTTTGTTTGGATTTGATTTCATTCACTAACACCATATTAATCTCCTCTTATTACAATCATATGTTCACATAAAAAACCCTTTACATCATGATATGATATTTTTTCTTTTCAAATACCATAAAGCCATCATCAGTGGCCTCATTTGTAACCCTGCCCTCGAGAGTAAATAAGGGATGGCCAAGGTAGGGACATGATGTATTATTATAATATATTCTAAGAATAATTAAAAAATAGGGGGGGTTATAAAAATTTTAGGAAAATCATCATACATGTGAAGTCAAGTAAAAATAGGAAGGTATCTCTAATTTTATGTTCTAAGAGAACTCAGAGGAATGTATTGAAGAGGTGGTGGCTGGACTAAAGATACTCAAAACACCAAATGAGGGAGTTTTGGAAAATACCAAAATGAATGAAATGATGAAAGTTAAGATTAGGTTGAATTTTTAATTTGAATAAGTGGTAGAGAAGTTAAAAATTTAGATTAAGCTAAAAAATATGGAAGAATGATCACATCTCCTTGAAGGATGTATTTAGGAAACTTAATCAAGAGGGATGATCCCTAAGTTTAAAATAAAAGTTAAATGAGGTATTATCAAAGTTAAAAGACTCAAAGACAAAGTTAATAGTTTTAAAATTAGAATGAAAATATGAAAGAGACCCTAAATATTTTAGTTGGGTTTAGCAAGGTTGCAATGCATAACTACATTACCAATATGGATAATCTTAGCTATTTGTTTATTAGGAAACAAAAGAATGAGGTCCCAATAATTCTAACAAGAAATACAAGGGATTAATATTGACCAAGGATGATGATAAAGATCCTCAAGTGGTGAAAAACATGGATAGATCCCTAAAGAGTATGATGGTTAATTGGGAATAGGGATTCAAAGGCCACAAGGACAAATGATAATTTTCTAGTTCCTTGTTTTGTGTGCTATTTTTTTACTATTTTTGTGCCACCTAGTTGTTATTTTATAGATTTTTGGGATTAATTAGTAGATTTTAATGTATATTTTGGATATTTAGGCATTATTTTCTTGTTTATTATACATGGTTGGGTCCATATTTCATAAAATGCACTTTACCAATAATAATAATAAAATACATAAAATTGTATATGACACAAAGTGGGGTAGAGGATAAAATAAATATTTCTTTATAAGAGGGTTATGAAGGATATAATATGGAAACCACATGCAAAGAAATGAAATATAAGGGAATATATCCAAGATGGTAAGAAGCTTAACTAACAAGATGTAAATTACAAACAACTATAAACGATCACACTATTATAAATAAGAAAATAACCTAGGTAAGGAGAGAAGAGATAACAACATCTTCATTTAAAAATAGACAAGATATATCTATCTAGTAGAGTAAATGGGTATAGATAATCACCTTGATTTGATATTTTGGCACATTAATATATACTTTTGTTGTGTTGGAATGTTATAGGATTATATATCTGTTAAAGGGCCAAACTACATATACCACATAGTTGGTTTCTTTACCACAACAACATGGTATTTCTCTAGGACGACAAAACATAGAATCCTACTGATTGGGTGCTAAAGTAAGAAAGAATGCTTTATAGAAATAAATGAAAACTTGATTAGATAGAGGGTATGTCTCATACAGACATGACCATTGATTTTGATTTGTATTGAGTTGATATTTATATTGCAACATTGTAATATATTAAAGAGATATAATAGAAGATATAACATATAGATTAAATTTATAATAGGTTATAGAGAATAGTAACCCATGTTATTACATAAAGATGTATAGTGTAAAGATATATCAAAACATTATATTTGGTGGTTAGTGCACACACGTGCATGCGGACACACACACACACACACACACACACACACACACACACACACACACACACACACACACACACACACACACACACACACACACACACACACACACACACACACACACACACACTCACACACACACACACACACACACGCACGCACACACACACTATTGAATATATATATATATATATATATATATATATATAAAGAGAAGATAGAGTAGGAATTATTGTTTATTGTGTGTTGTGTGAATTACTATGAATATAGGCACTAATTTTTCATTGAATGTTAAGTATTATAACTAATACTAACTCTTGTGCAACATTAGGATAACTAAATTTAACCTATATAAACATAAACTATCTATGGCCAGCAACTTCATATTTTATGTCAACATTTGGTGGCATTGCACAAAATTTAGTTGACTATTTGGGGAAGTATCCTTTAGAGTTATGGAATCATGCATTAATAGAAATAGAAGAGTGGTGGGATGAAAAAATATTTTTTTCACACAAAATTAAAAAAGATAAATGAAACATTACCAAAAATAAAGGCATCATTATTTAGACCACATAAAGAAGAATTCTAGGTCACGTTTGCACAACTTTTGTGGCCTTAGACACTAAAACGATCCAAGTATATGTAAGGTTTCCAAATTCACATTAAAATAACTATTCATTATACTATATAAAATATTGAGGTTCTCCAACAACTTGATACACCCATAACTCATGTTATTGATTACTATTTCGAGACTACCCCTGAATCATTCATCATAATTTAGGTTATATAGAGTTGGATGAGCTTTGATGCTAAGAAAGTTAAATTTGTTGAAGGAGCAAGTAAACATTTATTTAAAAAAGTAGCACTACTCATCTATAAGATGTTTATGGAATGAGGGATAGTGAAATAAGGAAAATAATTCCTTCAGGGCTCAAGCACCTAAGGGATGGTAAGCATAAAGAAGGGGAATCCTAAAAATATGTGACCACTCAAAATATATGGTCTAAATAGTTGGGGGAGATTAAAAAAGATGCATGGGGATAGGAAAGTAACTATCAAGTAAAAGTAAGTTAATTAAGAGAGAAGGAGATATTAAGAAGAGTATAAATTAAATATAGTTAAGAAAAAGTGGTGAACAAAGAGATGAGGAATCAGATGGAGGATAAGAGAATTTAATGAAAAATTAAGAAATAAATATAGAAGGAAAGGGAATAAATAATGTTACAAATAATTAATATAGTAGAGAAAATTGATCTAGTCTCTACCAGTAGAAACCCTAACATTTAAAATCTTAAAATTATCCCCTACCACGAAGAATTGAGATATTATTCACACTGTTGGAAGGCACAAATGAATATAATGAGAAAAATATAATAGAATACCTATTATATATCACACCATGAAAATTTGTGAATGAAATGTGGTAGGATTAGAATATTTCATTACATAATTGAGAACACCCAAACTATTAAAAAGCTTGGGTATAAAAGACCAACTAGTTACAAGTAGTTTGTCCCATAATTGATTATGCCTAAAGAGTAGTGAAAAAATTAATTAGGAGAATATGATTAAGATAGGAGATGTTGATTATATAATAAAATAAAGGGAGGAAATTTTATCAATAGAATGAAGTTTTATAGTAAGTATTTAGGAGGAAAACTTTATGGATAATATAAAATAACAAATAGATGTGTAAATAGATGTTAACCTTAAGGATAAAGGTGATTCAGAGTTAAGTTTTAGTATTCATATGATAAAAGTATAGCATAGAGATAAGGAGGAAGATAAATTAATAAAAGGAATATTACTTAAGTAAAATATTGTTGAAGAAATCCAATAAGAGATTTAAGATGTTGAAGAAGAGATTCAAGGTGATACAAATCCACCAAACCCAAACTACAAGAGGCCTTAAGAGAATGAACCATCCCCTATGCCACTTCACAATAGACACATAAAACCATTACTTATAAAAAGAGATATATTTATTGGAAAAGTATTAAACTAATATTTTTGTGGCCAACACACCCCCTATGCCACTTCACAATAGACACATAAAACCGTTACTTAGACAAAGAGATATATTTATTGGAAAAGTAGTAAACTAATATTTTTGTGGCCAACACACCCCCTTATTTAAAGAAGTTGGGGGGATATATAAAATGATCAAACTTAGAGTTACTAGACCTTTAGTTTCTTTCCAACAAACTTTTTTATAAGAGGAGTCTTTCAATTCCTATTCATCCTAGTTTTCTTGAGCGTATTGGGTATTTGAAATAGTGAATTAATCCCTATTGAGAGCCTCATAACCTATGAAGTTAACATACTCAAGTCTTTATCATGTTTTATAGTAAACTAGATTATTTATTACTTGGAATATTTAATGTGCTAACTTTTTATATAGGTTTTATTCTATATTCATGTTATTAAAGTCTCAGTCTCTTGGAGTGTCAGACTCCCATAGTCCTATGTGGCATCTAGTGAGGCTTAGTTGGTAGCTAGGTGAGTGTTTATATTTATCATAATTATTTCATTTTACTTAGTCTCTTTTGTGTATTTATGTATGAGGAATGGTTAAATAAAAGAGTATAATGTGTATCATTATTGGTAATGTCAAAACTTGTGAGATCTTGATCAATCAGGATACCATACTATCAGAATGGTTAGTCTCCTAGATATATTAGATATTTCATAGCCCAAGAGATAATGACCTCCCAATGGTAAGGTTCCATGAAGGTCATAGTAATAATTTTCAATCTCTTATATTTGATAGATATATTAGAGCCAATCAGAGTATAACCAAGTGAAAGAACACCACATGCCCTAATGGTCAAAGTTACTAGGATCTAACCAATGGGCTCACCCTAATGTTAGGCATGTTAGTATCCTAGATCTAATAGATATGTCAAAACTTGAGAGAGCCTTACCAAATGAAAGAGTGCCACTTGTCCCATTTTTAGGCTTGTAAATCCCCCAAACCTAACATAGATGTCATAATCTAGGGGAGCTTAACTTATCGCATCATGCCACATGAAATTTTCATACATATAAGAAAGAAGATCCCAAAAGACCTTAATATAGTAAAAAAAGGTATAATCAAATTTTAAAGGATAATCAAAAGATGCCACATTTTCTCCAACTAATACTTCATTCTCTTAAACATGTAAATATGAGGCACTAAGCCATGCCTAAGTGGTAGCCATTAAAACATGAATCAATTAGTAGAGGACATGTGGCATGAGGTAAGAACTACCTAATAGGCCTTAAGGATGATATGGATATCTTCCTACCACACTCTAAGCATTGATTAGATAGGAAGATAAGCCCTAATTGGATATGTGAAAGTATCACATCATGATCTCTAAATATAGTAAGAGGTGAGTGATCATAATTTTTGAGTTTATGTCCAAATTAGGAAATAAATGGGAAATATTGAGCCACCAACTCAAATTTGAATTCATATTGAGTGAGATACCAAACACAATTAATGTAGGAGATGTATGTGGACCTCTATAAGTACCTGAGGTCAATTCATTAGCCATTATTTCTCCATGTTTCCTAAGATCTACTCCTCACTTTATGCTCTTATGAGTGCCCTCTTTGTTTCCCCTTTACTCAAGGATCGGTATTGTAGATTTCCATTCCATTAATAATAGACCATTGACCTCTAACCCTAAATCTATGTCAAAGTAAAAAGACATAATTTTATCGAATGGTTTGAAATGTTTCAAACACTAAAAATTAATTTGGTAATAATGATGAATATGATTCTAAGTTAAAGAATTCCCTTAATGCATATGAGAAGTGCAAGCTATAGTGATCCAAAGCTAATCCATAAGTCTTACCTTATGATGACTTGTTTTATAAACTATTTCTCATGACTAAGGGATAATAGGATGGTGTCCACAACATGGTATACTCTATGAGTTCTCAACATCAGATCATAGACATTTTATGATGCACCTTTAAATCCTAATATAACATCCTTGAGTACATTTTCACCTATGATTCAAATGTGGTAACCACCTGGACTAACTCTCATTAGATTTATGATGTCCTAAAAGAATGGGTAGATAACCCTAATGTAAAATGGCTTAATAATATGTATAAGAATACATACACCATTTATACCTTAAATAAGGGAATCCACATTGGGCTGATAATACTTGATTGATTATTCAAGGATAGTGACTACCTACATGCCAAACTTGTATGGATCCAATTATTCCACATTATCCTCTAACATGATTAAGTCCACAACCTTGTAGGGGTGATCAATTTAAATATGATAAAGGTAGTGGCAAATTATTGAGGAGAAGCCAAATTATACATGATGAGATAATTGGTAAATATAGTCTACATAACACACTTAAACTTTCCACCTTTACATCATGGGTTTTCAAAGGTGCAGTGGTCCATGTATTTTTTACAAGTTATATGTCCACTATTATATGAACCACATTAGGTAAATTTGTGTCTTTCTAGTCAGTGGTCTACATGGCCATCAATGAGGCACTCATGCCTCATTTATTAAAAGAGATTAGGAAACCCCTTTCCCCCAATTGGTATTATTGTTACTATAGGGAGGTTACAATTATTCAAGTGGAAGGCACTCTCAAGGCTCCCTTGTACCTACCCTGTCAAGTCTAAAACTACTTAGCTAAGTAGAAAATAACATATTAGCTCGTGGAGGGCATCTTTAGGCACTAAATCAGCCACTAGTAGAAGTCTTACTCACCCCTTATAATCACCATCAAGATCAATACATACTAAGACTTACCCCATTTTTAGAAGATGGATATTAAAAGAGTGTCCTTTACCTTAGGTAGAGTTGATCATCAAGATTTGGACCCACATGGTGTCATCCAAACTCACATGGAAAAGTAATAGCTTACCTAAACATTAATTATGTCCACCAACCCAATTTAGAGGATGAGATTTATCTTAACCTTGTTGATGATCAAGAGGTATTTTATTAAATTAAGGTAAGGAAGAAGAATAAAATAAATTAGGTTAAGTACGGTCCATCCACCTAGGCTAACCTTGCCTCTTCCACATTGACTCAGCCCAAAAAATATATTCAAGAGACTCTCCCTAGATTTCAATAATACTTATATAATGAGTCCTAATATATTATCCCCCTAAGATTCTCTTCTTTGAGCTCCCACCCCTAAACCCTTGGATACACCTCTTATGGTTTAAGTGGATCAAACTTAGGTAGTATAAACCTCAATGATTCAGATTCAAGTAACTCAAATCTAAGCTTCTCAATCTTAGGATGCTCAATCATTCAATCTCAACATTAGTAGTAACCTAAAAATAATTATAAGGGATAAATAGTCGATACCTAAACATATCCCTTTCTTTACTCTCTCTACTCTTCAAAAACCTCTCACATCACCTGGCTCCCCAACTCCCAAACAATCCACTTAGGTGGTACCTCCCCTTTTTCCCATTTCACCCCTTATATAATTAATAAAAGTGCCTCTAGAATCAACCATGCATAACATCCTCACCTATTTATTTCCATATTCATCATCCATCCCATAATTAGGGATATTTTTGGTACCCCTACTAGTCATTCCATAGATAGGTGCCACATCCCCAACAAGTGTAGTTATGACTCCATAAATATGTGCACTAGTGTGCATAGCTCAATCATCTTGGGTATTAAGGTATTTTTATATTTTTGGTGTTATATAATTTATGTTGTCATTGATTTCAAGGTCAGTATTAATGTCATTAATTTCAAGGTCAAATTTTATGTCATACATGGTGAAGTGGTATGTGACAAGGAAGTCTTATGACAAGAGAGAATTTGAAAGCAACCTATTATCTCTCTATTAAGAGATAATTTGCAGGAAACCTAGTAATTATTTTTAGGTTGGTGACATATTTTAAGGTCAAGATAAAGATACAATGTCAATATCAAGATACAAGGTCAAGATCAAGATACAAGGTAAGCATACTTTGAGTATTAGTCTTAACGAGTGTTATCATATCATGAGCATGTGTATGAAGATGGTAGTATGGTAAGATGGATACACACAAGTATGATTAGATGTTTAATGATGAATAATAATTCATATTAATTTTTGTAACACTCAAGAAAGTTTCAAGGTAAACCTAAAAGAATAAGGTCTTAATCATAATCATGCAACTAGACTAGTCATAAACCTTGCCTGACCTAATAAAGCACCATGAAGTGTTGTCAAGACTTATGATAGATAAAAATTAGTGGTATATAATGTGAGAATATTTTTTAAACTATGTAAACATGTGTATAATATAGATAATATTTTAGATGAGATTTCAAGGCTAGTTCTTGGCTTATTCATTTGTATGAAGAGACCTAGTGAGAAGGTATAGGCTTGGTAGCATGATGAGGTGAGGAGGTTGAGGCATGTGAGAAGAATATTATAAGTGTTGGATAATGGTATTAGGTTTTATTACATGATTATTTGGTGTTGAGAGTATTTAAAGTGGTTTCAAGGTATGTTTAAGGTCTAAGTGTGACTGGCAGTTCAAGGCCTAATGTGTAAAGAGACCTAATATGGCCAAATGAGGGGTCAAGTTTAGTTTTTCAAGGTGATATAGATCATAATATAATTTTTATAGGAGTGATATGTTGTTTCAAGTTTTTTAACCAACTCTGATGTCAAATTCTAAAGGAAAAATCATGAAAAGTGGGTCTTAAGGTCTCTCGAGTGATAAAATAGAGTGTTACAAACTTGAGAAGGATTTTCTCATGATTTTTAGATCATCAATACTTTTCATGGGATCCTAAGTGGTTCATGGTAGTTTTTTAATGGTCCTAAGTGTATTTTCCAAGAATTAGTTTTTTTAATGAGGGGCAATCCTTTATGAACAATTGATAAAAGTAGAAACTAGTTTTTAGTACATTAAAACCCTAATAATGACCCAATATGGAATATATTAATATAGATGGATCATAATGTATTGTATGACATATTTTGATGATTATAAAATTTATATGACTCTCCTATGTACCTTTAGGTGGCATTGGTTTTTCAGATGAGTGAGTGGAAATTATAGGAAATCTCTTATTTTTTGTATTTTTGATATAAAAGGTAGGGTTAACTAGGTAAAAACATGAAAGTGGATGGAAGTTGAATATTTATACCTATATATTATTACCATGGTGGTTTATTAGTATTTTATATAATTAAATATGCTAAACCAATCATGAAAGTTTACCTATCACTAAAAAGGCTTAGTGAGGAAGATAGTGAGAAAACATGCATAAGTGGAAATGAGATTAGGGATGTGTTACCATGGATTAAATATGGATAAAATTGAATTGGGTTGTTTTTATATACATTTAACACACACACACATGCACGCACGCACGCACGCACGCACGCACGCACGCACGCACGCAAGCACGCACACACACACACACACACACACACACACACACACACACACACACACACACACACACACACACACACACACACACACACACACACACACACACACACACACATATTGGATATAATATTTGGAGATGTGTTTGTATGGCATAAAGTTGCTCTCAAATTGACTTATCTAACATAGTGAGGTCTGTGTATAGTGAAGCCATGAGATTGGTATCTAAGACCAATATTGATATTTTACCTTATAATATATATTTTAAATATTTTAAAATTATGATTAAGGATCATATAAACCCATTTTAAGTTCATTAAAATGATTCTATAGGTATTCTAAGTCTTTGTTTTCATGATTGTGTTTTGAAGTTTTTTTATAGTTCTATGTAGTCATCTAGCAGAGATGAGTTTGAGGTGATTTTGAAAAATTGAAAGAGTATAATTCATATAAATATTATATAAAGTTATATAAGGTTAATATGAGTGAATTTAGAGTCATGAAATGTCCTTTTATAGATGATTGGTGGTCAATTTCTCATGACTAGGTTTTGGAGCACTCAAGAAATTTTTAGTGGTCATGTTGCAAAAGTGAGTTTGAGACTTTAATACCTATGTTTTAGTGTTTAAAGTAAATTTTTATTATTATTATGTCATGGATGTTATATCCATATGATTTAATGGTATGCTTGTTTGATAAAATTGGTTGTGTGCTTTAGTTTTGGTTGGTAGACTTTCTAGCAATAAGAAGGCCTAATTGTAAGTAGGCCTAATGGTGTGGTTGAAGGAGTGAAATGAGATAAATGGAATTTGGGAAATAAGGTTATATTATATAAATATGTTCCAAGGTTTTAAATTTGAAACATGTGCTCTGAGAAGGCCTAATTTCACTAGGTCTATATTAGGCCTAATGGTGGTTTTAGTCCTTATGAATGGTGATTAACCTATGTAGTGGTTATTTATCCTATGAAACATTTTTTTTAACCTATTCCAAGGGTGATATAGTTATGGTAATTTTTATGGTAGACAAAGGTATGTGAAATCAAGAGTCATGTATAAGAAGGTCTAATAGGCCTAATTTGACTAGTTAGAATATTGAGGAGATGAATGAATGAAATAAATGTTTGGAAAATAGGTAGAGAGATTTAAGATCATCATAGGGTGTGTTAAATATGTCATGAAGTTACAAAAATGATTATATATATGATGAGAAAGGTAATATGATCTAATTCATTCAAAAAGATGGCTAGTTGAGTGAAAATGCCTAATAGGTTGTTTGAGAGAGATAAAAGAGTGTGAAGAGTAAAATAAGGTGATAATCATTAGTTAAGTGATAAAAGGGTGTCCAAAGGTGATCAGAGGTTCCAACTAGCTAATTTGGTGTTGAATTAACTAGGGGGTTGGTAACTCCTTGTAATTTAGTGCTTGTTAAAAGCTCAGTTGAGTTAGTGTTCCTTATGGGGTCAGTGCCTCACTAAATCTTGATTCATTTCTTATAGGACTATATTACAAGATATGTTTCATTGGGTTCTATAGCCCTTGAGGGTTTCCCATACATCTCTTGTGTTCATATGTTGTATGCTTATGTGGATTCTTGTTTATGCATTGGTTAATGTATGTGTTTGAATGAACTCTTCATGAATGATAAGTGAAATTGAATGATTGTTTTAAGGGCACTAATTCACCCCCCATCTGAGTGGATGTACTTCAAATAATTTTTATCATATTAGGTCCTTTAAAGTAGGCCTAATAGCCCAAAGGAGATATTGATCAAGTAAATATGGATATTCAAGTACAAGGTGGTTTCTCTACAAGCAATGATTTGTTGTTCAATGGATCTAATTATGGTTTTTGGAGTGTTAGGATGACAACATATTTAATGTCTCAAAGTCATGATGTTTAGAAATCAGTTTTGGATGGATATACTTCACCCTCTATTTCCCCTACAAATGTAGTAGGTATTATTGTAGTTTTTGAGAATGGCATAAAATTGGTGGAAAAATCAAATTTTAAAATAAACAATTAAAAGTTTTTAATTTTTCACCTAAAAATTCAAAACAAAAAAATCAAAATTTTAATTAATTACTCAAAAATTAACTAATTAAAAAATTATGGCTTTTTCCATTTTTTAACTTAAAATGTTTTAAAGCCTATTTGAACCCTCCGTGTAAAAGGATGCTTACTTTCCTGATAATTTGTCAAAACCATTTCACTTTTTTCTGAATTGTGTAAACATATTTTCTTTTTGCACAAGTCGTGCAATTTTCTAAAATATTTTTTGGTGAAATTTGAAAAAAAAATGGTATAATTTGTAAAAACCTTTTTGGGTAAAAATTATAATTTGTAAAAACATTTTAAGTTTCCCTTTTTATAAAATTCAAAATCATGATTAATCTAATCATGTAAGTGCAAATTACAAATTTATTTCCCTATTTCATGTAAGTTGTCATTGCAAAATTAAAGGTCTCTTCTTTTTGCATGCAATCTCCCTTTTTTCCTTCTTCAATCACACAAACATGATTGTTTATTTGAGTCATGTTGAAATGGAAATTTCCTCACTCATACTTATTCTGAAGCCATTACTCACCCTCTGAGCTTGCAAATGCATATTGTCTTTCAAAGACTCACCTAAATAATTCACAAAACCTGAAAAATATAGAAGATATTTCTTTAGGTTTTATTGTTTTCTTTTATTCCTCATCATACCTTGCAAATGAAATAGGAAAAAGAATAGGGAGATACTGAAATGTTATAAAGAAAAATCAAGATTTCATTTTGTTCACATAAGTACCATATGCTTTGTGAAATGGAATAATTTATTCATTAAGAATTGACCATGAATGGGGTGATGCTTTAGTAGTAAGGGGGAAGATTAAATAAATAAAATTGTATTTGTTATGCTCAACCAAATAGGCCATATGGTTCCCAACATAAAGCTGAAGGAAAAATAAGAAAATTAAATTTGTTGTTTTACCAAACTATTTTCAGATCCACACCTAGTAAGGAAATAAGAAAATGATTTTTTTTTCTCAGTGAAACAAAATGACACTTCAATAGTCAATAGGAAAATAAGTGAATAATTTTTAAATAGTTTTCTTGAATACTTAGCCCAAGCCATATGATTCCCACCAGCAAGGAGGAAAAATTTGGAAATAAATAATTTTTGTATTGCTTTTCCAAATTGACACTTGGTAGTTGTAAGGAAAAAATTAAAAAAATAAGTAAAAATGTTTACCAGTATTGGCACCATATGGCCAGCTAAGGGGAAGAAAATATTAATTTTTTTAAAAAAAGCAATGGAGATTTACGTCGTACACCCATAAATAAGGAGTAAAATTTTAGAAACTAAAGGTTGAATATTTATCATACAAACCCAAACCATACACCCCCTTATTAGAGAAGGGGAAAAATAAATAAAATGGGAAAAAATTTAAAATTTCAATTTGTTTGGCCATTCAGTTCATGAAAAAAATTACCAATTTTATTATTTTTATGTGTTTTGGTCATTGTGGAAATTTCGTATGAGTTTAACAAAATTGTAAAATTGATTTTATTTTAAAAATAATTGGTTAGGGATTGATTTTGATATTTTGAGTTTTAAATCAAAGGATAAACAAGATTTTTAATCCAAAGATGAATTTTTTGTAAAATTGCATTTCATCACATCAACACTTGTCAAAAGGGTCCATGTTACAACTACAAGCTGGTTAAACCAAAGGAAGGTTCAAATAAAGAAAAATAATCAAACAAAATATTGATATTCACTAGATGACATTAAAGGCTTAAGAGCTAATTACACATCAAAAGATTGTGAGTACAATCTCTTGGTGTAACTCAAATAGCTTATTGTGCTTCAAGTTTTTTTATCAACCTAGCAAATAAAAAATTATTTTGATTTTTTTTTCCAAATTGTCATTTTTCCTAATAAATTTTAATTTATTCATCATCTATCCAAAAAACATCAATCTCGAGCAAAGAAATAGTAGTCATGAAATACTAGTTTTTAGTTATAATACTTCCTTTACCATTGGAATCCAACATAGAAAATATCACAAATATTGATCTCAATCACGTTAACTTGGATGAGTTTTTAGAAAGAATGAATGTGTATCATAAGACATATTTTGGTCAAAGTATTTGTGAGAGCGGTTTAGCACAGGCAACAACATTCTTGATATCATTAAAATCTCCTAAATTGGTTTTGGTTATGGAAAATAATTATAACTCAGAGACATGGGAGGAAAGATATCCACAAGGGGAGTTGGTAGTGAATTTTTCTCCTTCCATTTCATGAAACCTTTGTGAACCTAACTTCTGATTCATCCTAAAGATTTTGGGATGATAATGTTATATCTTATTCTAAACAAGTCAACAAGGCCTAGTTGACTAAGTTGAAGCATTCTCCACTCACCTTCCCAAAAATCTCACAAGATCATATTTAAAATATGAGATAAGTAACATAATCACTTTATTTCATAGGATAATGGGAAATCAAACAACTAAGAATTTTCAAAACTAGATGTATAGGGTCATTTGAATCATCATTCAAAATAATCAATACATCAATTAGGGTGAACTAATCATCAATTATATTCATAAGAAACTCATAGAATTAAAAGACACATCAAAATTTTACATGACTTCATACCTTGTTTATGTTGTAGCAAGTTGAAGGTATTTTTATAGATTGCATATAATATGTGATTTTGGGAAATAATCGTGTATGACTCCTATCCTTAGCTAACATTGAAAGAAATCACCCATCACTTCAAAATAGTTAATGACTACTTTGTTCATTTTATCATCCATATATTTGAAAAATAAATCTTCAACTTAAGGATATCACTTGTGGACACCATATAAATAGAAAAGTGGGGAGCTTGGTTTATATAACTCTCAACATTGAGTTATTTGAGAATCTATGGTTGTGAAATATCTCCTTACATGCTCCCACGGTATGTCAAAGATAAATGGGCATTAATTGAATTGGTGAGATAACTTGTTAGAACACAAAAGTTCTTAATAAGTAGATACAAAATAGAGATCAAGTTTTGATCTCTATGGCAAGTATATTTGCCCTTCATTAGTGAAGGATAAAATAGTTGAGAAATACATCTATCACTATAACCTTAGAATATTTTAAAGTAGGATTTCATATGATAATAGAGGCTTAATTAAACACAATATTGGATCTCCATTTTAGCATTTTATACATTTTGAATACTATTGGATGGATTGTGATGATGAGAAAATAGTGAGAGTCGAAGAATATTCATGATTTTCCATGAGAGAAATAGTCAAGTTTAGCATAATGAAAGTGCCAAAATAGCTAGTAGATGATGATTTCACCTTAGACCCCATATTTGAAAGAGAAGGCATCATGATAAATCAATTTCCCATGGTATATTGGGATAAAAGGGAATCTACTTCTCTCATAAGTAGGATATGGGTTGGACTTGATAAAACTCTCAGATGGTTGAAAGGTAAAGGAGTTGATGTTACAAATGTTGATTTCCCTAGACCTCTTTGGGAAGATAAATGTGGAAGCTATTATAAGAAACAAAATGAGCCAAAAAAGACAAATGAATAAGGCCGTAATGGATAATCTCCAATGATATAAGAAGCATGTGACCTTGAAGATACTCAACAAGATAATCAACCATGAAAGACTATCAAGCTGAAGATAAAAAGGTTTGGTGAGAATATTTATTCTTCTCTTAAAATTTTAGTTTCTCAATAAGTTCCAGTTTATATCTTTCCATTCACTCAAGAATTAGTAGAGAAAACAACTTAATAATTTTTAGCTTCAGATGATATAATGTTTCCTACATCATCTACTTTCTCTTTTCAAGAAATTACTCTTATCTTTTCATATTCTCCCTCAAATCCTAAATTACCCATTGGTCCTTCTCCAAGAATCCCTCTTGAAATAATCAATCCACATGATCAAATTAAAACATCTTCTCAAGTTTTCCAAATCACACCTTCCTCAACTATAGTAAGGATTGATCCACCTATTTCAACTTCCATTCCATTGCCTTCCCCAAGAATGACAACTTCCAATTGGTTGTTATAGTAGTAAAAAGAAAGAGAAAAATTATTGAACCCAAAGAAATAGATTTTGATACCTTGATAGATTATTTCTCAAAAAGGCCAAAGAAAGCAAAGATATTTTCATGAATGGTGATAAATGAAAAGGAATAAAAATATGCAGAGGTGGCCATTCCAATAGTTGAGATGGATAAGTCATAAATCAGGGTTAAAGACTACCATGTGTCTAGAGTTAATTTAGGAAAATAAACTAGAGAGGGAATGAAAGGAGATGTTTAGTTGGTGATTGGTACCATATTTTAAAATATGGATAAAGACAAGGTGACAAAAGATGAAATAAATGAGAAAGTAGAACAATTGAGCTCACTAATACATAGATTGATCGAGCCAGTTCAACTAACTATCACTTCATTGATTCTTCATGCTGAAACACTAGAAAGAGTCAGAGAAGTGGGCCAAATAAGTAATGTGGTAAAATATTGGATTAAAAATATTATAGATCATGGGTTCTCAATAATTCTCATTGTAACAATGATATTCTCTAAAATTCAATCATAATATGAATAACTAGTAATGAATGTAAATGGATACACTCAAGAGAAACAAAATTGGGAAGAACTCATGATTGGGTTGGTAGAACTATTGAATTTTCCTTCTATTGATATTATTAAAAAATGGGTAATCAATAAAGATGAAATTATCTATTAGATGGAATTTCTATGGGCCACCAAATTTAGAATGTAGTCTCTTCAAGAATGTGTTTAGAAATTCAGTAATGCAAGGTAGATGTTTTGGATTAATTATTTTAATTATCCAAAACATTTCTACTACATCTACATTCGATTATCTTAGTACCAAGTGAATGTAGATAATTTGGATATGAAAATAAATAGTATCTGAGGCAACCATTAGGAAATGAAAGAACTAGATAACTCAATAAACATTACCTAAAGGTACATAGATGGACCAAATGAAGGCTTGATCAAATTAATCTTCCAGAGATTCAATGATTTCTTAAAAGGAAAATATTTATCAATATGATAGCAAGAAGAATGAAGATTTACTTTTAGTGTTCCTACATTCTCTCTTCTTATTATTTGTACCTAACTTTTTTAATTGCACTATTTTCCCCTTGAAAATGTGTATTATATTTTTGCAAATTATCTTTGCAAGTTTTCCAACTTTATTTTTCAAGTTGTGAAAAGTTGATGATGTGCTTTTGCAAGTAGTGCAAAACCCCCAATTATTTTTTTCAAGTGGTACTAATTGCTTAAAGATTTTTTGCACCTTTTTAAAATTGTAATTTATCATTGATATTTTATCACTTCTATAAAAAGGAAAAATAGGTGGTTTTTCACTATAACCACCCATTTTATCCTATAAATACAACGTAGAGCTTCATAATGAGGGTTCTAAATAGATGGAATTTTTGGCAAAGCATTGTAAAAGGAGATCAGTCTATCTAGTGTTCATAATCAATACAAGAAAGGTGTTTTTATACTTTACATTAGTTATATCTTTTGAGTTATGTCTTTAGTTTAATTCATTATATCTAATTTTCATTTCCATTGTTATAAATTCCAAACTATTGAGAATAGGAGATTATATTACAAAATTTCTATTTTGAGTTATAATTTACATTTCCAATATACATGAAAATTTCAGTGGGAATAGAGATAATTTCTTAGTTATTTCTATTAGAAAATACAAAGGGTTGTTAATTTTTGTTATCAGAGTCAAATGTTCTTTTGGTGTATGTTTTATATCCTTAAGGATATTATTACCTCTTTTCAAACCATTGAATGAGAGAGATTTTCCTCTTTCAAAATTCAAAATTTTGTCTCAACACTTTCATCTAGTCATAGATTTATAAATTGATGATTTTATTGCTCAAATAATTTATTTCCTCTCTCCCTCCTATCATATTCATTTCTCAAATCTCCTTTTTATACTTTTAGGTTAAATGTATTACCCATGACTTACATTCCATTATTTTTAAATATTTCCTTCTTTCCTATTTTGGCTTTTAATAAAGGTAGCTCTACCTACTAATAGGAGAGGTTTTATATTCCCCACATTGTTGATGCGAAGTCACCAATTTGTCTTCCTAAAACAATTTCATGCTAATAGTTTTAGTTCCCACCATGGGGCATGTTTTTTAAACTTTAATGACACCCATTTTTTACTAGTCCACATGACTTTTCCATCATCTCAATGACAACTCCAACAACTTGAGTTAGACTTGAATAAATCTACTTAGTTAAATATTATGTTAAACCTCAAGTAGATCTTTAGGATTTTGATGAAATATTTTTAACTCATTTTAAATTCATTAGATCAAATTTATCAAAAAATAATATATAATTTTCTTACTACTCATGATGACTTGAAGACTTTTGTGAATAAGAACAATCAAACTTTGAAGATCAACAATGAATCAAAAAATGAATTTGTTAATAAAAGGAAGAAAAATCAAATTAGACAACCAAATGTAATGAGGTATGTAAACTTTAATGGTTACTACTACACTTGTAATCAATTTGGTCATAAGGCTAGAGATTGTAGAAGACCTTCTAAGAATTAATTTTCTTAGAATCATGAATGGAATCATCAATCAAGTATTATGATTTAAAGTGAGTGCTATAGTTGTCATGACATAGGACACATTGAAATATTTTGTCCTAACAAGGTAAGACAAGTTAATTTTCCATCAAGAAGAGTGGTTTTCTACATTTGTATAGAAATTTATCACATTGCTAAGTTCTAAAAATAAAGGACATCAAGTTAGAATAAGTCATTTCAGGATCCTCAAATGCAAGGTAGAAGGAAAGTTAAAATAAGGAAACCAAAAGTGGAAAGTATGTGCCATGATCAGTTTATAGGTCCAAGTGGACTATTTTACATGGTAGAATATTCTACATAGGTTGAAGAATACCAAGGGTACTCATTATCTACTCATATTAAGAAAAAAGAGACAAAGATCAGTAATGAGACCAAAGTAGTTGAAAGTTGTACTAAGGTATCTATAAACTTAAGTAAATAAAATCATGTTATTAAGCAAGATTCCTATAAATAATATAAGTTGACAATGTCAAGTGTTGATGCTTTGAAATTTGAGACTGATACTTCAAGTGAAAAACTATGCCAAGAATCTTTATGCTCTCCATTTATTATTAATACCATCCTAGAAGAAAAAGAAAGTGATAAAAAAGATAAACAAGTTGATTTAGTTAAGCAAAAGAAGAAGAAAAATAAGAATCATCATTTCAAGTTATCCAAGAAGAAGAGAGAATATGAGGAGTTATGGGCAAATCCTAGTTTCACTTTGTTTTAGGACATTGTGGATTAGGGGTGTCTTTCTCTAGGATTTAAGGAGACACTTGTTAATAAAATGAAGCATAGTGGTTGTTATTTGAGTTTTTAATTAATGTTTTAAGATAATAAAGTTCATGATAAGATGTGTTGGCCTACTATGAAATGACATAAATAATTTTAATGATCTAAAGGATGATCTAGTTAGTCAAATGGTGAAGAATGAAGTTGTGTGTATAAGGTTTGGAGGCAGGGAATGGAGATATCTAGGTGTCTAATCAAGGATGATCAAAGGAAAGGTTGATATAGAGTATGAGGATAATGTGTTTTTATATTGTTGGTATGATAAATAAGGTATTAGATTTGTATATATGACAAGTTTTATCTATCATGGAATTCATAGTGTTATGAAGATGAGATAGTTCCATGAGAGTGTTTTGAAAAGTTTCTAAACAATTATGGATTGAAAAGGATAAAGGGATTTTTTTTGAGATCCATATTATTTATTCACATTTTATTTATTTTTTTAAATTTGTTCTAATGAATATTGATATCTATTGATGGTTTCATAAGGATATTGACTGAATGTGGATAGTGTTGAAGAGTTGCTAGTAGATCTAGTTCATTGAGAAGTCTTTTTGAAGATATCATGATTCAGGTAGAGCATGGAGTTAGGGGAGGATAAATTAGTTTCAAAGGCTTGGAGAGATATGCATGATGTGAGGGGGAGTATACATGATATGCCTTAGTCATGGTAGAGATATGAAGATATCTACTATAGTTATGATTTCAAGCATATTTGTATGTTGACTTGATCAAACCAAGTCATGTGTTTTTGATAATATATTGAATCCTCATACATAAACAAAGGGGGATATTTTTAAATGTTCAGGTCCTAAAATCAAATTAAAATTACTATGGATTAGAATTTGAGATAGAAGGTATGAAGGCAATTATGTTTAATCGTCATTGTTGAAAATGGTCTAAAGATGCTCAAAAGGGTGGCTAAGCATAGGTGACTTAGGGGAGTCCCTATTTATTTTTTCAAGGTAATTTCATGAATTTTTTGATGTTCATGTATGTTTTGTCTTCATAAAAGCTATGTATGAACAAATAAGGGTGTAGTCATGGACATGTTTGATATTATCAAGGTAAGAATAAGTATGCATAATGTTAGGGGAATCTGTATCATCTCTTAGAGGTGGTCCTTTGCTATTGTTGGTTCTTGATTTAGGTCCTCAAGATTAGAAGATGAGCCCAGTTTATCATTGTGTCAAAGGGGGAGAAAGTAATTAGAGAGAGAGAGAGAGAGAGAGAGAGAGAGAGAGAATAAGCTTTGTATTAGTGTTTGACATCAATGACAAAGGGGGAGATTGTTGGAGGTTTGTCAATGATGTCTCCAAGGTGACCAAGGATGTTGATGCGGTGTCATCTATATGAGAATGACAATGAAAAGGTGTGCTTCATTTTTATTTCATATTTATTTAGTGTTTGAATTGGATAGGTAGATGGTGGATGTTATTGATGGTATGGTCATGTTGTAAAAACTCTATGGGGTATTTTAAGTGCTTAAAGTTCTTGTGGAAGTGAAATTAATTAATCAGAGTGATCATTGATGTCTTAAGTTATCATTGATGTTAAAAAGAGAATGTAGTACTAGTGCATGAATGATAAATAAGTTATGAGGCATCCATAGATGTCTTGGTGAAGTTTTGGTGTGTCATTTGATCATTTGGAAAGAGAAACATGCATATTCTAGCATAAGAGAAGCTAGACTGTCATTACACATTATGAAGATATGAGTGATCTAGAAAATTTTGTGCATTTATTCCAGGTACTCAAAAATTCAAAATTGGTCAAAGTTTTTCATGGAGATGTTGCCTATAGTTCCAAGCAGGTACCCTGAAGATTTGGAATCTTGAAGTGTTTTCTAGCTCAAGTTATAAACATTCAATGTTGTTACAAAATATTATGTAGTAGAGACCATAAAAGTTTAACTACATTGAAATATAGGGTAAAATATTCAATATAGATCTAACAGTGACATTAATCATCCATATTGTGATCCAATAGCATACGTGAACTCAATATGTCAAAGGTTCCTAAGACTACATGCCCTAGTGACATGTGTCTCAATCATGATTTTAAAAAAGATAAAATACATGTAGGTGTTTATGTAGATGGATATTTATTGTGTGTTTTGATTCAAATATTTAATGCTCAAAATACATGTAGGGTTGCCAAGTGGTGCAAGAACGGGGACTGATAGCAATGTGCTTAGAAGGCACATGAGGGTGCCAAGTGTCTTAATTGTGAAAGAACATATCAATAATCAATGGTGAGAATAAAAGATTTAAATTTATTAATATAAAAAGAATATAAATAGATTGAATTTTATAAATTTTATAGGGGACACGAGATGAAGACATGTGTCTGCAAGGTTTGTAATACATAATGACCATTGTCATTTGAATTAGCAAAGAGAAAAACTAGTCTATAGTATTTTATTTATATATTTTGATATATGATGAATTTGAAGGATATGTAAAACTTAAAGTTGTAAAGGACTTCAAGGTTCATCAAATAAATTTAATTATAAAATTTTAATGTTTTTATAGTTTTATATATTGAGTTCCAAAGTTGACTGTGTGTTTGACCATGTTCTGTAAGTGACCAAAGAAGGATATTTGAGTTGTTATTGAGAGTATTTTGATGTTTCAAGATGAAATATATATTAGATAGTATTAAATACTTTATGAGGAAAATATGTGTGTATTTTTAGGGTTTGACCAGTTCATATTTAGTGTGAATAATTACTTATAAGTTGATTGTATGTGTTGAATGTACTGGCAGATTAAGTGACCATGTTGTCAGAGTGATTGGAAGAGTTATGAGTATAATTTAAGAATAAAATGAGTATAGATATGTTTTATAAGCATGAAAAGCTTATAATAAGTCATTTTTGTCATGATATGCCCATAATTATATATTGAGAGTCAAAATGGTTTGACTATATTTTGACTATATGTGACCAGTATGAGTGGTCATCATGAGAGAGTTATTTTGAGTGTTTAGAGCCAAAGTGAAGGTGTAAAATGGAAATGGATATGTTTCATAGGTCATGTATGATATATTAATGTATTTTTTTGAGTGGATTATTTGATAAAATTATTTGTATTCTTTATTTATATATGACATATTTTTCTATGTTTTAGGCCTATTAGTGAGCAGTCTAGAATGGCTTGGTTCAAGGTATGAGGTTAAGTTCAAGGTTAAATAGGCCTATTTTTAAGTAATAAATGGATTATTATAGATATTTTTTTATATTTTTAAGTGTTTTTATAAGATAAAGGTTGTCCAATAGTTTTCAAGTGTAACATGTGGATGTGATGACCTAATTGTTTTGGGTCTCATTAAGAACTAATGGAGGATTTGAATCTTAAGTAATATGTTCCACCTATGGAGTGGAGTGTTTAAAAAATTTAAAATGTATGAGGACATATTTCAAAGTTATAACAAGTATTTAAATTATCTTTACCAACCAATATGGGTTAAAGGAAGAGAGTGGTATAAGTACAAGGTCTAATTGGACTAACTGAGTTAGTTGAGAAAGTGTGTAGATGAGAAAAAGATTTGTGAAGGTTGTGAGATCCATGAAGTTATATTGAGAGGAATATAAAAGTTTGGATTTCATATATAACATTTTGGTCATAATTTTAATGTTGAATTTATATTTTTTATGCATATGAACAAGCATAGGTGTGTAGATTGATCTATAAGGTGGTTTTGGATGTCTTGCTTGTGTATGAAGGTTTGAATGAGTGAAGAGGATTTAAGGAAATTGTTTTGTAGGGTTTATCCATCAGATTTAGAAGCAATAATCTTTCTATATTTTTTCATTTCATAGATGTTGTGTTGGTGCTCAACATCTTAGGTAAGTTACTACTTGTCATCTTTATGGGTTGATGTTCCTTGTGAAGTGGGTGATTAAATAAATTATCATGTTTCTAATAATATTATAGGATAATTATTCCATGTTTTTATAGGATTGAGAGTGGATTTTTCCCCCCAAGAGGGTTTCCCCACATAGATCTTGTAATATCTTGATTATCTTTCATATTCATTTCTATGAGTGGGTTATTTGCTTCTTGATTACTTATGGTGTATGACTAAGGGTTTGAAGGATTTAGATTGAAGTTTTGAAATATATTGATTCACTAACTCACCCCACCCCCATCTTAGTTATTTTACCTCTAACAGACTATGTTGATGATATCCTAGATAAATCAAAAACACATGCAATCCATTCTAACATTCTATGAAAAATATTTGAGAGGCTTTATGGGTAAAAAGTGCATCTCAACACTAAGAAGTGTATCTTTGGTGTCATTTTAGGAAAATTTATAAGGTTAATTGTGAGATAAGGAGGTATTGATGTAGATCCACCTAAGATCAAGGCTATTGTTAAAATCGCCCCTCCATCCAATTTTAAATATCTCTATACTTTTTAGGACAAAATTCAATCTATTCATCATTTTATATCATAACTAGTCGATAAGTATCATCCTTTTCACACCTTTTGAAGAAATGTGTCACATCTAAATGGGATATAGAATGCAAGTAAGAATTTACCAAATTGAATAACTATTTATCTAATCCTATAGTATTGACTTTACCTACACCAAGAAAACCATAAACCTGTACATATTAGAAACAAAACATGCACTGGGGGCACTTTTGGTCTATCATGATGAATAAGGCAAAGAGCATGTGGTATACTATCTCAGCTAGACATTAGTAACTTATGAACATAAATATTCACCTATGGAAAATTCTTGTCTTATAATGTTATTCACTTCCTAAAAGTGATGAAACTACATGTTGAATAACAAAACCATTATCATAGCCAAGGTAGATCCACTTAAGTACCTATTATCCAAGACCACTCTCATAGGCTACATGGTTAAATGGGTTATGTATCTAATTTAATTTTATGTGGAGTATTATAATTATACGGACATAAAGGGACAAGTCCTGTAAGATCAACTTGTTGAATATCCTTTGATTGACACCAAGCCTTTTTCATTTAATTTTCTGGATGGGTCAAATATGACCCTAGTCAAAATAGCTATTTAGTCTAAATAGTGGACACTATATTTTGATGTCTCATTCATATCCCATAGATATGGAAATGGAATTTTAATGGTTATACTATAAGGGGATCTTATTTCTAAGGCATTTCACATTAGCTTTCATTTTACTAACAACATCAATCAATATGAAGTCCTTGTTTTAGGACTTCATCTTGTAATATAGTGGGATATCAATCAATTGATGGTATATAGAGATTATCAACTAATCATCAACCAAGACATAGATAAAAACCAAACCTGAGATGATAATATTGTACCTTAAAAGCATATTATGGAAAATATTAAACAACATTTTTAATTTATTCAATTCAATAAGATACCATGAGCCAATAATCAAGTAGCATATGCCATGGCTACCATTGGGTCCATGATACAAGTTTATAATAATGTTATAGAGTATTTATTCCTCATTGAGAACCTTTTGTAACTAGCTCATGTACCACCAAATTTATAGAGAGTGTGTAATATTGGTTGTCCCAATCCCCCTTGGTACCAAGACATGTATACTTATCTCCAAGATAAAACCCTTCCTTTGAACATATCAAAGAACCAAACAAAGTTATTCCTTCATCAAACATCTCATTATACCATACTAAGAAACACACTCTATTATCAAGGCTATGATGTAATTTCGCTTCACTGTTTATCTTCAAGAGAATCTACATTGGTGCTTAAATAAGTCCATGAATGAATTTTTGGGACCTATACCATCAACATGGTATTTGCTAAGAAACTCCTTCAAATAGGATACTATTGGCCAAAAATGGAGATAGATTCCTAAAACTATGTAAATAGGTGTGTTTATTATCAAAATCATGGTAATTTTATACATGTACCTTCACTACTACTCCTATCAATTACTATGCCATGGCCATTTTCAACTTGGGGACTTGATCTTGTCATGAAAATAAATGCTACTTCCTCTAATGGTCAAAATATCATCCTTACTACCATGGAGTATTTTACTAAGTGGATAAAATACATACCCCTCACTTACATAATTATAAAATAGATAACTAAATTCTTTTACTTCCATATTATATTCCCTATAACATCCCCTCCAAAATCATCTCAAATAATGGTGGTTATTTTAAGAACAAAGATGTCAAATCCCTATGTACTTGGTTTTAGATCAATCAGAAGCATTCAATATCATATAACCTATAAGGAAATGGTTAAGCTTAGGAATATAACAAGACAATTATTTCCATCCTTAAAAATATTGTCAATAATGTTGGTTGTGATTGGCACTTATAACTTTTTCTTACCCTCTAGGCTTACCACACTAGTCACTGAACCCCTACAAGAGCTACACTATACTCCTTGGTCTTTGGTTTAGAGGCCATTATCACTATTGAGATCAATTTATCCTCATTACACATATCATTTTAATATATTATTGATGATGAAGGCTGCATATTTGATATATTGTAAGTGTTAGAACTTCTGGATGAAAAGCATTGGGTTGCCTTAGACTATTTACGACCTTATCATAATTGACTATATTATATATCTAAAAATGCATCCTCTATAGGTATTCTAAATTTAGTTACATAGTCCTAAAATAAAATAAAAAAACAAAAATGTCAAGCATAAAAAGAAAGTCATTTTTTAAGCCAATTGGTTGGGTTCATTTGTGGTCACTATAAATTAAAATTCTAGGGCATATATTTTGGATACTCTAGATGGACATTATCTTGAAGAACCCATGAAAATATTTCACCTCAATCATTTCCACACTTGACTTTTATTTTGTTTCATTGTCTATAAGAGCCCGTGATTGGGGGCACCAATTTATATTGTTACTTGGACCATTCAAATTCCTTGTATTACACTACCTAGACCATTTTCTTATGGCTACCTAGAACATTCTTATTCCTTATTTCATACGACATGGAACATTTGTATATTGTTACATGGACATTCTTATTCAGTCACTTGGACCATTTTTACTCATAGATCTAGACCATTTTTCCCTAGACTATTCTAATTTCATTATAACAAGAATTCTTATTTATCCCACTACATTATTCCATGGATTGTTCCTAATTTCCATTACCTATTATTATGGGATATTATAATCCTATTACCATTCATGATCTTTATTATGAACCAACAAATATGTAGATAAATTTAGTGAATATTTCAGAGGTAGTTGAGATTGATCAACATTAACATCAAAATCAACAACTTATTTAATGAGCCAGTGTCTCAAGGCATGTCAACATATGGTTTCACCTATTTGATAGTTACTTGAGACTAATTATAATTACTCTGTATCTTATTATTTACCCATTACATGTCATTTTATTCCAATGTGTTGTTTTTGGGTATTCCCCTTTTCCTCAAGTCTCGTTGTTGTTTTTAGAGGAACATCATTGTAATTGGTTTAGCTATTGTTTGAGCCTATACCTAAGGACAACTATCCTTTGATATATGGTTCATTGTAAATTTGAACATATTACCTTACTTTCCTTATTCCAAAAAATAAAAATACATGGGAAAAATCTAGACAAAATACTAAAAATATTCGTAGTTAGGCAATATGGACTTAAAATATCCATTAGAGTTATAAATCCATGCGATTTTCTAGGTGGGATCCAATTTTATTTTATCCATAATTATTATTCTTTCATTATAATCCCATTTTTTGGATAACTACATCAGCCTAAGGTCCACAAGGATGATGTAGGCAATGTTTGGATGCATGGGGCATCTTAGGTTAGCTCAACAACTCTTATTTCCATCTCATTATACCATGTGCCTTTACACTCTCATTGTTTTATGAAAAAATTTAGACCTTTACGCTCTCACTATTTTGTGATTAATTATTAACCTTTACACTCTTACCATTTTTTGATAATTTTTGGACCTTTATGCTCTTGTCATTTTATCATAAATTCTAGATGCATACGCTCTCACCATTTTTTGAGCCCATTCTTATTTTTCCTCCATTAATCATCATTTCTCTACTTACCATCACATTTATTCTATCTTGATTCCTAGGATAACTACATTGGCCTAAAATTCATGTTGGATCCAATTTCCATGGGGCTATGTAGGTAGCATCTACTTGAGAAGTGAATTTAGAGTCATCTCAACCTCCCCTTCCTTGTTCTTCCATTCCCCCTACTTTGGTAACCTACTCATAATATAAGTGTAATACCTTATCCATTAAACATGCATAATTATTGATGATTTACATTGATTTCTTTATCTAAATTGCATCATGTTATGTGTCTTCTATTTATTGCTTTATTTATTTGTTTGTGTTGAGTATTGTATCTTAATACAACTTGAGTCCTTCTTTAATTAGCCTTGAGTTGTTTACTATTGTATTTAGATTATTTTATTTCTTGTGTATATCTTATACATCTTGTTCCTACTTGAGACTTGATTATTCATATCTCGATTCTAACTTGTTTAAAATTTGTCCTTGATTTATTTTATTATTTGTTTGTGTTTTGATATATTATTGTTTCCACTTAAGTATTGATAATTCATATCTTGTTCTTAAGTTGGTTATGTTTTGTATTTAACTTTTGGTTATTTGTTTTTGTTTGTTTGTTTAAATGTGAATGTTTTCAATTTAGGTTTTGGTATTTTATATCATTATTTTACATTGTAAATATTCACATTTGAACTACTCCATTCATAAATTGAAATCCATTGTTATTATAGGTTTTTCATACTTATGATGCAAAATTTAATTTGCCAAATTAAAGACCAAGTGTTCCAATCTTACAAACAATTCAACACTAAACAACATCTCTAAAAGCACTATCCTACATAATTGCTACCTAACTAGGATATTACAATCCAATCATGAGCCAAACATTGGAAAACAAGACATGACTCTTTTTTCTACTACAAGATATGAATCTCCTATCTTATGCATCAAGTCATGTTATCCATTCATTTACCCAATATATATGACTATTTATATATTAATTTAGGATGTACATCTCTTAAATTAATATCTAGCATCTAGTCATACATTAATTGGAGAATTAATTAAATCAGGATCCATATGTGAATTAAGGATGTGCATCTCCTAACATTAGCATATATTATCATATCATAACAAAAAAATTCTAATGATAAACATGGAAGGTGGATTAATCATGGTAAATAAATACACATCCATATCCATATTCTAATCTCATATCTACATCTAACATCACAGTGATACAAAAAAGGGCATCATATAAATAAAATTTAGAGCCCATGTACAAATAGCCATGAGAAAAAAAATGAGTGTCATATATAACTCAAAAATCATGTTTTATATATCAAGATAATACATATCCATCTCATAGTACAATGTAAAAATCTAAAATCTACAAGATATAAAATAAACTCTAGCTCAACTTATCTCTAGGGGGACTATGATCAAAGCTCTATCCTATACTAGATGTTTGTGGTGGATATGGTGGTGGTGACCCCATTACTACCCATTGTGGAGTTGGTTTTGCCACTCAATTCTCTAAAGTAGTCATATATTGAGACTCAAATGTCTTGCTAGTCTATTGACTTCTATAATACTCCCTGTAATTAGGTACCCTCTAGTCTATTAGGACTATTGTCTTATATAAACTATAATAATAATCAATTTCATCCTTAGTGCATAGGACATCATCCTTTGCACATAATTCATCATACTTATCTATGACCACATAATCTAGTTCTCTAGACATACCCTAATTTGATCCCACCTATTAGGCCTCATCAAGATCCCCATGGAGCCTCTATACCTAATCAATGGTCTTATCTCAGTCTACTTGGGATCTATCTCACTCCCTTATGATTATGCATAAATTTGCATATCAAGTATCCAACTATGTGTAAAACACAATAAAATAAGCATGTATCTTTATCATTTTAGCCACATGCCATATCAACATGGAAGTATCTAAATATCTAGATATGATAAGACCCTTAATCTTGGTGGTCTCACCCTAGGTTGTGGCTAATTATACTCATAATCCATCCACTTCCTATTATAGGATTTTAATATATAATAACCATGTTGATATCTCATAGTTCAACCTATTAATTAGACCCTAGTCATTTGCATATCTCCTAGTGTATAAGGGCCCAAACTTCCCTATACTTTTACCTATACTTATACCTATGTCATAGGGCCCATCTTCCCCTGTACCTATGTCTACATCCATCACTATACTAGAGGACCCAACCCATCTTATCTATAAACCATGACCCAAGTCTCCCCTACTACCTTATCCATATCTATATCTCTTAAATATCCTTATCCCTCATCTCCATATCCTTCCCCATCATGAACACCTAATTGTGGTAAGGCATGTTATATCAGTTGATGCATAAGGACCTATATGGCCTATTTTTTAGGTTGCTTCACTACCTAGACCTAAACTATGTGTAATGGAGGGGCCTATAGAATCACTTATTATGCACTAACCTATTATTGTACTAGGGCCTCCCCTCCATCCTTCCTCTACCATACCCTCCTCTAATGTTGACCTGGATAGTAGGGTTATGGTCTAGTCAGATGAATGGGTTAAAAACCTATCCACCATGTTGTATAGGTATCTTTAATGTTGGCATCCTTATCCCCACATGTATAATCCCATACTATATGTTATACCATGTAAAATTATGTGATTTCCTAGGCCCTATCTACTACTATCCCCTAATCTCCAATCTCATGTGTAACATGTGCAAAAATGTGGGGTCTATCTAGCATGTCCTATTGGAAGCTGAATTATCACTACATGTGATCCATCCTATATATCTCTATGATAAATTCATGGTGACCTATAATATAATAAGACATCAACATGTACTAAAAAATGAAATTGTCCTCTATCCATCAAAACTGCATCCCCAAGTAAGGTTACCAGATAAAATCTCCATCCACCATCTCATTTGTGACACTCCTATATAAGTATAAATCTCTATAGTGTCCTTGTAACCTTTCCCCTATCTAAACCCATCCTTATGCTACTAGATTATCTAGTAACCATTGAAACAACTGTCCAACATGTCACTCTATAGTAATATGCTTCCAAGCCCAAACTTGGAGGAGAGTGTTATGACCAGTTCTATGCCCTCTCTAGTATGTAATCATGTGTAAATATTATACAAATACACTAATATTATTGGACCTCATAAAAATAATTTATTATGATCCAACATGTCCCATACTACACTTATCATCCCAAACTAGAAATATTAGTCATTATTATTAGTAAATAAGAGGTCATTGACAAAAGCCATTAAAATCAGTACCTCCTTATGAACTATGTCATATGGTGGAGATGGTGGTACTCATAGAACAACCATTAGAGGCCAAGCCATGTCCTCCAGCATGTCAATATTTGTAGACCCCTCAATAACAATTAGGTCTATGACTTTGATCAAATCTTCCAAAATAACAATCTAGCCCAATAACATCTAATAGATCTATCAACCTTAGAGTGGCACCAATAGAATATAATGAACATCCTTGAGATTTATAGTCACCTCTCCAATCAATAGATATAAGGTGGATGTCTCTAAATTATAACACTCTACTATCATTGACAAGTACGTGTGATCCACTTGATTCATTAGAAAATAAGCTATTTATCAAAAATTTATCACCTCCAACAACCCCATGCCCTCATTTATCATAATCCTTGGTTGGTTAAAAACTCACAATCATCACTCCCACGATATCACAACTTCTACATTCTCCTATGTAGCACAAGCCAAATAGAATCTAGTTATTCACTTATCTATTTTCCTTCTTCTAAGTGATCAATCTAGCATTTTCTTCTCATTTCAAACTTAGAATAATCTTCTTATATCATAATTTTCACTTATTTATAGACCATTTTCCATTAATGTAAACTTCAACATTCTCCTTGATGACATCACGATTATACAAAGCATCTTCACCATTTTATAGGTTGACTTCACCATTTTTCCCTCGAGTTCATGATTTCATTGTTGCACATGTCAATCTCGTTGTTTAATAGAATGACCTCACTATTTTTAGATTTCATTATTTTCCATGCCATAATTATTTGTTTGGTGATTTCATTTTTTTATTGGTGATATCATCATTTAACTAGTGTTTTTATCATTATAACAAAGGCATTTTCACCATTTTGATGTTTTTTGACTTATTTGGTGATCTTGTCAATTTCCTTGTGAGATCATCATTTTCATGGCATTCCCATCATTTATGTTTTTAATTTCTCCATTTAATCTCTTTGATATCAATTAGGTCACTTTTTCACCTACTTCTAAGACATAATAAATGTAATTAATGATAAAATTAAAAATAAAAATGTACCTATTGATGCCATGTTCCCTAGTGGTCATTGGTATTCTTAGATGCACTCTCCAAGGTGTCAGTGGTAAGGGATATTGATCATTTTGTTAGTCTCTCTTGCATCTAAATGTTATATCTCAAATTTCAAATTCTATAGGGTGAAATTGATTTATTTTCACTACCTAAGGGTAAATCTATAGTAAAAATTTTGAATTCACCCCTTTGGTCCTATTTTTACCCCATTTCTTCAAGCGAGGCTTATTTTAGCCTCATTTATCCTTTTTTTGATTTGTTTTCTTTTAATTACCCTATTTTAAACCTATTTTGTTGAATTATGTGTTCCTTTAATTTGCTTAGGGGACAACCCATCAACTTTTTTTGTCCTCCCCTCAATGGGGAAGCATGGGTTACCTAAATGCTATTTGGGGAATTTCTGTAACCTCATTTTCTATAACTCATTTAGAATTTAATATAAAGTGGGAATGAAATTATTTATTATAATTATAATCATTTTAAATGACCTTTTTATTATTTTAAAATTCCTTACTTTGACTAAATATCTCACCATGCCTTCTCAAACAGAGGCAAAATATTGACATCTAATTCTCACCTCTCTAATGCATATGTACATGTCATTTATAGGTATCAAACCATGTCAATATGTCATTAATTGGGAAATTATCCTATATGTATTCATTATCTTATTTGAATTTGTTTCTAGTCAAATTATGATAGTAAAATGATGTTCTAAACCATTGAAATCCTCTGGTTCATCTGCACACATCATGTGTGTTAGGGAATATTTAGCCCTCACATTAATTTTTATGTCACAATATGAATAATTATGGGAGTTAGAATTCATTATTACAGATAGTTAGTTTGTTAGATATATTTTGTTAGTAATTAACAATGTAATATTATTAAAACAATATTACAATAATGGGTTAGTTGTTATATATTAATGTTCAAATAGGAGATTGAGATATTTGGGTGAGAAATTGGTGGAGATATGATCTCCCCAATTCTAGGAAATACCTTTCCTATATATTTTTAATATCTCATATGATTTTGGTATGAATAAATATAATGAGAGTGTATGAAAAATAGATTATTTGTGTTTAAAATTATTTTCTATGTTTGACACTTTTAATTACCTGGATCTACACCAGAATCAATTTCTAGTATTAGAGCGAGCAAATTCACTATGAAAAAATGATTTTTTGATTTGAGAAAGGGGTAATCTAATTTATTTTGTGTATGCCCCAATTGATTATGCATTAAATATATTGAAAATTATTAATATATAGAATAATTAGAGAGGAAGCATTATTGCTTTGGCACAATCATATTAATACCATTCAAGATATGAGTGATGCATTAGTCTATTGGCATGCCCTGCCACCCATATAAGTAGATTATATCTAAGGATAATATTTAGAGATTAATCTTGGCATGAACAAACTCATACATAATGATTACCTTATCTCAGTTGAAATAAATCCATCAAGGATTTAAGTTATCAAAATAAGTTTGAAGAAGTTGTATTTTTTAATATCAAGTGTAGCATCTCACATAATCAATTTTAAGTCTAAGATTAGATATATAGTTCACCAAATGCCATACATGGAATCTCTTTATTCTTATAACTTCACTCATATTCATGCAACCTGGTCATTTAGACTATCTATTAGAGGTATAATCCATTGAGGGGGGATAAATTAGTGATGGAAAACAATCCAAAATTTTTACCAAACCCTTAAAATTACATTAATAATTCAACACAAGAATTTATGAATCATATAGATTATTCATAATAGTGAATAATTAACATAAGCAAGATCACATATACAACACAAGGTCTACATGGGAAAACCTCTTTGGGAATGAAACTGACTCACAATCTTGAAAATACATGGAATACTATCTTATAAGAATATCACAAACATGAGATTGATCAAGTCCTTCTAATCAAGAACCTTTTATCAAGTCCTTCTGACCTACAACCTTGATCAAGTTCTTTAGATCAAATGCCTTTTATTGAAACCCAATTTCACGAGGATCAACTACCCCTAAGGAATATCAATTCCTTTAGACCCTCCTTTGAAATAACATTTTCCACCTTATAAATTATGTCATAACACCTAATGATAGACCTCTTGATTATTTAACCCCTGCATCTCTCTCTCTCTCTCTCTCTCTCTCTCTCTCTCTCTCTCTCTCTCTCTCTCTCTCTCTCTCTCTCTCTCTCTCTCTCTCTCTCTCTCTCTCTCTCTCTCTCTCTCTCTCTCTCTAGGCATGCCACAATCTCTTTGCACAAATTTACACTACATAAACATTATATTATCATTTGGAACATGATATAAAGATCATACACATAGAACTTAATATCCTCTTCTCATCAACCCAATAACTAGGCACTCTCATTCTCCTGTGCTTCCCTTCACTCTATAACACTCTCACTTACCAATCTCTCTCTTGAAAAGTATAGAACCCAACACATTTTTTCCACTATATATATAGAAATCATTTTTTTATCAAGTCTATAATAATTAATTATCATAAAAAATATACATTCCTTCACCCTTAAGGCATCTCATATGGGTCATACTTAAGCATAGTCCCTTTCAAAATAGGCCTAAGTCAATTTTAGGTCCTATGGAGACCCATTTTGCTCTTTAACACTTATTTGAGCATAATAAGAACATAAGACCACTTATAAACATATTGGTTAACTCATTATGTCCCTTATGATATCCTTAAAACATCATAGTCTCTTTAGCTCACCTCTACATATGCTCAAATAACTTAAACATAGACCTTATACATAAGATTGTCATTAAAGAAGAAATAGTCAACTTATTAAGTAATGTTAATACTCAATATATATTTATCACACCTAAAAAATACTCATAGACCATCCCCATGGAGTCTAAATTACTCTCAAATATCTAATTCACCATGAAACATCAAAATAATAACTATATGAGCTTGAGTATCCTTCTTGGGTCACTTGTAGAACATATATAGAAACATAGTCAAATTTGGAGCTCAATAACTCTATCTATATAAACTTTCATATATTCAAATATATATTTTATGATACACCTTGGATTCCTCTACATATTTTATTTTTACTTCAATATCAAATTCATTTTCTATCAAAATCTATGGTCCAAAAACTAGACATTGGTATTTCCTTCAAAAATTCAAATATTCAAATAGCAATGGTCACAGTTAAACCTCAAAAAAATTTCTCACCTCTCATTTCATCTAAAAATGTTGACTCAATGTACTCCATCAATATCTATGGATCAATAAGGTCATTATAAATCAACACTCACCATTCAATCAACTATATGAATGCCTACTCATTGTTGGATCCTTATCATGTACCTTTGCTTAGTCATTAAAAATCATGCACCTATCTTTGTCTCACTACACCCTAAATCCTTTGAATCAACATGCACCATTGATCTTTATCAATCTTTAATACTCTCAAAAATGACTAAGTATGTGGACCCTATCAATATACATGAGTAGCCATTTTTGTACCTCAATAACTTCTTTTGTGCTTCCAAAATTAGACCAGATGATCTCCTTCCATAGGAGAATACAACCATCTGACTCATTTATCCTATAAATATCACACATGTGATATATAATTCCATTAACAATCCTTCTCATAAACTTCTATCACATAACCAACCATGTCCAAATTTTCCTGAGAGACTAACTTTTCGTAAGCATAACTTTTATTGTGCTTTAGTAGATGATCTCAAATTTAGAAAAAATGAATTAGGATCAAAAATAAACAAGCCCATATGATTTTTTTCTCTTGACACCTTCACATGTGTAAGATATATCACCATAAAAAATATTACTCAGATCTTTCTACCACATTACAAAATTGGCTATGGGAAAACACAATCAAAATGCCTAGGACCCCAACTTTGCACATCCATAACTTTTGATGCGCTACATTACATTATATAAAAATTAGTGAAAATAAACTAGGTAAAAAACTAAACAAACCCATATGATCACCTTATTATTAAACATCCATGTGTTCAAATTCTAACCTCATCAACATGCTTACTCAGTTCTTTTTAGCCAACTACAAATTTGGTAAAGTATGGAAAAATAGTGAAATCTATCTTAGAAGCTAACTTTGCACCCTCATATCATTAACCTTAATTTTATGAATTAATTAAGACATATATCATAATAACTAGGGACTAAAATGATCAAAACCATATGACCAACTCCCCTTGACTCACTCGCACATGGTAATGGTGACATCATCAAATTGCCTACTCAGATTTTTTGCCAATGGGCCCAAAGTGTCTAGATGAGAACTATGAACAACCTAATGAATTCTACTTGTTCACATAATATATCAAGTCATGTATCACATATTACAGGACCCATTTCACATTATCAAACCTCCATGATCATCCCTAATCCTCTAAATCTATATCAATACTAAAGATCAACCAAGCCAACATAAAGCACACTAGAACAATCATATTAAACACTTTGTCATACAAGAATAAGAACACTAAACACTTTTTCATTGTCATTTAGAATATAAATTTACTTCATTATGACACATCCATGACACCACCATGACATCAACCTAACAACTATCCAACAATCTCCCCCTTTGTCATTGATGTTGACACCCATCAATAAATCAATATATAGCTCACCTTATCTCTCTTCAAAGCACTTTTACAACAAGAAATTTTCTCCCCCTTTGACACAATGACAAATTGGAAAAAATATAATCCTAAGGACCTGAAAATACTATCAAAATAGGAAATTACCATCTTATAAATATGATACAAACTCCTCCTTACCTTAAGCAAACCTTTTTTGTCTTTACAACCTTCCTCTTGCTCCATGCCAATACTCTTCTTCATAAGAATAGTAACTAATGAATATAGAACAAAAAAAACACTTAAATCTGATGTAACTCACCAAGAAACATTTTAGAGGGAATCCCCCTAATATTTTTGAGCAATTACATCACTTTAGCATCTTCAGATCTCCATACTCTATGAAGAACCACCACATAGGCTTATTAGCCTTCTCTCTTAAGACACTTCCATGACCATAAATAAAGCATCATACCACTCAAAAATAATAAAAAAAAATCTAAACAAAATTAAAAACTCAACTTTAATACATTCATGCTTTTCTCTATTGGAGAAACTAAACAAAAACACTCTTCTTCTCACTAGGCTAGTCTAGTCCTCTTGTAGCCCTACCTAGAAGTTGAAGGGCCCAAATATTTTAAAATACATAACTTTAGGACATAAAAATTCATATATATATATATATATATATATAATTATCATATGCCCCCTTGAACACATAAATTTTAAATAACAATCTCATCCTCTACAACATACTTACTTCACAAACCTACTAGCCAATTAGCCCTCCATTTTGACATAAACAAGAACAATTTGAGAAACACAAACCTTCAAAACTATGTGAATCTTAATTTTATGACAAATTTGGCTCATTAAATAAATTAATTATACTTAGACCTCAACTCATACGTAATACCACTTTTCTAGTAAAGCCCAAAACCCTAAAAACTCAAAATAAGCAAATTCAACACAACACCTTCTAATCAACATCCACTTCTAAAACTTCTTGTAAACGTGGAGATAATAATTACACACATCTAGACCAATATTTTATCTTCCATACTATTGAGAACCTTAACTTTTTATATCCCATTTTAGGACCTGTAAGATCTTAAACATAAATTGGAAAACTTGAGAGCTAAAAAAAATCTCCAAATTGACTTTAACAAACCTTAAAATCACAAAACCACCTAGAACATGCTAGAATAAGATAAATAGACCTTTATATGTAGAAATATTATCTTTATAAAAACCAAAAACATCCTTTTCCATCTTATAACCCTTAATATGAACCTATAGACTATATCTCCTTTACAAACCTCTGAAATAGGCTCATGAAATTGTTACTCCCCCTTAACCAACACCCTTATCTGATTGGCATTATCATCTTTGAGCATACAAACTTGCTTATCCACTAAAATGAGTCTCTAAAAAATCATAGACAGAGACCTCCTCTACACCACAAATATCTACCATGGTGTGTAAATAAGAGTTGCCCATAACTCCTCATATTCTTCTCTTCCTTGGTCATTTGATACTTATAGTTCTTCTTCTTCTTCTTTGGCTTAGGAGAAACAAATTCCTCATCCACTACAACACTATTATTTTCTTAAATTATTAAATTGATAATATATGGAGACATCATAGATTCATTACATACTTTTTCATTTGAAGAATCTTAGTTTTATCTTGGATCCTCATAACTAGGTACTTGTTCAAAAACAACAGGATGTTCACTTGGATCCATACATACCTCAGAACTAGCCTCAACCGGTACCTTGGTCTTCCTCTTGAGATTAGTCTCTTCATTCTCAACATGAGTAGACAATGAGACCTCTTGAGACTCTTCAACTTCATAAGCATTCTCCACCATAGCAAACATATTACTTGGGCCTGCAGTCTCATCATGACTCATACTCACCTCCTTTGGTTTCCATGTATTAACTTGTCTTCTTTATTTCACTCTAGGAGCCTAATAAAAACCATTCTATCTTGTATGAATTTACTTGCATAATCTATCAATGTGGCCTCTTTGTTCACAATTGAAGCATACCAATTTTTTTTTAAATCTCTTTTCACCTTTCTAGATTTGGACAATATCTTGAAATGTTTCCTAGTTCATAAAAACTATAACACCCAATATCTCTTGAAGGAAACTCATCTTGTCTTGCCTTAAGTGGACAACATTTTGTAAAGTGTCCAACACCATGATAGTTGAGACACTCAGCCTTACTTACACCTTTTGATTGATGACCCCCATCATAGTTCCAAGCAAATTCATTCTTAGCAGGTCTTCCACATTCTCTAGCTCTATGCTCAATCTGATTACAAGTATAATAATAACCATTAAAATTTGAATACCTAATGGAATTTGGCTATCTAATCTTATTTGTCTTTATTATTCTAATAGCTTCATTCCTTATCTGATGATTTGTCTTCAAAGGTTGATCCACCTTGTTCACATTAGTCTTCATCTTATATTAAGTTGCAGTCTCTAGTTCTTCTTTGTATCCAAGACTAGGCTTATCACTTACATGCTTTTGATCATTCAGAATGTTATTTAGATCACTTGAGCTCTTCTCAAATCTCAAAAATGAAATTAACCTACTATATACCTTATTTAACTTAAATTTTAATGACTTAATTTCCATAACATACCTTGCACATTCATCTTCTTTAGTTTTTAGGCTAGTAGATATGACTTCCAATTGAAAACTGAGATGTTTGACCATATCTTCATTCTTCTTTGCATATTCATCTATTCTTACCTCAAACAAACTGAATTGATCCTCAAATTCCTTGAGTTTATATTTCATCTTCTTATTGATCTTTTTCTCAATCTTAAATTATTCATGAGAATTATCCAATGCAATCTCATAGTCCACCTCATCTTCATCATCATCTAAATCACTCCAAGTATACACCTTATAATGTGAGAAACTTCCTTTCTCAACCATGAATAGAGCTTCATATTTAGTATAACCATCATCTTCTTGGTCTTATTTTGAGACATTATCTTCACTCTCTTCTGAAGAGTTGCAATCTTCTTTGGTGTATAGACTCTTCTTGTCCTTGAAGTACTTCTTGTTATCAAACCTTCTAAATACCTTTTTTCTTTTATCAGACTTGAAATATATCTTACCATCATCATGACCTTGATCATTCTATTTAGCATCATCCTTCTTATACTTATGAGGGAACGCATTAGCAAAATGTCATATCTCACAACAATTGAATCATTCGAAGGGTAGCTTACCTTTATACTTGTCTGAACCTATTCTCAATTTCATTGAGACCAAAGTAATTAGTTCATCTTCATCTATATCAGGAATGTTATCCTCTTTGATTTTCTTACCTAGGAACTTCTTCTTTATTTGCATTTTAGTCATGAAAGTTTCTTCCTTCTTTATAAGTAGTAAGGGTGCCATGTAATTGATCCATCTACAATTAAGTAAGATCATGACTCTCTTCTATAGCATATACTTTTGGATCAAACTTGAGGGATATAGACCTTAAAACCTTTTGAAAAATAGTAGTCTCTTCAATATTTTCTATAATACCTTTGATGAGTTTCACACCCTCATCAACTTTATATATAAAATTGCCATAATATCTTCTTCATTCACATTAAGACTTTCAAATTATCTTCTGTGAGTCTACAAATTTACCAACTTAACCTTTGAATCTACTTCAAAAATAGTCTTCAATTTATCCCATATTTCCTTGGTAGATGTGCAATTAATTACTTTGGTGAACTCATTTTTTTTAAGACCACAAGTGATGGAATTTATTGCCTTATATTTTTTCTCAAATAACTTCTTGTTTGCAACACTAGATGGAGGAATAACATAACCATCCACAATAGATTGCCAAACATCAAACCCTAGAGACATAATGTATGTCCTCATCCTAGAACTCCAAAAAGCATAATTGGATCCATTAAAAATTAGTGCTTGCTTATTAGAGAAACCACTTTTCACATTCTAATTAGCCATTGTACCTTGGATCACCTTCAAGCTATTAAGATATTACCAAAGGACCTAGATCTAATACCAATTATTAGAGGTATAATCCACTAAGAGGGGGGTGAATCAGTTATGGAAAACAATAAAAAATAATTACCAGACCCTTGTAATTACATTAATAATTTAACACAAGCATTCATGAAGCATAAAAATTATTCATAGCAGTAAACAATGAGCAAAAGCAAGATCACATATACAACACAAGCTCTACGTGGGAAACCCTCTTGGGGAATAAAACACAATCTCAAGATTGAAAACATATGGAATATTTTACTATAATAATATCAAAAACATGAGACTTATTAGTTCCTTATGATCAATAACCTTCAGTCAAGTCCTTCTGACCTACAACCTTGATTAAGTCCTTTAGATCAAAGGTCTTTTAATGAAACCCTATTTCACAAGGAGCAACTACCCCTATAGAATATCAAGTCTTTAGATTCTCCTTGGAAATGTCACTTTCCACCTTAGAACTAATGTTAGCAACACTTGATGATGGACCTCTTGATTATTTGACCCCTGCATAAATCTCTTTCTCAAACAAGCCTCTCACATAGGCATGCCACAATCTCTTTGCATAACTTCACACTACAAGAACATTATACTTTCATAAAGAACATGATATATATATATATATATATATATATATATATATATATATATATATATATATATATATATGTATATCATGTTCTTTATGAAAGTATAATGTTCTTATGTATATATATATATATATATATATATATATATATACATAAGAACATTATACTTTCATAAAGAACATGATATATATATATATATATATATATATATACACATAGACCTTAATATCCTCTACTCATTAACCCAACAACTAATCACTCTTACTTGCCTTTGCTTCCCTTTGATCTCTAACACTCTCACTTACCAATCTCTCACTTACAAAGTCTAGAACCCAAAACATTTTGTTCCATTATATATAGAGTAATCATGATTTATCAATTCCATAATAATTCATTGTTGGCCATAATATATGACTTCACCCATAAGTCATGTCATATGGGTCACACTTAAGCATAGTCCTCTTTTAAAATAGGCCTAAGTCACTTTTAGGTCCTATGGAGACCTATTCATCTCTTTAACACTTATTTGAGCATAATAAGAACATAGGACCACTTATAAACATATAGGTCCACTCTTTATGTCCCTTAGGATATCCTCAAAAGATCATAGTCTCTTTAGCTCACCTCTGCATATGCTCAAATAACTTAAATAGATACCTTATCCACAAGAATGCCATTAAAGAACAAACAATCAAATTCTTAAGTAATGTTCATACTCAAGATAGATAGATCACACCTCTAAAATACTTATACACCATCTCCATTGAGTCTTCAATACTTCTCAATATCTAATTAACCATGAAACATCGAAATAATAACTATATGAGCCTAAATATCCTTCTCAAGTCACTTGAAGAACATATATGGAAACACATTCAACTTTGGATCTCAATAACTCTATTTATACACATTTTCATATCTTCAAATATATATTTCCAAATGTACCTTAGATTCCTCTACATATTTTATTTTTACTACAATAACAAATTCATCTTCTATCAAAAGCTATGGTCTAAAAACTAGACACAAGTATTTACTTTGTAAATTCACATATTCAAATACTAATGGTCATGATTAAACCTTGGAAACATTGCTTGCATCTCATGTCATCTCAACTTCAAATCAAATATGATCCATTAATCTTGATCAATCTTTAACACCTAGGAACCAAGGCTAAATCATTAAACTTATATCACTTTGACATCATCTCATTCCATCACAAAATGTTGACTCAACACACTCCATTGATATTTACAAATCAATAAGGTCATTATCTATCAATGCTCACGATTTGATCAACTGTATGAATACCCTCTCATCATTGGATCCTTATGATATACCTTTACACATTCATTAAACATCATGCACTTGTATACATCTTGTTACCTCCTAACTCCTTAGAATAAACATGCAACATTGATCTTGCTCAAGATTTAATAGTCTCAAAAATGACTATGGGGACCTTATTAATATGCACGAGTAGCCATTTTTCACCTTAATAACTTCTTCTGCACTTTGGTGTAGGATCTCAAAATTAGACCAAATGATCTCCTTCCATAGGAGAATTAAACCATGTGATCCATTACTCATAAAATTCTCATGAATGCAAGATATAATGACAAAAACAATCCTTCTCATAAACTTCTATCATAGATCCAACCATGTCCAAATCTTCTTGAGAGGCCAACTCTGCTCAAGCATAACTTCTACCATGCTTCAATGGATTCTCAAATTTAGTAAAAATGAACTAGGATCAAAATTAAACAAACCCATATGATCATTTTCTCTTTACACTTTTACACGTTCAAGATACAACACCATCAAAATTATTACTCGACTCTTTCTACCACATTGCAAAATTGGCTAAGTATAAAAAAAATGTAGTCAAAATGCCTGGGAGCCCAAATTTTCACATCCATAACTTTTGATACACTACATTTCATGATCTAAAAATTAGCAAAATTAAACTAGGTCAAAAACTAAACAAACCCATATGATCACCCTCTCCTGAAATGTCCACACATGTGAATGCTAACCTCATCAACATGCTTACTTATCTCTTTTTGGCCAACTACAAATTTAGCTAAGTATGGAAAAACATTGAAATTTTTCTTAGAATCCAAATTTGTACCCTTATATATTTTACCTCACTTCAATGTATGACTTGAGATCTAGTGCATAACAAATATGGACTACAGCTATCAAAACCATATGACCATCTCCCCTTAACTCACTCACACATGACAATGGTGACATCATCAAACTGTCTACTCAATTTTTTTGCCATTGGGTACAAAGTGGCTAAATGAGAACTATGAATAATTATATGAATTCCACTTGTGCAAATAAGCTATCAAAACATGGATAACATATTATAGTACCCCTTACATATGCTCAAACCTCCATACTCATCATTGATCCTCTAAAGCTATGCCAATACTAAAGATCAACCAAGCCAACATAAAACACATTAGAAAAAAAATATTGCACACTTTGTCATATAAGAACAAACACATTTCACACTTTGTCATTATCAACTAAAATATCAAGGTACTTCATCAAGACACCTCCATGAGAACTCTCCAACACTATTATATGTGTAAATTTGTTCTACATTCAAGTCTTCATAGATCTCACTATGGTTTTGAGGTGAGCTTGACATCACGATGACTACTATATTTTTTTTCATTTTGTTCATGTATTTGTTCCACCTTTTCCAAATCACATGCTAATTGATAATATATATTCATTTCATCATGCCAACACAATTAAAGTGCACTTGTTATCCACCTATTATCATCACTTCCAAGCTTGTGAATCTCCTCAACAAGTTGACATTCAACTTATCTTGACATTGCCATGTGGAATTCTTGGCACCTTAGTATATGAAAGTCAAACTTGTCTTGTATGGCTATTCTCTCTTGGTTATATGTTAGCATTAAGATAGTTAGTTTCATTTTATCATTATTTGGGTTTCTAAGTTTGATGCCATTATCAAAATTTAAGTAGTTTCATATGTTTGAGTTAATAGAATAATTTTATTAAGTTTTAGTTTGGTCTTGTCTATATGTGTATTTTTTTTATATATGTTCAAAATATCTTATAGTTTAATAAATACTCAAGTTTATTTAAGTTTGGGTCATTTTAAAAGTTATTTTAGTGTATTTATTTTCTTTAGGGGTTTTTAATTTATTCAAAGTTTAGTTGGGTCCATAGATAATAATGTCATTTCAATAAAAATTTAGAAGTGTCAAGAGTTGAGTTGTTAAGAGTCTTATTTTTTATGTCAAAGTCTATAGATAAAATAATAATAAAAAAGAGAAAAAAATTAAAAATGGTCATTTTTGTCAAGTATGTTCAAATCATCAAAATTATCATTATTTATAAAAGTCTTGTATGTCGATCAGTCAGAAAAATTTTTAATTGTAAAATAAAAATTGTCGTATGAATGCATTTTCGCATGTACATGATGTCCAAATTGTGGGGGGGATTTCTCCTTAACAAATTCATGTATATGAGCTTCATGACATCATCAAATGAGTAAGAAAAAACCTACTAGAGGATAGAGGACACTAGAGGATGGAGGCTTTCTATGCCTGTCATTAGCCACTAATGAGGGGGCACTTTTTACAATAGTGGCACATTTATATATTTTTTATATTTTCAGCACTTGTTTATTGTGTGACAAATAAGAGGATAATTTCCTATTTTCTCACAAAGGTAATTACATAAAAAAAAAATTTAGAATAAATAATAATGTGGCAATAGTTAAAAAGAGCAGCTACTACAAAGATCCCATGACTACCTTACTTCTTTATCGAGATGATTCACAAGTGACATGTTTTTATGGTCACATAAAGTAAATGTGAGATTCATTCCTTCACATATTATTAGTCATGTACATCAAGATCACATCATTAGTATAAATACCTAAGAGTATAGAGTGACATATAGTTCTATTTGTGCCAATTCTTGGAGGCAAGAATGAAAGTAAAATATATGGTGTTCCTATAATGGTTCCCACACTACTAGGTTGATGTGTTCCCTCAGTGAATAGTTGATGATAGATGTTCCTAATGGATTTAAAACACTGGTTTGATTTATGTGTTCTCAATAGTTAATGGTTGATAATAAATTTATGTGTTCCATATTTACTTTCATTAAGTCATATGAAACATTAATTACCATGTAAGGCCTAAGGGAGGAATGTTAGGGAATGGTTAGCCCTCACAGTAGTTTATATGTCATAATATGAATAATTATGGGAGTAATAATCCATTATTATAGACATTTAGTTTGTTAGATATGTTTGGTTAGTAATTAGTAACATAATATTGTTATATAAATATTATAATAATAGGTTATATGTTATGTATTAATATTCATATAAGAGATTGAGATATTTGAGTGAGAAATTGGTGGAGATATGATCTCCCTAATTATAGGAGGTACCTTTCCTATATATTTATAATATCTCATATGAGTTTGGTATGAATGAATATAATGAGAGTGTATGAAAATTAGATTATGTGTTTAAGATTATTTTTTGTGTTTGACACTTTTAATTGCTTATATCTTCACCAAAATCAATAACATGTATGTGCCAATTCACATAAAGATAGTGTTAATTATAAAATTTCCCTATATTCAAATATCACCTTCATCTAATTCAACTCCAGTTAAATTTTGACCAAGAAAATTGAAGTTTTTGACCATTCTGATTAAACAAGTGACTAATTTATAAGAATTATGAAGAGACTAAGAAAAGTAATTAAGCAAAACAAACTAGATTAAAAGCTTAAGTGAAAAAAAACATAAAAACTCAATGAATATATAATATTTAAAATTCATGATTCAAAAAATATATGGGAATATGATGTCATGATGATGTCATCAACCCCAATGTCAAACATAGAAAATGTCAACATAAATGCCATAAAAATTAGAAATGTTGAGTCGTGCCTCCATGAATACATAATTAAAACCATAATTAAATGCATCTGGACTCCCAAACTTAACCCTTTCTTAACCACACATGGGTTGGATTCAGTTGAAAAAAAATTAAATACAAGATCCTTGATCATAACCATTAAGCTTTTTTAGGTGCAAATAAACTATACTAAAATATCACTAGAATAGAAAGCTTCAAAGCTTCTTCTATTTTCACCCAACCAATATCCAAGACCTATTGGTTCAAGGAGATATGTTAGAAGATCTTTCCATACTAAATTGACAAATATTTGGAGCACCAAATCTATGAACAAACATGATTAATGGACCGATCTTGGGGAAGAGTCACTTATGGAAGGCATTGCTTACATTTTTTTATCTAGTTTATTGAGTACATTGATCCATTCCCATTGATGGATAAGGCATAATACATTAGTTTTGTATGCTTGTCATTTTTTTTATGTACTAACACATAAACTACTTATTTTTTAATCCTATTCTACACACACTATGTGTGATTACACAACTTACCTTGTAGTGGCAATAAATCTCCATGGGAAATGAAAGGCTCTAAATGCCACTCCATATTGATAGGATATTTTTCTATTTTACACCATCAACCCCTTATGGGTAATCATTTTTAGTGATATATTTAGAGGAGAACTTAGTTTAAGGGCAGGGAGAATTACACATGGAGGATTATTCTCAATGAATCTATTCTCATGGAACATTCAAGGTCTCATAGAGTCATCTTAAAAATTCTCTATGTGTACCACTTGTCAATAGTTTTAAAATTTAAATTTAATATGTTATCAAAAATTTAAGATTTTAGGTTTTATTTTATATACCTCTCTGAGAAGTATCTAGTCTGATGTAGTTCACTTTTCCACTTCACATGAAGAAGGATATGGTAACATTAGCATTTTGGTTTCACAAAAAAAATTGCATTAATTATTTTTTTAGGAGAAGATATATTACATCAAGTTATTTGGGTTAAACTATATATTTATGGGCATTCCTTAGAGGTGATTAATGTTTATGACCTTAATGATGGCCCTAACAAAACAATGTTATGGAGATGGGTCACCGATAATCTTCCTTTTTCCATTTGGTTGATTTATGGTGACTTTAATATGATTGAAATTCAAAGGGACAAAGCTAGTGCAGTCCCTATGTAGTGGTGGATATGGTAATGTGAATCTTGGTATTATTTTAAAAATCATTGGGGATTTGTGGACACCCTCTTTTGGTAATGCTCATTAATTAGAAAACCATGGTTTACTTGATCCAACTTCTAATATAGCTTTAATCAGAGTCTCAAATGGCTAGATCATGTAAGTTTTTTTTAGCAACACATGTTTTCCTTTTATGTTTTTTATGGGTAATCTATCATAGTACATCTTAAATTTTTCATTTCTAACCATAGTCCTATTAATTTGAAGTTGTAATGGGGAAGTGACCTTCATAAATTCCCTCACAATCATTTTATTTTGAATATGTCACCTCTCAATCATGAAGTCACTATCTGACTCATCACCAAAGTGTTGAACTTGGCTCCATTCCCATCATACATTATCATTTATATTGAGTGGTGTAATGATGTGATAAATCACACCATCTCTTTCCTCTACCACTATGGCAAAGTGATCACACATGTTTGTAAGTGGTTTTATGCCATAGTCTCTAAATAATACCAAAGGTTTCATCTTTAATTGATTAAATCCCCTTTGATATTTAATTACAATCCATGGCTACCACTCTCAAGTATAAGATTTAAGTTTTTAAAATTAATGCTACCAGGGGTACTCAAATTAGGGCCCAACTACATTGGCTTAAAGTTTTTTATTAGGCCTTAAATGATTTTTTCAAATTTATAAGGGTAAAGCAAACCAAGGACCAAATAAAATCCATCAAAATAGTGCATAGTCATCTCACCAACCTACTAGAGATCTGCTTGTCCTTCATGGATCACTATAAACTTGTGTTTCAATCCCAAGATATTATGACTGAGAGATCACATGATGTACATGAGTGTATAAATGTTGTCCCTTAAAATTTAATCCCTTTAGTTTAAAAACTATATGATTCCCATATTTCTCTTGATGAGCTATTTATTGTTGTATAATGTATGGCTAATGATAAATCATGAGAGGTAGATTTTTTCTATGTGAATTCTAAAAAATTATTTGGCACTTTTTAGATCCTAATATATTTTAAGTTTACAAAGAAGATTTGTGAAATAAATCTTTAGGGTGTATCATTAATAAAGGAAAGGTTATATTCATACTTAATTGTAGTGATCCTAAGATTATTATCAACAGGTACCCAATCACTTTGTTAAATGTCTCCTAAAAAATCATTGTTAGAGCCTTAACACTTCTCCTTCACCACATTCTCCCTAAAATAATCAAGCATGAAAAAATAGGGTTTATGGAAGGAAGATACATTCTATATAATATAATTAAATTTTGGAATGGAATGGAATAAGATATTGGTTTTTGTTAGAAGATCATCTTTCTTAAGCTCAATTTTTAAAAACATTATAATTGGATTTAGTGGCTCTTCATCCTTGCCATTCTTAAAGATTTCATATTTTTTAAGTACTTTATTTTAATGGTTTATACTTTTTTTATATAAAAATTTATCTTGTCTCACCATCGATGGTCACAAGTATTATAGCTTTGGCCTTTTTCACTCAATTAGATAAGTTTTCCCTCTTACCCCAACTTTGTATGTCCTAATTTTTGAATAATTTGGTTACATGTTCACCCATAGAAAAAACATAGGCTTATTTGGTAATTAACCTTCATGATCACTCCTCTCAACTCATGAATGGGAGTTTTTAGATAACACTTTTCTCATGCTCAATGAACAAGAAACCTCTTTCAAAGAGGTACTTCCATACCTTAACATTTTTTGCAAAGCTTCTATGTCTAGCCTACAATGGACCAAGACCTAGTGTTCTCGAGAGATCATGATTCCCTTGCTTGAATTGATCCAACACTATCAAATTAAATAAATTAAAAAAGAGGAAATTTAAAAATATTGGAATTCCCTTTTTTAACATATCTCATTATGTTATTTAGCAATTTGTAAATGATAGATCAGGGGAACATCTCTTACTAGATCACCAAAGATCTTTCTCTAATGGGAAAGTTTCAAGTTTGAAAAAAAATTATTATGGCCACCCATGTATAATATTCATTGTTTTGGTGTAAACACTCATATTTGGTATTAAACACTTGACAATGTGTAATTTGACCAACCTTTGATACACTTGACTTATGCTCAATTACATGACTCTTATATTTCATTACTCATATCCATATACTATTATATGAGCTTGACCCTTCTAATTTTTCATTAATATTACACCATATCTTTCTAATCTCTACCTAAATAGTTTTATATCATTATTAGACTATCTCCTCACTTCAGTTCATTGTTCCTATTTTTTGGACATGTCTACACCTCTCAGATAGATTCATTGTCATAAACCTATCTAATTAGGTTGAACCTATTACCATGCCCTTTAAAAAATAGTTTTAAAAATTCAAATTATTCAAAAGGGTCATCTCATACATTTACATGTCTATTTAGAGCAAATTACCTAAAATGTGATTTATATAATCATTAAGCCTAAGCATTTGTCTATCAAGGAAAACTATCAATCACTCAATGGAAATACATTTTCACATTAATATGAACCTCCATTGTTATTCCAAATATCAAGTCCCTCAAAGGATAAATCCCTAACCTAAGTCTAAATATTATTTTAAATGTTAATTCATAGGTTTTCAAATGCTCAAAACCATACATATGACTATATTACATACTAGCATTAAACAAGATTTAACACACTCAATTATGTGGGATAACTACATGTGGTTTGACTTCTCTCTTTGAGTATTATATATGTAAGTAGTGATTAGTCACATGGGTGTCTAAGGAAAACTCAACCCATACATTTTACCCTTCACTCATTCATAATTTTTAATTGTACAATGTAAATAGTAAGGGTTTTGGAGTAGATAAAAGGTAAATAGAGATTTAGAGAACTAAACTGAGACATTTTAATATGCATGACCCATATAAAAACACAATTACACTCATTAAAATATTCAAAGGATTCACACGTCCTACAAGGATAGATCACCACCCTAGTATACATTATCACATTGTGCAAGCATCTATAGAAGTACAAATTTATCTAGGTTCACAATAATACTCTATTTCTAAATATGAGGGATATTAGGCCCATTTAAATTTATTTAGATTATTGTATCACTTTCATAAGCTTACATTCATCTTAAACAAGCTAAGTGCATAATCTTCATAGTGTTTTATAAAAATAGAAAGTTACTATATTTAACTAGTTACATGAAGATTTGTGTGATTATTGTATATATATTAGTAAATATCAATATTAAATAAATTAATTTTGTTAAGGTCATATAAATTTTGTTTATAAAATTACCAAACCCTAGGTTCCCTTAAGTTTTATTCTTTATTTCTACTAGGGTTTCAATTTCAAACCTAATTTTTAAATATTTTATAGTTGCATAGGTGAAAATTTGATGTTTTTCCTTTTTACCCTAGGGTTTTCATGCTTATTACCTACTAGGGTTTCCTCTATTAGGGTTTTTCCCTTATTTTTTAATATATGGATCAAAACAACTCACTTTCTAGAACTCTCTAAGTTTTTTCCTAGTATTGAATGGATAAAACACCAATTTTTGTTTGCCACAATTCTATATGGATTTTCCAAATTTTGTAATTTACTTTTTTTATTTAGTAAATTCCATATAAATGGTGTAGGGTGTACCTTTTTTTAAATTAATTTATGGGTTTTTATCTATTTACTAATTTTTATCAAAAATTTCTTTTTAATTTATTTACATTCCTTATGTGATTCCTCAAGTGGTTGGTAATATATTTTTTACATTATATGGTGGCTATAATGGATATTCATAATGTATTTTTTCTAATTCAATCTATGATTGTAATCATTACATGTTTTTTTCCATTGATATGTAAAATCTTCAACAAATATGTAATTCCCTAGATAAATATTTGATGTAATAATAAGGCTAAAATTAATAATGAACCATATTTAGCTTTTCTTAATTCACATTGTTGTAATATTCAATTTGTGTTACCTCTTATTACCAATAGGTTCCAAAGGGCATGTATAAATCATTTTTTCCTCTTCTCTCTAGACCTCAAGTTTTTCTTAGTTACCACCCTACTCTAATATCAAGTCTCATTGTCCAAGTTGTTGCAACTAGAAGATATAGGATTCCCCATCATATCTGACAAAATTAAGAAAGTCAAACCATTCCTCCTCATCCCCAAATACAAACCATTAATCTATAAACTCAAACTAAAGGGTATGATATCATTGATTAGATAAAAATTACCTGGGCCAAGATTTATATCCTTGAATTACTAGAGATATCAACTTTTAATAAGGACATTTTATATAAGGTATTTCATGAGATAAATCTCCCAAATGATATGAAACCTAAAATTTTTGTCTATTTTTTAATGCACTAAAAGATAATGACAAAAATATTTCCTTTAAAAATGAAAATTGGCCCATTAAACATATAATAGATAAAAATGTACCATTGTTTGTTCAAGTGTTTATCCCTTTTTAATTTAAGATGACTTAAACTAATGGTATTAAAACTATTGAAATGTAAATGTTGATATGTACTTATCTAATAATGAAATATAGTTAATACACACTATGCTACAAAATTTATAGAAATTATAAACTTATAAAAAATAGTAAAATGCCTAAGGATGTGAAAACCCTTCATCTAACTATGTAATGTTAGCCAAAATAGCTACCATTGGCCATTACATTTCAAAACTTTGCTTATAAAACACCTTAACCTTATTTACAACATTTTTCAAGACTATGATTTATCCTATGATGTATTTTAAGCTCATGGTTTCTTACTAGGTAGTCTTGATAGGTCATATTCTTATGCCTTTTGGTCAAAATATGAGGTTTTTATCATAGACTAAGGTAATTTTTGAAATGTTAAGGTTTATGTTTCCATTGTTTTATACTTGTCCAAGTCATTCTTTATGCAAATAATTATTTCCAAAATCATTTTTATGTCTCAAATACATGATTAAATATTATTAGGGTTAATATAAAAGTTAAATAGGTGACTTGGATTCTATACACACATGTCAAATCTTGTGAGTCAATTTTCAACATGAGAGTGGTAAGTTAAAGTTGTCATATTGTGAGAAAATAAGATGTTATGTTGAAGTGAAGTGAAGTCTAATGATCAAAATTTATTGATGATACACGTGGAATGCCACATCCTTATCCATAACTATCAATCCAAAATCATGATAAAATAAGAGTTTACAAGTTCAATACAAGGGAAAGGTAGTTCAAGATCTTCACCAGGTCATAAACTTGTGAATAAGGGAAGATTTCTTACAGATGGTTCATGAAAGAGGAGGCACACTAGGACAAATGATATTATGGGTTATAAGTAACACCCATTCCATTAAAATTTATATAAATATTTTAGAGATACAACATCATAGCTTTATGAATCATTCTGAAGAAGTTAAGTTGCCCTAAAACCTCTTCAAAATCCTAGCATCTTAGTTTTAAGTAATTTGACTACATTTTTTTACCTTTTAACTGAAAATTAAAGGTTTTAAGAGTTATTTAATGCTATAATTATCCCTCCCACATCATCTCCAAGAAATATCCAATCATGATCAAGTGCCATGTCAGAAAACATGTCTTCAAAGTAGAAAAAATACAAGTGTTGCATGTCTAAAAATGTGTTTTAACGAGGTTTAAGTGATTGATTTAAAGAACACAGTGGTTTTAGGATATATATGGGTATATTAAGGACACAATTAAAAAATTATGAAGTATTTATACCTCATAAATCTAAATATATGCTCATTTCTCTTTTCCTAGATGCCATTGTTCTCAATTTCTTGGTTGTTACAGGTATAAAAGGGTTGTTTTATGTGGTTTTATTAACTAATCATGAAAAAATTATGATTTTAATGGTTATATGGGTTTATTTATTTTTTAATTAAAAAATAATTTTCTTTATACCTCATATGAGTCAATAGAATGCCAAAATACAGACCTATAATCATGTAGATGAAAAAAATGCAAGGTGAGGCAACACTAAAAAGGCCATAACTTGAGTTTTAGAGCTCCAGAATCATGAAATTTTGAATTAAGGTTGGTAAAAAAATTTAAAAATTACAAGTGTTTTAATGTCTATACACCCACTAAAGAGAGAGAAAATCATAAAAAACTTGTCTTCACCATGAAGGAAATCAAGGTTCTTGAGAGTTTGCTCATGGATGAAGTATGATTTAGGTGTTTCAGATATTTTCAAGGCCACCCAATATTATTAAATGGATTATAAATATTTTTAAAACTTTAATCAATAATAATCCACATCATAAAGAGAAAAAATGATCCCAATTCACTTCAAAACACCTTTATGTTAGGTATAGGGCAACAAACAAACACTTTTGAAAGAATTTTTGTTTGAGAGTTTGATGATGTATTTATGAGATTTTAAAAATCATATAAGTATAACCCATTAATAGCTTTACAATTAACCAAATAATATATATAGATAATCCTTTAAACTCATTTTTGATCCCCTAAGCCAATTTAGGCCTTCTTTAAGCCTGGAAAGACCAAATTGGTCATTTTCAAGAGTTTTAGGGGGATTTGAGAGCTAAAAACTTTCATGGAGGTCTGTGATAACATAAAATTTATGTTAAAATAATAATTAATCCCATTATCTACCTAGATCATGTGAATTCACCAAGTTTTAGGTTTTTACTATGCATTTGGCAAGCTTGGCAAGATGACAAAGGGAGCGTATGAGATGTCAAACCTATTACATCAGTTTTAAGAGTTTCAAATCATCTCATGAGGTGTAAATAAAATATATAAACATAGTGGAGGAAGTTATTTATGTGTGTAATCCCCCAATCAAGGAGGTTAAGGTAGTTTCAAGAGAGGTTTGATGAGTCATCAAGCACAACTAAGAACTCCTATGCCAACTTCATGAAGACCATCATCACATCAAGAAACACATGTTGAGGGAAAATTATAGGAATTTTATCTCATATTAAACTTGTATTTGTAATTTATTGGTGATGGATGGCATTTTCCATAGACTCTCTCCATGTACTATCTCTTTCACCTCCTTTCTTCTATAAACAAGCCTTAAATGTTATTGTATGTATCCTAAATTGGATTATGGTGAATCCATACTCACATAAACACTTTTAATTTTCATATTAAGTTAATATATACTAATATCTATCATTCTTAATGTTGAAACTAGTGTATGACTATTGTAGTTTTTTGAATGTTAGTGATAGTGTCTATAACTTCCTCTCATTTATCATATCTCTTTACCTATTTATAGGTTATTATTAATCTTAATAGATCATATAAAGTGTGTTACATTATCCTAAAATGGATAATTGTGGATATTAATTCATTAATGTCTCTTATGATACCTTTTATTAATATTTCTTTGCTAGTGTCTTGACCATAACCTTTATATTGAAACACTAATTCTTGGAGACTCATGTTGAGTTTTGTAATCAGATTTTAGTCCTAATTCATGTTATTAGTGTAGTATAGGAAAGTGTAGGATACTAAGTTTGGTGCATCACCTCCTATTTAATTTTTTCAGTCATCTCTATCCCTTTTCTTAGCAAGCAATAGGTTTAGTAGTAATTTCAAGTGATATCATCAAGGGAGATAGCCCTATCTATACATTCACCTCATTTATTATCCCACCCATATCCCATATGTGTTTCCATGTTATCATACAAATTAATAATGCCTAAAAACATCCTTAAGGGTGTAAATTAGAGTGATAATGGTTCTAACATACTTGGTGGGACCAAGCATTTCATCCATTAAATAGTTTTTTATGCTTATCTTCATTACACTAGCCTTTATAGGAATGAACACAAGAATCAATTCCAAGTGAAAAATATCTAGTTTAAGTAGCTTGAATTCTTAGAATATAACACTTAGTATTTATTCTCAATATTCATTTGGTCAAAATGCATATTCCTTACCTACATGTCATTCATATCAAGCTAACAATGTTCAAGGCTTCACTCCAAGTAACTCTAAACCAATAGGATTTCAACTTCCTTATGATTTTTATTCCCCATGTACTCCAACTCATCATTTTGGGTAACCTACTTATCCCTGTAACCATCCTTGTTACAACTATACTACCCCTAGTCGACATATTCACAATCCTACTCAATCCATATCAAAACTCAAAGAAACCCTATTAGAATATGAAATGAAAATGAGATAGATTAATAAATAATATGATATTTGTATAATTATCCTTTATCCTTACATTTATAGTGAAATAATTTAGAGAAGGAGAGACTTGTTATAGTTCGTTAAGATTAAGTGTGAAGTTATTAAGAAGAAGAACAAGTAACTACCAGTCAATGGCATGCTCGATATAAGAGGCCTACTTTATTTTATAGAGAATATGTTAATTATATAAGAGAGGCAAAACATTCAATATAATCATACTTATTTTACTCCCAACTTGGCCCAAGCTACAAAATACCATCAAGAAAAGCCTCTTCCCATGCAACCTCTACCCACTCTTCCTCAAGAACCTCAAACCATTCCATCATGTAAACCTTCTTAGACTATGATCCTTGATTACATCATGATAATACTTTAGTAATAACCTTTTCCCATGCACATCCAAAATAATAAAAAAAATAAGGTGGTAGAGGTCAAACCAAGAGAGTTTCTAAGCCTCTCAAGTCCTTCACCCACCCCTCAAATTGGAACTATCTATGAATACTAATGTATATCAGAGTTTGAGGGGTTCATTTATACTTGGAAGAATAATAATGAATAATTTAAAAAAAAAATTATCTTCCCTTACCCAAGATCTCCCATAGAAGTCTTTCAAGATCCCAAGTTGGAAGGACACCCTCTCAAGCTTCAAACAAACAAATGAGCTTTGTTACCCTCCCACCACCTCCCCTTTAGAGAAAAATACTATTGTATGTAAGGTAAGTGAAGAGATTGTATATGATAAAGAGTGTCACAAGTTATTATGATGAATAGATCACCATTATAATTCCTTTTCATGAGAGAAAAGAAAAAATAGGTTTGGAACAAGAAAAACATGAAGAACTAAGCCTTGATGAACTTTCATTCTACATGAAGGAAGAATAATACCAATATAGTTATCATGGGTTGGGACTTGATGAAATAATACCAGGTAATAATTCAAAAATAAGTGAGGGTATAGTAGACCTTGAAATATATGAGCTTCACCAACATGAACAAGGTAAAGGTATGATTGAAGCTATAAAGATTCCTAATAATCTTGATGATGATAAGCAACAATTGTACCATGATTTCCTTAAATATATTGAAGATATTGGTATGGTAGAATTAGATTATAGAGTGAGATAAAAGTATGAGATCCAAATTGAATTTGTGATTACTTATCATGAATAAGATAATTTTACACCCAAGAGCATTTATTCTCATAATCATGAAGAAGAGGCTAAGATTGTTGTCTTTACTAATGAACATGGTGGAAGCATGAGTGAATAAGCCCATAATGATTCATTTGAATGGGATAAGGAATGTTTTAAGGTTAAACATGATAGTAAATAAGTTACATACTTTAATTCCTCCTCTATTATTACATGAAACATCACCATACCAACCTCCATGGAATCAAAATAAGGTCTAAATAAATTACAAGTGAGGTACATTTGCAAGACTTGTTTGATTTATTAGAAATAGGCTATGATATTTTGAAATGAGAGTATGAGTTTATTAATTACAAATATATAATTTTCTTAAACATACCATCCCATTAATATAATTTATTTGACATTAACTTATTTAATGTTCTCAAATCTAGTTATTAGCTTCTTGATTAGTTTGAAATTTTTGAAAAAGATGACATCTTATCTCTTAGTGAATCCCAAGAAACTCAAGGTGGGGATGAACAAGTTAAATATGACATGTGGAAACAAAATTTTAATAGAATTAAAGACATTTAAGTTATTTTTAGGCCTACATCTCTAAGTGAGCATATTGATAAAGTTATTGTGAAGGTTGGAGAACATACTTAGGAGAAGGTTAATCAAATTACAATTCAATTAGACCCTAATAAAGCTATAGATTAATATTTGGAAATCCTTAAAGAGCTTGAAAACTTGCATCAGTGAATAGAAAATATGACCTATCTTAAGATATCATAGGAAACCAAGAGCATGATTCTAATGAGTCATCAAGGACTAAGGTTGTTGATGCCCCTATGAATCAAAGTGAATTCACATTTGAGGTCTCTCTCATTGATTAAGAGTAGAATGAAGTAAGTTATAAATAAAAATAAGAGTTTATATTCATATAAGACATGTTTTTTGATGTTCATCCACCCTTGAAGACAAGATAAAGACATTGGTATTCTAGAAGAGAGTTCATAGAATAAGAGCAATGTCCTAAAAGCATATTGTTTCTTATTATTCTTCTTCACCACATGGAGAGGATCTCAAAATTTTCCCTTTTGATCCAAGTGTATCAGACCTTGGACATTAGTTTTACATAGTATTTACTTGTGTTTTGTCTTCCCTAAGTGCTTCTTAGCACAATGTGTTATCTTATTGCTTTTTTTTGTGTGTTCTCCTTTGTTTCTTATTGTTGTGTGTTTATGGAGGTATTATTAACTAACCCTTCATTTGTTTCAAGGAATTTTCATTCCTTTTGTTACCCCATATTATTTTTATGTGATTACATGTGACTCCTTATCCAAATGGATGAAATAATCCTACTAGTCTAGAGTGCATAGCTGGCATACACCCCCTGTAGGTCACCAAAAATGTTAGCCAAAATGGCTACCATAGGCCATTAAATTTCAAAACATTGCTTATAAACCAACTCAACCTTATTCACATCCTTTTTCATGCCTATGATTTGTCCTATTATGTATTATAAGCTCATGATGTCTATATAGGTGGCCTTTATGGGTCATCATCTTATGAAATTTTGTCAAAATCTAAGGTGTTTAACATATGCTAAGGTAATTTTGGAAAAGTTGAGGTTTATGTTTCCATTGTTTTATACTTATCCAAGTCATTCCTTATGCAAATACTTATTTCTAAATTCATTTTTACATCTCAATAATGTGCTTAAATCTTTTTAGGGTTAGTCTAAAGGTAAAATAGGTGACTTAGACATTGTGCACACATGTTAAATCTTATGAGTCAGTTTTCAGCATGAATGTGGCATGTTAAAATTATCATATTGTGAGAAAATAAGATGCTACATTGAAGAGAAGTCATAAGGTAACAAGAGATGGAAGATACACATGGTCTACCAAATCCTTATCTATACTTCTCAATCAAAAATTATTATAAGATAGGAGCTTATAAGTTCAAGACAAGGAAAAGGTATTTCAATATATTCATCAAGTCACAAGCTTGTGAAGAAGGTAGATTTGTAGTGGATGGTTCATAAAGGAAAAGGCAAACCAAGATAAATACTCTTAGGGTTTTGAGTTAACTCCTATTATATTAAAATTGGTATCAATATTTCAAATATATAGGGTCATAACTTTATGAATCATCTTTAAGAAGTTAATCTACCTTAAACCCCCTTCAAAACCCTAGCATCTTAGTTTTAAAGAATTTGAATACATTTTTGAGCCTATTGATTCAAATTTAATGTGTTAAAAACTATATAAAGGTCTATTGATCCCTCCTACTTCATATCCAAGCATGATCAAGTGCCATGTAAAAGAATAGATCTTCAAAGTGGTGAAAATGCAAGTGTTACAAGTCTAAAAAGGTGTTTTTAGGAGGTTTAAGTGATTGATTGAAGGAATACAATAGTTATAAGATATATATGTATATATTCAAGTCTAAATTAAAAAATTATCATTTATTTATATGTCATAAAATTCAATATATGCTCATTTATCTTCTCCTAAGTGTCATTGTTGTCAATTTCTATGTTGTTATAGGTCTAAAAGGGTGTTTTAGGTGGTTTTATTGATTTATCATGACCCAAAAATTATTTTAATAGTTATATAGGTTCATATATGCTCTAATTAAAAAATACTTATGTCTTTATATGTCATATAACTCAATAAAATTCCAAAAGATGGACCTATAATCATGCAAATGAAGAAAATGCAAGGTGAGGCAACACTAAATATGTCATAACATGAGTTTTAGAGATCCAAAACTCATGAAATTTTTAATAAAGGTTGGGAAAAATATTAAAAAAATTTACAAGTGTTTTAATGTTCGTACACCCACTAAATGAAGATAAAATGGTAAAACACATGTCTACACCATGAAGGAAATCAGGGTTCTTGAGACTTTGCTCATGGATGAAGTATGAGTTGGGTGTTTAAAACATTTTTAAGGCCACATAATATTATTATATGGTTTATAAATATTTTTAAAAGTTTAATCAATGAAAATCCACAACATTAAGAGAAAAAATGATCCCAAGTCACTTCAAAACACATTTATGTCACATATAGGGTAGTAAACAAGCAATTTTGAAAGAATTTTTTTTGAGAGTTTGATGAGGTATTTATGAGATTTTAAAACTCATATAAGTATAACCAATTTATACCATTATAATTAACCTAAAAATATATCTAGATGAGCCTTAAAACTTATTTTTGACTTCCTAAGCCAATTCAAGGCTTCTTGAAGTCTAGAAAGAACGAATTAAGCATTTTTAGGAGTTTCAAGTGGAGTTAAGATACAAAAACATGAATAGAGTTATTTTACAACATTAAATTGATTTTAAAATCCTAATTAATCCCCTTATCTACCAAAATCATATATTTTCACCAAGTTTTAGGTTTTCACTATGCATTTGGCAAGATTAGCAAGATGACAAAGTGAACATATGAGATGTTAGACCTATTGCATCAGTTTGATGAGTTTCACATCATATAATTAGGTTTAAATAAGATATATCAATCTGGTGGAGTTATTTATGTAGGTGTGTAACCCCCATTCAAGTAAGGTAGGGCTATTTCAAGAGAGGTTTGATTAGTCATCAAGCACAACTAAGAACTCCTATTCCAACTTCATGAAGACCATCATCACATCAATTAACACATGTTGAGGGAAAATGATAGGAATTTTCTCTCCCATTACACTTGTATTTATAATTTATTGGTGATGGATGACATTTGTCATATAATCTCTCCATTTGTTATATCTCTCTTTATCCTCCTTTCTTCTATAAATGAAGCCTTGAATGGCATTGCATACATCCTAAATTGGAGTATGGTGAAGCCATACTCACATAAACACTTTTAATTTATGTCTAAAGTTAATATATACTAATATCTATCCTTATTAATGTTTTAACTAGTGTATGACCATGGTAATTTGATGGATGTTAGTGATAGTGTCTATAACTTTATCTCATTTATCATATCTCTTTACCTCTTTGTAGGATTTTGGTCATCTTAAAAAGACATATGAAGAATTTTACATTGTCCTAAAATGCCTAAGTATGCATATTGTTTCACTAGTGTCTATTATGATACCTCTCGTTCATCCCTCTTGGCTAATGTCTTGACCATAACCTTCATATTGAAACACTAATTCTTAGAGACTCATGTTGAGTTGTGTAATTAGATTTCAGTCCTAGTTCATGTTCTTAGTGAAGTATAGCCAAGTGGAGGATACTAAGTTTGGTGCATCGCCTCCCATTTACTTGTTTTTAGTTATCTCTCTCCCTTTTCTTTACAAGTAATAGGTTTAGTATTAGTTTTAGGTGATAAAATTAAGGGAGATATCCCTATCTAGATATTCACCTTTTTTATTAGGCCACCTATATCATATATGTGTCTCCATGTTATCATATAAATGATTAAGGCCTAAAAAACGTCCTCAAGGGTACAATTTATATTGATAATAGTTATGACATGCCTAATGGGACTAAATATTTCATCTATTAAAGAGTTTGTGATGCTACTCTTTAATACATTAGCCTTTAGATGTATGAACACAAGCATAAATGGTGATTCAAAGTGAACCACATCTAGTTTAAGTATCCCTAGTGCTAGAATAAATAATTAGTATGTACTCTCAATATTCATTTGGTCAAAATGAATATTCCTTACCTACATATCCTTCATATCAAGATAAAAATATTCATGTTCTTTATGTACCCTAGCTCAACCTCTTTAGCAGTGTACTTATCCCTATAACCAACCTTGTTAAAGCTAAGCTTCCCCTAGTTAGTATAGTCATAACCCTATTCAATCCATATAAGAAATAAGAGAAAACCTATTATAATATGAATTGTAAATGAGATATATTGCTAGAAAAAAGGATATCTGTATAATTATCCCTAACCCTTCCATTCAAAGTGAAATCATTCAAGGAAAGAGAGACTTATTACATTTGGTTAAGAGTAAATGGGTAGCTATTGAGAAGAATAATTAGTAAATACCAATTAGTGATATGTTGGATATAAGAGGCCTAATTTAGTTTATAGATAATAGGATAGTGTTCTAGGAGAGGAAATAAATTAAATATAATCATCCTTCATTTGCTCCCAATCTAGCCCAAGTTAAAAGATAACATCAAGAAAATCATATGCCCATAAAACCTCCACCCACTCTTCCTTAAGAACCTCAAACCATTCCATCATGTAGACCTTATTGGAATATGAACCTTGATTACATCATGAAAATACTTAATAAATAACCTTCTCCCATGCCCATCTAAAATTAAAAAATAGAGAAGGTTGTAGAGGTCAAACCAAGAGAGTTTTTAAGTCTCCCAAGTCCTTCACCCACCCCTCAATTGGAGTTGTCTATGAGGACCAATGTATATTAGAGTTTGAGGGTTTGATTGTTTCTTGGAAGAAGAATAATTAATAAGTCTTAAAAAAAATCTCTTCCCCTTCCCCAAGATCTCCCAAATAAGTCCTTCAAGATCCCAAGTTAGAAAGACACCCTCTAAATCTTCAAATAAACTAATGATATTTATTAACCTCCCACCACCTACATTTTAGAGGAAGAAATTTTTGTATGGAAGGTAAGTTAAGAGATTGTAGATCATAAAGAGACTATATCAAGTGAGTATGATTAAGAGATCACCATTGGTAGTCCTCTTCATGAGAGAATAAAATTCAGGTTTGGAACAAGAAAACATGAATAACTAAGCCTTGATGAACATTCATTATACATAGAGGAATAAATAAAGGTAATGATGAAATAATAAGTGAGGTTATAATAGACCTTAAATGATATGATCTTTCCCAAGGTGAATGAGGTAAAGATATGATTTATGATACAAAGATTCCTAATGATCTTGATGATAATTGGCAACAATTGGACCATGTTTTCCTTGAATATATTTAATATCTTGGCATGGTAGCATTGGATGATAAAGTAAGAAAAAAATATGAGATACCAAGTTAGGTTCTGATGACTTCTAATTAATATGATAATCATACACCCAAGAACATTGATTCTCATAATCATGAAGAAGAGGCTAAGGTAGTTGTCTTGACTAATGAACATGGTGGACACATGAGTGAATAAGCCCATAATGACTCATTTGAATGTGCTAAGGAATGTTTTAAGGTTCAATATAATATTAAATAAGGTACATAATTTAATTCCTCCTCTATTATTGTAGAGAACATCACCATACCAGCCTCTATGGAATCAAAATAAGGTCTAAATGAACTACAAACAAGTAAGGTACATCTGCAAGACTTATTTGATTTATTAGAAGTAGGTTATGATATTTTTTAATGAGAGTATGAGTTAATTAATTCCAAAGAGATAATTATTATAAACATAGCATCCCAAGAGTCTAATTCATTTGACATTGACTTGTTTAATGTTCTCAAATCTAGTTATCAACTTCTTGATCAGTTTACAAATTATGAAAAATATGACATCCTCTCTCCTAGTGAATCCCAAGAATCTCAAGGTGGGGATGAACAAGTTAAATAAGACATGTAGAATCAATAACTTAAGATAATTCAATATATTTAAGTTCTTTTTAGGCCTACATCTCTAAGGGATCTCATTGATAAAGTGGTTTTAAAGGTTGGAGAACATACTCAAGAGAAGGTTAATTATAGTATACTTCAAGTAGACCCTGATAAAGATGGAGATCAATATTTGGAGATACTTCAAGATATTTAAAAACTTTAATTATTAAACAAACAATATGACATTTCTCAAGGTATCATAGGGAACCAAGAGCATGATTATAATGAGTCATCAAGGATTAAGGTTGTTTTTGCCCTTATGAATTAGAATAAATTCAAATTTGAGGTCTCTCTCATTGATGAAGAGTAGAATGAAGTAAGTTCTAAATAAAAAGAAGAGTTTATATCTTGTTTGTTAATTTTTATGACTTGAAGACAAGCCAAAGCCATTGGCAGTCAAGAAAAGAGTTCATAGAGCAATATCAATGTCTTAAAAGCAACTTGATTCTCATTATTATTATTCACCACATGGAAAAGATCCCAGAAGTTTTATTTTTGATCAAAGTAGATCATACCTTAGAGGTTAGTTATACATAGTATTTTATTGTGTTTTGTCTTCCCTAAGTTCTTCTTAGCATAGTGTGTTGACTTGTTACATTGTTTTATGTGTTCTCCTTTGTTTATTGTTGTTTTGTGTTTATGGAGGTATTATCAATTGAACCTTAATTATTTTGAATGAATTTTTAGCCCTTTTGTTATCCCATATAAGTTTGAATTTATTAAAAGTGACTACATATCCCAATGGATGAGATAATACTACTAGTTTAGAGTGCATAGTAGGAATGCAGCCCCCAAAGGTAGCTAAAAATGTCAGCCAAAATGGATACTATAGAACATTACATTTCAAAACTTTACTTATAAGCCACCTTAACCTTATTCATGCCTATGATTTGTCTTATGATGTCTTTTAATATCATGATGTCTATCTAGTTGGTCTTGATGGGTCATATTATTATGCAATTTGGTCAAAATATGAGATGTTTATCATAGACTAAGGTAATTTTGGAAAAGTTAAGGTTTATGTTTCCATTATTTTATACTTGTCCAAGTCATTCCTTATGCAAACACTTATTATTAAAGTTATTTTTGTGTCTCAAAAATGTGATTCAAGCTTGTTAGGGTTAGTCTAAAGGTCAAATAGGTGACTTGGACATTGAACACACATGTCAAATCTTGTGAGTCAATTTTCAACATGAAAGTGGTAGTTTAAAATTATCATATTATGAGAAAATAAGATGTTATGTTGAAGTTAATTCCAAAGATCACAAGTGATTGAGGACCCACATGGTATACCATATACTTCTCCATACTTATCAAGCCAAAATTATTATGGGAAAGGGGTCTATAGGTTCAATATAAGGGAAAAGTAGTTCAAGATCTTCATCAGGTCATAAGCATTTAAATAAGGGTAAATTTATGAGGGATGGTTCATGAAGGAAGAGGAATACCAAGAATAATTATATTAGGGTTTAGAAGTAACCCCTATTCCCTAAAAATTTGTATCAATATTTCAAAGATACAGGGCCATAGATTTATGAATCATCCTTAAGAATTTAAGATGCCCTAAAATCCCTTCAAAGCCCTAGCATCTCAATTTTAAGGAATTTAGATACATTTTTTAGCCTTTTGATTGAAATGTAATGTGTTAAAAGTTATATAAATGTCTAATGAGACCTCCCACTTCATATCCAAGAAATATACAAGCATGATCAAGTGTCATGTCAAAGAATAGGTCTTTAAAGTGGTAAAAATGCAAGTGTTACAGGTCTAAAAAGGTGTTTTAGGAGGTTTAAGTAATTGATTAAAGGAATACAATGGTTCTAGGATATATTTAGTTATATTAAGGTATAAATTAATAAATAATGAGGTATTTATACCTAATAAAACTCAATATATGTTCATTTCTCTTTTTCCTAAGTGTCATTGTTCTCAATTTCTAGGTTGGTATAGGTCTAAAAGGGTGGTTTTAGGTGGTTTTATTGATTTATAATGACCAAAAAATGATTTTAATTATTATAAGGGCTCATATATGTTATAATTAAAAAATAAATATGTATTTATATGTCATAATAAAATGTTAAAATGTAGACCTATAATTATGCAACTAAAGAAAATGCAAAGTGAGGCAAACCTAAAAAGGATATAACTTGAGTTTTAGAGATCCAAAACTCATGAAATTTTATTTAAGGTTCAGATAAACATTACAAAACTTTTAAAAGTTTTTCCATGTCCTTATAACTACTTAAGAGATATAAAATGGCAAAACACATGTATGCACCATGAAGGAAATCAAGTTTCTTGAGAGTTTGCTCATGGATGAAGTATGAGTTGGGTGTGTCAATTTTTTTTAAGGAAACCCAAGCTTATTATATGTTATTTAAATATTATAAAAACTTTATTAAATGATAATACACCTCATAAAGAGATAAAATGAGCCCAAGTCACTTCAAAACATCTCTATGTCACCTATAGGGCAGCAAACAGGCAATTTTGAAAGAATTTTTATTTGAAAGTTTGATGAGGTATTTATGATATTTTAAAAATATTAATGGTATGAACCATTTATACCATTAAAATTAACCTAATAATAGATATATATGATCCTTAAAACTGATTTTGACCTCCTAAGCTAATTCAAGGCTTTTTAAGGCCTAGAAAGACTAAATTGGGTATTTTTGGGAGTTTCAAGTGGATTTGAGAGATAAAAAATTTAACGTATGTATATTATAATAATGTAATAAATTTAAAATACTCATAAAACCTATTATCTTCCAAAATCATGTGAATTCACCAAGTTTTAGTTTTTCACTTTGCATTTGGCAAGATGACAAAGTGAACATATGAGATGTCAAACCTATTGCATCAATTTAAGGAGTTTCAAATCATATCATGAGGTGTTAAGAAGAGATAAAAATGTGGTGGAGGTAGTTATATAGGTGTGTATCCCCCAAATAAACTAGGGTAGGGTAGTGTCAAGAGATTTTTGATGAGTCATCAATCACAACTAAGAAATCCTACACCAACTTCATGAAGACCATCATCACATCAAGTAACACATGTTGAGGGTAAATGATAGGACTATTTTCTCACCTTAGTCTTAGATTTGTAACTAATTGGTGATATATGGCATTTTTAATAAACTCTTTCCATGTATTATCTCTCTCTTTCTCCTCCTATCTTTTATAAATGAAGCCTTAAATGGTATTGTATGTATCCTTAATTGGACTATGGTGAATCCATATTCACATAAACACTTGTATTTTACATCTAAAGTGAATATATACTGATATATATCCTTATTAATGTTTCAACTAGTGTATTACCTAGTAGTTTGATGAATGTTAGTGATAGTGTCTACAACTTATTCTCATTTGTCCTATCTCTTTACCTCTTTACAAGTTTTTAGTAATGGTAGTAGGTCATATGAAGTGTGTTACATGGTCATAAAATGGATATGTGTGTAAATTGATTCACTAGTGCCTCTTCTGAGACCTCTTATTCATACCTCTTATCTAATGTCTTGACCATAACCTTCATATTGAAATTCTAATGTTTTGAGACTCATGTTGAGTTGTGTAATCATATTTTAGTCCTATTTCATGTTATTGGTGTAGTATAGGAAAGTGGGGGATAATAGTTTTGGTAAATCACCTCACATTTACTTGTTTTTAGTTACCTCTCTCCTTTTCTTTTCAAGCAATAGGTTTAGTATTAGTTTCGTGTGAGAGCATCATGGGAGATAGCCCTATTTAGAGATTCATCTCATTGATTAGGCCACCCACAACCTAGGGGTGTCTCCATTCTATCATCTACATTGGGAATGCCTAAATAATATCCTCAAGTTTGAAATTTAAAGTGATAATGTAACCTCCCTATAACTAGAAATTATGTGAAATTGACCTACAAATGGAGTTATGATAAAATTAGTAATTCACATTTTACTGAAATAAGTTCATGAGATGTGGATAACTTCCCACTATGACTTTATCTAGGTATTATGTACACATTATAGTTTATTATATTATTGATTTTTAGATTTGGGTCTGTGTGAATACCTACAATGGTTTACTATTGAAATAGGTGTTTTGTGTTATCACATAGAAGGCCTATAAAACATAAAACCCTAAATCATTCACATGCACTAGATAGTAATTAGATTTAAAAAAGGGAATAAAAATGGGTTAGTAATGATGGCCGAGCTGGCCTCAAAAACAACTTGTGACTAAGCCCTACCTACATAACCAAAATGGGCCTCAATCATATGTTGTTCTCCCTCTTAGAGTGACTATGGGAGCTATGATGATGTAACTATAATGACTATAGCTAGAATAGTGATTTAAATGCTTTAAAATAGATACCCTTAACCTAGAATAAAAAATATTAATAGTTGGCTTATGAATATTATAATGTTGTAGAGTTGAAATAATAATGAATAGTGCACTTTTACTCTAATGTGTAGTGTAATTTCTAGAGAGATCTAGTGGGGTTACAATGATTGGCCTTGATATGATTTTATATGAAAATATTTAGAATAATTTACTAAACAACTTTACCAAACATGTAGAAGATATGTTTTGAAATGTCTTGATTATAAAATGTAAATTTTGGAGTATAGGAGATAAAGTCACACTAGGGGACAATTATATAGTGCAACATTATCTAGCTAGTGCAGACTTGTCCTAAAAGATGAAATATAATTAGGACATGTTTTCCAAAATCTTTTGGGACGAATAGGGATGAATTCAAGTAAAATATGGACGTCTATATCATATTTCTAGTGCTTAAAAGACAATGAATCTTATCTTATATATTATGAGTTATTGTAATGGATCATAAACCAAGGGTAAGGATGTCAAAAATAAATATTTTCAATCACTTAATGATTAATTATGTGTCTACATTTTCCCCCACTTTATTTTTGTGATACATGAAGTGAAATTAGTAGAGTAAAGTAGATGTGAACCGAAATGTGTATACATACTTTATACCTGAATGTAAAACTTGATTGTACAAGATGCCTTAATGTAAGAAACCTATAAAAATGCCACTTAAAATAATATTTCTTCATATTGAAAATTGAAAATTTGATTTTTTCTATTTGTAATTTAAAATGAGAGAAATTAGATAAAATTTACCTATAACTTAGATATGGTGAAGTGCATGCCCCCTTGTTGGGACATTTTGAGAAGTGTTGAACTATTGTGAATTTAGAGTGATCAAGTCTCAATTTGAAAACCAATGAATGTACTTGAGTTGTAAATATTATATGCTCTAACTCTCATTGATTGTATAGAGTACTTTGTAAAATATATAAAGGGATGGAACCATAAACTATGGATTCTTACATATTAAAAACTGACAACCATAGATGTTGAGTTTCTCTAAACTCTAACATGGCCCAATTGTAACTGAGAAAAATCACATCGTTGCATATGGGTTTATATTCTACTTGACACTTTACAAATTTAAAACTTTAAATTTGAGAATTTTGAAATTCCATAGTATAAATGTGAACATGAATTCATATCATTCCCATATATATGTATTTTGTTGAAATGATATTTTGAAACTGAAATTAAAACTTTACACCTTTAAATTTTTCCATTTTTGAAACCTTTTGAAACTTTCTTAAAATTTTCAAATTGCAAATTACAAATTTTGAACTATATGAAACTTGTAATTTGAAAATGTAGTGATGAGTGCACATGTATGACACATGCCCAAATATTATAAATATTTTCAATCATATTTTCACTTGTATATTTCCATAAATTTGATTTTTTTCTCATGAGGATTGACTGTTCTAAGAAACCACATTGTGATGCCCCCTTTTGAGATGAGAGACATAGCCTACAAAGTCACTAATATCAAAATAAATAATATGTGAAAGATATAATAATTTGAATATTTGGAATTTATGTAATTCATAGTATTAAATATAACATTTATTTTTTCATATGAATCATGTGTTAGAAATATATAGCATTAAATTATATAAGCAATGTATGCATGATATACATCATGGCACTAAAGTAAATACATAGTATATAAGTGATGCATGACATGAATCATGACACCATAGTAAATTATATATAATATAGGACATGAGTCATGGAACCATATTAAATTAGATAGAATACACAATATGAACCATGAAACCATATTACAAGTAACAATTGTAAAAGTTAAGCCATATAATGTCATTTAATTTGCATAATATGTCATTCATAAATCTAAATAAGCCATATAAAAGGGACATGTAAAATTTCATATAATACATAAGGCCAATGACCACACTCAAATGGCATAAATATGCCATACAAGTAATAATTTATACATACAAGTCCAAGGACCACATACACAATAAGCAAATAAGTCTAACTTATCATCTAGTAAAGTGAGAATGTGTTTAACCCTACAAATCTAGATGTTATGGCATCTAAGGTTAATAATATAGAAATGTAAAATCACAAGGGTGATAAATAGATATATAGAAAGATAATTATTTATGAAACTGAAATATAACATATACTAAATTAATTATAATTAAATATGCCAAAAATGGAAAGTATATGTATGTTAGATATGGAAATGATAATGAAAAAAATTACTTAGATAATTTTGATGCTAATATAGATATGGATCTGGAACAAGTAAGAAGAAAATTGGAAAAGTATTCTAGTATAGTCATCAAATTATAGATTTAGTGCCCCTATATATTTAGACACTTGTGCCAGCCTTGGAATTTACATCGATGCTAATGTCTAGGTTAGATATAGGTGTTTTATATGAAATACCTACTAAAATAAGATGCTACCACTTTGATTCTCTTAGATTTTTCATCACCTTTGCTCTAATGCATTCAAATTTGGGGCATTTATTGTTTTTCCTTATCAAATGATCAAACCTTAGTTCTTCATCCCCATAGTGGTTATGGGGGGAAATGGGCTAGTAGACACACTATATCAAGCAATAAAAATGCCCCTATGTTAATGATAACTTCCTAAAAATCCAATAATCTAAATAGGGCCTAATATTTATGTGGTTATCCCCTATATGTTAGATTGTGTAAGAATCATGCAATGTGGTATGCAAGTACAAAATGATATATCTTGTAACTTGAAAAATATATCTCTTGGGATACTCCTTTAGTACTTAAAACCTATGTATGTGTTTTTCATGTGATTGACATGATAATAAGAGAAAATAGGAAATCCTTCCTTTATTTATTGATTGATTGATTAAATGTTTTTGATACATTGCCTTGGTTTGTGTTAGGTGAGGAATGATTGAGGATTTATCTTGTATTCATACAAATCCCTTTGGAGAAATAATTTGCATTAAATAACTTAGGCCAACCATTAGGATATGTTTCATTTTAAAATTATATGATTTTAGGGCACTGAAAACTTGTGTAAGAGTAGGACACTTACATTGATGTAGGTGTCTATCTAGGATGCAAGTGTCTAAGGAGAAGGAAAATAGGCATAGGCTCAAAACTTATAGAGGTGGAATATAATTAGGTTTTAAGTCTTTCTGGAAAGATACTATTTGGACTAAGAGATAGGTCAAGGATCTTAACATAGTAGATGAAAGACTTGCAGAAGTAGAAAAGGTCTAAAACTAAGAAGAATAACTAAGATATAAGTTTGCCAAGTGTACAATAATGAGGTGCTATATAATTCATAAATAACATCTAAGTTTACCCCCTTAAATATAGTAATGAAATTTCTATTTTAAAGGAAATCAAAGTGTACTTGGGTGTGTATAACACACCTTGTCTTTATTTGAGTCCAACTTGAGTGCTTTACTAGTGACTAGCCTACAACCAAAAACATGTTACAATATATAATCAGTGCATATAATATAAAATTTAAAGTATTTAAATGGTTCAAATCGAAAGAGATCAAGGTTTAAGAATACACCTATGTATTTATGCAATCATCTTTTCCTTTGGTGATTTCATTTGAAAGATGTATCATTATAAATTCATTGAAACTAAAATTAGGACAAATATAAATATGTAAATTATGTATATCTAAGGAGATATAGAGAGAAAAAGATAGTGTCTCATGTCAACAACCTTGAAGCAAAAGATAAATTACCACCTATAAGTTAAGACTAGCTCAACCATGAAACCCAATCATACTTATAAATTGGGGAGTGTGAGTGAACCAAGTCAACTCATAACATCAAATTGGTGAGGTTAGATGATACAATCAATTCAAAATTGAAATCTTGGAAAGATTGAGTGATTTAATCATCTCAAACATACCAAAAAGTGAACCAACTACTATATTAGATTGGCTCAATATAGTTTGTAAAAGTCCAACATGGTGGGTGGTGACAGTCCTTGAAAGTGTTTATAACTTGAAACTAATTTAGCTTTTGTAATATTAGGTACACATTACATATATTATACACCTTAAATGTGTATCATGTTGAAATTATGTATAAAATTGGTACTATTGTATATAATTCTACCATAAATGTGGATTTAAATCATATACAATTGCAATTTGGCTAATTTTGGAAATTTAAATAAGTGTGGGTGGCATGTTACCATAACATTCCCCCACTATACATGAAGAAATATGAAAATTTGATATAAGTGCCAATATGGAAAACATGTTTCCAAAACATTCCCCCACTATAATTTGGGTATGTTAAATACTAAATAATTGTGAAGATCATGTTTTTAAAACATGCCCCCACTGTATATCTAAAATTATGAGTGTGGAAAAACCATGTCTCTATGACATGCCCCCACTAAATATGAAATATTAATGTGTAGAATTTGTATACATGTAATATTTTAAAATTTTTATTGATTATTAATACTTTTAATCTTGCAGTAACTTATCAAGTCTCAATATCTCTAAGTACATGCCTTAAGGGGTGCATTGGGAAAGGGGTGGGCAAACCATCAGTGCTTCATAAGATTGTTGTCCATATTTCCACTTTCCATCTACACACTTGTCTCTTAAAACCCATTTAACCTAACCTTATTCTTCTCAGTCCTAACTATTTCAATATTTTCCTCTTTTCATCCCTCCTTTTCTTGCCTTAACATCGTTTTGGTTAATTGATTGTACTAGGTCAACTAGGTTGACCTAGTATAATTTAAGGGTATTTTCCACTTTCTTAACTTTTTAGCCTTTCAACTGACCTAACTCAGACCTAATGAATTATCCTCAAAAACACACTGGGTCGACCTTATAAAGCTAACATTTTTAAGAGGATTTAGGGCAAGATCTGCCTATATATACAAGTTCATTTCCCACCATTTCAAAAGATAATAATTAAGAATGAAGAAGTACAAATGAACATCTACTTATTGACAATTCTACTTGAGGAATAAATCTTAGGGTTCCATACTTTATTTAGAAATATATATTTTGTCTTGTGGAGAAGTCTTTTGGATGATTAGATAGGTTGTGTAGCCTAGATCGGATTTATCTTTTTTATCCTTACATACCTCAATAATCTCTCATGAAGCACCTTGGCCAAGGGAGAGATTGAGGTTCGATGGGTTCATCTTCAAAGGTAAGTATTCATACCTTTATTTCTCCTTTGTAAGAGTAGATAGATAATGTATTTGTATTCTTACCCCATGTATTATGATTTTGTATACATTGACATGAGTATATGTTTTCCAATACATGTTTAGTTTAGTTTTTTACTATTTCTAACCCCCATTTTGTGCCAAAATATTTAGTGTTCACTAGATTATATTTACTTTCTTTTTATTAGAATAAGTGAAATGCTTTAAAACTTAGGACTTCATTAGGGTTGTGTGATTGTGTTAGATTGTAGGATTTATAACCCTTCCTAGAATGATATGTTTTGACAATTGATCCCCTAATTAGGTCTAGCAGATCCCTATATTGGTCATGATCCCACTTAACAAGTATATCCCCAATCAAAAGTGTAGGTATGCTCTATCTTCTTTGATCCAAGATTGATTTATAGACATGATGAATTTATATTTACATTCATTATGGTAAAACTGATGTGAAACTAACCCTTGTAGGATTTATTTCACTTTATTCCATTCTTTTGATCATCATCTTTAGCATATATTTTGACATATTGGATTGATTCTATCAACCTATCTATTTTTATTTATGCATAGGTTTCTAGGAACATGCAACTAGATCAACCCAATTGACCTATTAAAATTTTCCAACCTTTCAGACACCCAGTTCAGCCTACTAGGACCACCTAGTCGACCACTTATAGTTTCAACACTTTGTAGTAGGTTCTTACATAGCTTGATTGATTTCATCAACCCAGTTTGTAGGTTTCTCAAGCATACTTCAAGTTTATTCATCAAAAATATTCCTTCATTACATCTATGATCCACCAAGGTTCCTTTTAAACTCTTTATTTATTTCTTTAGCTTTCCTTTCACAAGTTGTAGTCTTTAAAATTACACTTGCACAATCAACTAGATCGACCCTACCGACCTAATTCTATGTTCTATGTGTTGTTTAAAATGATTTGATTGACCCTTCCAACAAACTTCATTTTCAAAATTTGCTTCTTTAGTACAAGTTTAACCTTATCAACCTTTTTCTAAATTTTATGCATATAGTGTCAACACTATACCTTGTTTGAATATTTTATGCATATAGTGTCACTATAATATACCTTAGTTCACACTATATTTTCTTATTGTTTGAATATTTATAATTTATGTACACATGAATAAATCAAAAAAACATAAACAAGCACTTTAAACATTTTGTCTACCCTAGGCCAACCTACTTGGATTTCATCACCAAGGGGGAAGATGACTTGATGCTATCATCAAGTATAAAGCATGGTTAATGGTATATTATAGCCAATAACCCAACACCCTTATCACTATGATGTGTGAAGTGAGGGAGTAGGCCCCAATACCAAGCCTATGTCATTTTCACTACAATCCCTTTCAACCCAAACTCCCTGAAACCATCCTTAGATTGTTATCTAGTACCTTGATTATATCCAACTTCTAATCACATTAAAAATCATATCTTAATAATATAATAAACATTCAAGTTGACCAATCAATTAGATTTTTAATTTTCAAGTTGATTTATTTCTCTTTACTTAATTATGTGTGCAAAAACTTGCATTAGTAAGTGTTAGTGAAAGGTTTTGTTATGTGTGCTTCAATATTATCTGTTTCCTTTCATTACTTACTAATTTTCATAACTTGTAAACTCATCTTGTTTTATTTTCATGGTCTAATTTAGGATTCTTAAATTCCCTATCTACTATATTGGATTGACCTAATTGACCCAATAAATTTTATGCCTTTTATACACTATATTAGATCGACCCAATTAACCCTATATAATTTTATAGTCCATGTTTTTGTGCTAGGTTAACCTGGTTGACCCTATACTATTTTAGTCACCTTTATGTCCTTTGCTTTCTCACCTCTCTTCTTTTCCCTTCATCATGGACTTTATGTTGGATAATGACATCAAGTTACAGTCAATAAACATGATGAACTTTAATTATCCTAATAGGGTCTCCCATAGACATATTAGGTATCCTCTTTTGGATGCTATAAATTTTCATATTGCCACTCACACAATGAATTATGGGACTCCTCCTCATACCTCTTCACAACATAATCCTCTTTTCTCATTAGAAGACCAACTTGTGTTAGAGTATACTCCCAAAATGCTTCTCTTTATCTCTGAATTTCCTCAATGTCGAGGAAAGGATACTTCTACCATTTATAACCTCATGATTAGTGGTCAAACCAAATAGCCTCATTCACCTACTCCTACATTGTCAATGGGATTTGGAGGTACCACTTTCTTTGGTTCTTATATTCTTCCTTCAATTTTGACTCCTTCTTATGCCATGACATCTTCTTCTCTAACCTCTTCTACCTCAATGTCTATTATCTCAATTAATATGGTAGGTTCTACATCTAGCGGGTCTCTCATAAGATCCACTATCCTTAATCCTTCCACTAGTTCATTGTTTGTTATCCAAGGTAATCATGCTTCTAGTGCTTCTTCCCCTCAACCATTCACTAGTCCATCTTTTGCTTCATAAGAAAATTTACCACTAGTGCCTCACATTCTCAAAATTCATCTCAAGATCATATCAACACTAGTAGTGGTACCCAAGCCACTAATACCAACATAAAAACAAATTTTAATGCTTATAATGTTAATCAAACACATCAAATTTCATTTCAAACTCTCAATAAAATGAATAACTTTCATGCTCATAACACAAATCAAATGATGAAAATGAAAAAACCACCTTCTTAATCTTCAATCTCATCTATAACTAATGGCTTGGGGCACACATAACAAAAATGTTTCCTTCATCCTCTTCAATATTCTCAATGAAATCTCATTCCTAAACCTCCTTTAGTCAATAAAACCATCAAGCATCTACAAAATGAACCTTTCACTACTCAAATTTCCAACATTGATATAAGAGGTATAACACCTATAATTTCGTATAACAGGTAAACTAATCCTATCCTTCACCTCAAAACATTTAGAAATATTTAAAAGGATTGGATCAAATTAAACACTTTTGCTGCTACTAAGCTCTTAGCCAAAACTCTCATGGATGATGCCTTAGATTTGTACAATCAACTTAGATCTCATTCCATTTCTAGTTTGGAGGACTTGGTAAATCTTTTCATTCAAGAATTCTAAACTAATGATCTTCCTAAAAATACATCAGCCTATTTCATTAATTGCAAACAACATGAGAATGAAATTGTTCAAGCCTTTGTTAAGAGATGGAATAATTTGTCAAATAAATGTGAACATAACATGGTGGATGATAATATTTTTCATCTATTTACAAAGTCTCTCTTTCCTAAACTACAATATCGAGTCTAAACTCTTTCTCCATGTACATTAGAGGAGGCTATTGACCAAGGTAAAAGATAAGATTTACTAATATGTCATTTGAGCCACCCTAGCCTTCTATGGGTCCTTATCTATTACTAAAGAACAAAAACCATAATATCATCAATGATGGTTTTATTGATTATTATGACACCATTCACAATGTTCAAGTTGTCATTCCTAACCCTTCTTCAGAACCAACTCCTCAACAATATACTAATCCTCATTTTTCTTCACCCAATAACATCAATTTTCACAAACATCTATCCTTAGTTGAATTTATTAAGCATTTACCCAGGCCTCTTCCTCGAGAGCTTGACCCTAATTGATCTATGAAATCCTGGTATGATCCAAAAAAAATTTGTTGGTTTCATGTTAGTTAGGGTCAATCTCTTTAGACTTGTAGACAAATTTATAATTTAGCTATGGATTTTCTTCTTGGCCCTAGTTTTGATCATGATTCCATTATCCATAAGCATCAACAAGCCTATGAGATTGATTTTAAATACTATAAAACACATGACAAAACTCAATCCTTAAATCAAGAAAATAATCATTTAGATATCTATAAAGATCCTTTACCTAACCATCAATTGATTCAAGAAAACCAAGATAAGCCCACTCCTTCAACCAATAATGTAGAAATTATAGTTGAACCAACTTTTAAAGAGAATGTGGTTATCATGACTAATATGTGAAGGGTGGTGTATTTCATTGATTCCCAACCTATCTACACTCCTTCATGTAAGACATATCATGTTATCCAAGATTCTTCTCCAAATCATTTAAATGAGTTGGGGTAAGTTGACCTTATTACTTTTGATGATCCAATTTTTTATTCCCCCTTGGATAACACTTCCCATACTATTTCTAACATTATTCCATCATCTTTCAATACTAATAATAACTAAGCTTCTACTACCAATTCTTTTTCTCCTTCTCAAAATCAACTTAAACCAACTTCATCATCTTCATATGATTTACCACTTTGTTCTAAACCTTCTTCTTCTTATCATCATAAATTTCAATGTACTTTAGCTCCTCTTTCTGAGGGCCTCCTTAACCATTATGTACCTTTATATAAAAACATTATTATGGGATATTATGAGTGGGATCCCATTTCAGAGCTCACTAATCTCCCATCTTATATTTCATTCCTTAAACTTATGAGGACTTCCCCATGTCATAAAAACTACCTCATGCAACTATTATTCAAGGTGAATTTCCCTCATCCTCCACTAGTAGGATGGGAGGTAACCTTATCTAGTTCTTAAGATAATATTTTACAACAATGTGAATAAATGTCTATCAACTTTGATGAAACTATATACACTTCTCTTTCTCTATGATTCCCATAGATTATATGATTCTCAATGATATTTTGCTTCATGTAGATGATCCTCCCTTATTTATTGTGATCTAAATAGGTGATATACAAGTCAAGCTTACATTGATTGATAAGGTTTTTAGCATATGTGTCACTTCTATTGATTTCATTAAGACTCTTGGATATTCTAAATGTAATCTTAACTCTACATGTAACACATGCCAAGGATACGATAGAAGAAAAAAGCCTCATCTAGATTGTGTGTAGCTTCCCATTACCATCCCACCTACCACTATCCATGTAAAGGTGATGATCTTTAATTTACCTCTTTATTATAACATCTTTCTTGGTAGGCCATGAACTCACCGCATGAGAGTTATCGCTTCTTCCACTTGAAAATGCATTAAATTCCCTCATAATGGAGCCATTTACAAGATTTAGGGTGACATTAACCCTTGGAATTTTGAACAATTCCAAGATCATGGTTTCTTCAAGATTCCTACTCTTGAACCATTTCCAAGTTTTTCATTTCATGAGTCTCAATGTCTCAACTTTATTATTAATTCAACCTAAGGTTACAATGAGCATCCTAAGCTTATTGGTAACATTCTTCCTAATCTTTTAGTCTCTAATGATGATGAGCATGATGATATTAACTTAAAGATCAAAACTTATGATCTCTCACTTCATATCATCTCATAGCTTCTTAATTCCTTATAACCTCACTCTTTCAAGCCTCCTTATGATGACATTCATGTAGTCTTGACCAAGACTAGGCATTTTATTCACCATGCTTCTTCGGATGATAACGTCATCCCTACTTGCATCATTGATCTTCATACCCTGGATTATGATGATGGTTATTCCTTAGATGATCCATTATTAGGTGATCTTGTACAAGCCCCTAATGTTGAGATTGTCCATTATCATTCTACTTTACTTGAGTCTTTTTGTGCATCTCATCATTTTCCTTCACTTATAGTTCCTATTTTTTGAAATTTTCCCATTTATCACAAGGTAATGATGGCATCAACACCTCCAATTTTTGAGGAGCCATGTAGGACTATGCTCATGGATCATGTTATAACTAGGCCTTATCATTTTACTAGGTACCTTAAACCTCATAGTTGGTTTACTCCTAAATTCAGTGCAAATCTCCTTATACCTTCTATAGATCCTACCCCTCCCTTAGTAGAGCTAGCTATAGTTGAGCCTCTTCTCACTTTTTCTATAGTTGATCCTATTTTTGCTTCTACTATTGTTGAGCCTACCCATCCTTTTGATTCCATTACTCCTTCCATTGAGCCTAGTTTCATTCATTCTTCATCATCACCCTCCCTTGGTGATGGTTTGCTTCCCTTGCCTAAGATGGCTCCTCTACCCACCAAATGGGTTAATGAGTGTTTTTTTGACTTTTTCCACTTCTATTTTACCTCTTTCTATGATTACTTCTACTAAAACTACTCATAATCATATTTATTCTTTCCATGGAATAGATAATCATTATTCCACCCATTATCACAAGTTATGATAATATATTGATACCTTACATCCTTCTTCCCAATCATCAGACAAAGCCATACCTCCCTTGAAGGTATTTCCTAAATATTTATCCATGTATGGTGAAGTATATTATGTATGGCATTTATGCAGCACCTATCACACTGATCATTATCACATCCTATAACATCTCAAAAAATTACCTTATAGCCATTCTTGGACCTTTTACCACTCCTCATGTAGGTCATTCTCATAATAAGGCTCCTCCTTCTTATCCCATGGCTCCACCTTTAGTGGTTCCATCCCCTATTGTGGTCCCTTCACCCCCTTTTGTGTATCTACCTATGATATTTTCACTTGTGGACCTTCTCTCACCTATGGATCCTTCTTCACCCATGAGTCCTTCACCCATGGATCCTTCTCGATCGATGATTCCTACATCTCTCATAGATCCTATTGTTCCCAAAACTAGTCACTTATTTTTGTGGACAACCTGTTGACCATTTTTGTCTTGCAAGCCAAAAATGGTCTCCTTCTTTCTCAAAAATGTTTTGAACAGTCAAGTTATTCAATTTCACAAGCCTTTTTAGCTAAGGAAATCATAGGTTCAAAAGGTGGATTTTCATAAGAAGAAATTACAAAACACTTGAAGGCATTTCCTAAAAATGATAAGGATGGTTGAATGCTAAGGTTTAATGATATATGGTTCAATAGTAGGGTTCAATGATTTGAAATGAATGCTACTGAACCATTGAACCATTTAACTCCCCTTCAAAATGGTTCAAAGGTTCAAAAAGGTTTGAGTAGAAGGTTCTAGCGAAAGGTTCAAATAGTTGGTTCAATGATATAAATTAAATTCATAAGAAGACTGAGCAAACATAACTCTTTGCAAAACATGAAATATTGAACTGTTGAACCATTGAACTCTAACAATATGGTTCAAAGTTCAAAATGGTTCAAGCAATTGGTGACATCCCCACAGATGTCAAATTCAGGATAGTGGAATAACTATTGATTTTCAAATAACATAGACCCAAGGACAAACTCAGCGATCCATTGAGAAAGGAGTTGAAGAAGCCAGTAGAATGTGAGAAGATAGCCCTAAGAGCTTAGATCACTAGGAAGAGACAAAATATAGAAAGGAAAGAGGGAATCAAATAGAGAATCTAGAAGCGTTGGTAGAAGAGTTATTCTAGTAAGTGCAACAATCTACCAAGTGGATATCAGAGAGTGCAAGCATTCAATGACACAACCTATTTTTATTTTTTTGAGTAAAGGAGAGTGGATAGTCATGTAAGTATCATAAAGAGGAGTAGCCTTGCCTTTTATAGGATTAGGCAACCCATTCTTTGGAGAAGACATTTGATATGAGTTAAATGCCAAAGTCAGGACTGGTAACCTACTCCAGCATGGCCCCTGCACAAAACTTCCTCTTTCTAATGCATTCAATGTAGCATGGGCCATTTTTTGAAAACAAGTGCCAAAGTTTTTCTTTGGATGCTATATATTATAATCTCTCATTTTGGATAAGAGATATCTCTCAATTATTAAAAGCAAAAACTCTACCCAAATTGAAATGCATTTTTGAGACTTTAAGCTCAAATTGTTAATCATATTTTATCAATTGACCTTTCAAACTTTGTGTTGAAATAACTTCTGTTATGTAGGAAATTTTTCTTATGTCTTTTTCCTAAATACAGTCTTACTCATTTGATCAAATAAGTAGAGCAAGTGAAAATAATTTGGACGATGTCCTGAAGCTGATTGTGGAGACTTTATGCTACCATAATTGTCTTTAGCTTGTCTGTTTTGCATTTCAACACAAAGGATATTGGAAAGGATTTGAACTACTTTTATCCTTTATGATCATATACTCTTTTGTAGTTTTCGGTGGAGACTTTGGGCTGCACTTCATTCTACTATGATATTAGTCCTAAATCAGTAAGAGAAGCAATGAAAGACTTTGTCCTTTTGTAGGTTTCTTATGGATCCAATTACTACCCAAGAAGTTTTCCTACTGTTTACTAAACATCATTTCTAAAAGAAGAGAATTGATTTCAGTTATTACATAGGAATTTTCCTTTACTTTGTGAACATCATCTCTAAAAAAAAAAGATGGATGGTATGATCTCACCTCTGAGTCTATTTTCAATTTATATTGGTATATTATAGTTTATAAGGAGCCTCCCCTTGTTGAGAGGAGAGATTTATCTCATTACACTATGTTTGATATAACCATTTTTCCTTTAGTTAGTTGATGACAAAATATTCACCCAATAATTTTTTGGCAACTCCACTAGGGACACAAACATGCACTTTGAAGCCTCAAGCTTCAAATTAAAGTATTTCTAGTCCTTTTTCATTTTACACTCTGGTAGATCCACCATTTACGTGAAGATAGAGAGCTCAATGTATTATGGATCTTATATTTGAGTTGGTGCAAAAAAATAATTTTGAAATTTTTTCTCCACCATCTCACCTTTAGCGTACCAGGAGTTTTCCTCCTACCAACGTCAGATCTCTAATACCAGATGAAGCTTCTAGTTTCAGTGCTAGTAAATTTTTGTCCATACTTACCCCACAAAGGTTTTTTATTCCTCCATTTAATTTTCATCTCATGGCAGTCCAATGCCCTTGGGGTAACACTTTTGGCCCTCTCAATATGACCCCACCTTTACATGAACTACCTCGTAGTTCAAGGAAAAAATTTCCCAAATTCTATGGTGATGGGAAGGTTCATCTAGATGAGCATATTATTGCTTTCTACATAGCATGTGGCATGATAGGTGTGTAATATGAAGAAATAATGGTGAGACTATTTTTTAGAAACTTTTCAAGGTGCTACTATGAATTGGTTTTATCACCTTCAAGCTCAAACTATAACTGACTAGAACACTGTCAAGGCCAAGTTTGAGGCTAGGTTCAAACCCACTAAAGATGCACATGCCTTGTTGGCTCAGCTTATGCAAATGAATAAGGAGCCTCATGAGCCTATGAGAGACTTCATTGCTAAATTCAATAAGCTGAGGAACAAAATTCTTATAATTGCTTAGCCAACACCGAAGAATCTTAAGTGCTTTTTCATCAATTCTCAACTTCCTAAAGTAAGTTTTTTGTTGAGGTGGGCTAGCCCTATATATCTTTTTGTAGCTTAGATTTTAGCTATTGAGGTTGAATATGATCTTATTTTGGCAAGTAAGATTAGAAAAGATTATAATAAAAATAAATTTCCCTCATCTAATGAAAGTTATTCCATGACTACCATAGATCCTATGGTGCAAATGTTAGCAAATAAGTTGTTAGCTCTGAAAAGGCAAATGTCCCAAGGAATGTATACTCCTCATTCTTATTGGAATATACTAAGGAAGACATTCCCTAACCATTCATATCAAAGCAATGATGCTAGGAATCAAGGGTAGCCTAATTGCCTTCCTCCCGCATAGGGGAAGCTTGCCATTGAAGCAACACCAGCTAACTCAATAGTTGGTTATCATAAAGCTGAACATGATTTCTCTTTCCAACCTAAGTTGGACTAAGAAGATGATGCTAATATCTTTGTAAAAGAAGAAGAAGAATTAGCTGGCGACTCCAACATTGATTTTTTGATTTACCAAGATGAAGCTGAAAGAAAGGGAGAAGTGTTTGATGGATCATACGCTATTTTTACTAGGTCCTAGAACCAATCAACTCAACCAGCTGATAAGGGAAAAGTAGAAGAAGAACCTCAGCTAGTAATTTCAATTGTTAAATGGGTGACTTCACTGCCTTTCCAATCAAAGGACCCAGTGATCAGTAAGAAAGTAAGTACCTCAAATCATCATGTACCTTCTAATTTTATTCCTCAAACCAGTGCCAAACCCAATAAAGATCAAGATGATGTACTCCCTTCCTCTATTTCTAGTTCATTTCAATTATTTGATATAATTGATCATGCTAAAAAGACTAAGATTCAAATGACTAAAGTTGAGTACTTGCAAGCCAATCCTGAACAATTTGATAGGTTGGTTGAATACATAAAAAACAAAACCATCCCTATAAGACAAGACTTTCCAAAGGTGACTCATGATTCCTTGAAGAACAAATCCTCCCAAAATAATCTTGTCACTACTCCTCTTGTTTCCCCTGGGAAAATAGAACTTTTCTATGTTTCTCTATTAATAAATGGTCATAAGTTGAGCAACTGTATAATAGACTCTAGAGCTTCTGATAATATTATGCCTACCAAGGTAGCATATTCTCTTGGCCTTATCTTAACCAAGACTTTTGGGAGATGCTTCTCCATGGAAAACAAGTACCACTCTTGGGTCAAATCAAAGATGCCTAATTTGCATTTGTGGCTTTTCCAAATAAAAGGACTAAAATGATAGTCTTGGTGGCTGATGTTCCAGCTTCCTATGGCATTCTGCTTAGACATAATTTTTACAAAGATGTAGGTGGAGAGCTGAATATGGATCTATTTGAAGCAGCAATACCTATTAAAGGTGTCATGAAAAAATTGCTTCCTGAGAAAGAGTCAAAATATATTGTCACCCAAACATTAGATCCCAAAGCTCAAATTTTATTTGAACTATCAAGAATGGGTAACTATTTCCTAACCACTGAAGATGTTTTTAGCTCATCAGATGAAGGTTCATTAGGTGACAAATAAAAAAATTTAGATAGAAAATTAGAAGAATTATTAAGGCAAAGTTCAAGAAAAAAATAATCTTACCTCACTAATGAAGAGAAATCTTTGAGAAGATCAAATTTTAATAATGTTTCAATTTTAGAATTTGATGGCAGTTTCTCTTCTACTAGTTATGGAGCCAAAATTATTTTGATATACCCTCAAGGAGAAATTTTTCCTTATTCATATAAGTTGAATTTCAATAATATAAACAACACCGTCGAGTATGAATCTTTGTTGCTTGGATTGAAATCTACTCATGCTAAATGTTTTAAGATTCTTCACGCTCTAGGAGATGCTGAACTAGTGGTTTGTCAGGTAAGAAATTTGTACCAAATCAAAAATAAAATATTTTGACATTATCATAATATTTTATGGGATTACATTAAAAGTTTTTATGCTTTCAATATTTTTTTTGTGCTGAGAGAATTCAATGATCATGTAGATTTATTGGTTGTCTTCATAACCCTCATGGTTCCCCATTAGGATTTCAAAGGGAACAAGTATGCTATTGAGCTGGTGTTTTGACCAAGTGTACTTGATAATACCAATCATTGGTAAGTGTTTAATGATGACAATCAAATCATTGCTTTTCTAAAAAAGGTGGATAGTTTTGAAGAGCTTTATTTTGAAGGTAGTGAATCTCCACCATGGGAATCAATTCCTGAAATAGATTCAAAAATTGGTGAAGAGTTTCTTCAACTCAAGGGGAATAAAATTCTAAAAGGTTTGGTTTCTCTTGAAAAGTTATTTAATAAGCATGATAGGTATGTCAAGTAGTAATACATCGATTCAAGTTCCTCCAAAGAGTTTGATCAAATAAATTTGAGTATGAAAGAAAATCCCAAAATAGTCAACATTGGGAATTGCTACACTTCTAATGAAAAGCTCAAATTCATTGCTCTTATTTGCCATTACATTGATGTTTTGGCATATTCTTATGAATTTTGGCATGAAATTCCTCTTAAAGTTGGGTCATTGCCTCACAAGTAGAAGCAAAGCCAATACAGCCCAAAAATATCAGGTACTATCCTTTTTGAGATCTAGAAGATCCTGAATGCAAGAATTATTTTTTCAATTCATCATTCCACCTAGATTGTGAACATAGTTCTAGTGAGAAAAAAATGGAGAAATTTGTATCTATGTTGATTTCAAAAACTTAAATCAATATCATATAAAGGATAACTACCCCTTACCCATCATGGATCAAGTGTTGCAACCAATCACTGGTTCAGAAATGTTATCAATGTTAGATGGTTTTTCTAGGTATAATCAAGTGGAAGTCAATGAAGTAGACCAACATAAAACCACTTTCACTACACCATGGGGCACATTTGCATATCACAGAATGCCTTTTGGTCTGATCAATGCTGGTGCCACCTTCCAGAGAATAATGGATCTTGCCTTCAGAGATGAAATAGGAAAGTTTATTGTGGTATATCTTGATAACTTGACCATTTTTTCCAAACATCATCTTGATCATGTGCATCATTTACAACAAGTGCTATAATATTGTTGACAAAATGGTATTTCTCTTAATCCCAAGAAGTTAGTTTTTGGGGTTAAAAAAGGTAAACTTCTCATTTATACTATATTTTGAGAAGGCATAAAAATTGACTCAGAAAGAGTCAAATCTATCCAAAATATTACTCTTCCTACTATTAAGATTGTAGTTCACTCTTTCTTTGGAAAGGTGAATTTTCTACAAAGATTCATTCAAGAATTCATAGAGAAGACTCGACACATTGTTGACATGATGAAGGGTAAAGCTAATCTTCATTAGACTGCAAAAGATAAGTCAACATTTGAAGATATCAAGAAAGCAATCGCCCATGCCCCAATCCTAGTTTGTCCAGATTATACCAAAGACTTCGTAGTATATAGCTACACTTCTGAATATACACTTTCAGCCATTTTGGTCTAACAAAACAAATAAAGTGTGGAATCTCCCATATCATTTATGATTTTTCCTCTCAAAGCTCATGAATTGAAATATTCAAACATGGAGAAGCATGCTTATGTTATGCTTAAGGCATTAAATCATTTCAGATTCTATATCTTGAATTCACATACTATTGTTATGGTGCCTGACACAACAATGAAGTCTATTCTAACTCAATTAGAGTTTGGTACTAAAAGGGGCAATTGGATTGCTAAAATTTAGGAGTTTGATATTGATATCAATCCTACTAATCTTGTGTGGGTAAAAGGTCTCTACCAATTAATTGTTGATAACATACCAAAGGAAATAGAACATGAAGAAACAAAGGTTGGAGACGTGCCTACAATTCTCTTTGTAACTACTACTAATGAGTGGTATTCCAATATTACTCATTTTCTTACCTATGGTGAATGTCCCACCTATCTATCCTACAAATAAAAAAATAATTTTAAGTTGAAGGCTGCTAACTATGTCTTGTGGGACAATGGTTTGTACAAAAGAAGTCTTGATGGGGTATTTCTTCATTGCATTGATAAGGTACAACAAAGTAAACTTTTGGAGTCCTTTCATAATTTAGCTTGTGGAGGACATTTTTTTCACCAATAATGGCTCACAAGATTCTATGAGCTATATACTATTGGCCTACACTATTTCAACATGCATATGTTTGGGTATGTAGATGTGAGCTATGTCAACAGTTTATTGGAAAACCTAAATTGATTGAATTACCTCTTAAACTAGTGGTAATTAAAGAACATTTTCAACAATGGGGTATTGACTTCATTGGCACCATGAACCCATCCTCAAGTGCTGGACATGACTATGTTCTCACTGTGATAGACTATTTTACCAAGTGGGTGGAAGCCATTCCAACTAAGCATGCTACTTCAGAAGTGGTATACAATTTTCTTAAAGAAAATATTATTTCCTTATTTGGGGTCCTAACTAAGATTGTAATAGATAATGTTGCTTGTTTCTCTTCTCATGAGGTTACTAAGTTTTGTTACAATTATGAGATTATTCTTTCCCACTCCTCCAACTATTATTTGCAAGGAAATGGTCAAGAAAAATCAAGTAACAAGAATCTAGTTACTATTATCAGGAAACTGGTAGATGATAATCATAGAACTTGGCATAAAGCATTGTTCTATGATTTATGGGTAGATAGGATTACACCCAAGAGGGCAATAGGTATGTCACCATTTCAACTTTTGTATGGTTTGAATGTAGAGATATCAATCACCTTAGAACTACCAACATTGAAGTTGGCAAAGGCAGTCGAAGATCAAACCTTTGAAAATTCTATTGATAAAAGGATCATGTGCCTAACCGAACTAGATGAGGAATGAACTATGGTATTGGATCATATCACTGCACATCAAAATCAAGTAAATAAACTCCTCGACAAGAGAGCGAGGATTCATGATTTTCATGTTGGAGATCAAGTCTTGTTGTGGGACAAGAGGAGAGAACCAAAAGGAATGCATGGAAAATTTGATTCTTTGTAGAGAGGTCTATTTACCATTCATCAAATTTATGGTGATAGTAGCTTCTTACTAGAATATCAAGATGAAACACCATTTTCACTACCTCACAGTGGGCAACATCTAAAGCACTTCAATCCTTGAAGCATCAAATAAGTCCAGTTGTACATTTGTATAGTCTTTTTGTTTGTTTTGTGTTATTTGTTTGGCTTTTTGGTGTCTTTCTCTTTTTGGGTGGCTTGACTCCATAACCCAATGGCATGGATAAAGGCACTTAGAGTCTAGATTCTGATCCCTTCAATCATTTCAAAATACAATCAATGGAAGTTCCCCAACTAGAGCCAGTTGTTGTTCCCAAAACTAATTACTTATTTTTGTGGACAACCTGTTGACCATTTTGGTCCTGGAGGCCAAAAATGGTCTCCTTCTTTCTCAAAAATGTTATGAATAGTCAAGTTATTCAATTGCACAAGCCTTTTCGACTAAGGAAATCATAGGTTCAAAAGGTGGATTTTTACAAGAAGAAATTACAAAACACTTGAAGGTATTTCCTAAAAATGATAAGGATGGTTCAACACTGAGGTTCAATGATATATGGTTCAATGATAGGGTTCAATGATTTTAAATGAATGCCACCGAACCATTGAACTGTTGAACCATTGAACTCTACTTCAAAATGGTTCAAAGGTTAAAAAAGGTTTAAGCGGAAGGTTTCAGTGAAAGGCTCAAATAGTTGGTTCAATGATACAAATGAAATTCATAAGAAGACTGAGCAAACGTAGCTCTTTGTAAAACATGAAATATTGAATTGTTGAACCATTAAACTGTTGAACTGGTGAACTCTAAAAATATGGTTCAAGGTTTAAAATGGTTCAAGTGACTAGTGACATCCCCGTAGATGTCAAATTTAAGATAATGGAATAATCATTGATTTTCAAATAACATAGACCCGAGGACAAACTCAGTGATCCACTAAGAAAGGAGCCAAAGAAGCTAGCAGAAGGTGAGAAGATATCCTTGAGAGATCAGATCACTAGGAAGATAAAACATAGCAAGGAAAGAGGGAATCAAATAGAGAATCTATAAGCATTAGTAGAAGAGTTATTCTAGTAGGTAGAACAATCCACCAAGTGGATATCAGAGAGCATAAGCATTCAATGGCATGGCCTATTTTTCTTCATTTGAGTAAAGACAAGTAAGCAGTCATATAAGTATCATAAAGAGGAGTGGCCTTGCCTTTCAGAGGATCAAGAAACCCATGCTTTGGAGAAGACATTTGATATGAGTTAAACTCCAAAGTTAGGACTGATAACCTGCTCTAGCATGGCCCCTACATAGAACTTCCTCTTTCTAATGCATTCAATGTAGCATGGGCCATTTGGTGAAAAAAAGTGCCAAAGTCTTTCTTTGGATGTTATAAATTGTAATCTCTCATTTCAGATAATAGAGATATCTTAGTTATTAGAAGCAAAAACTCTACCCAAATTAAAAGGCATTTTTGAGACTTTGAGCTCAGATTGTTAATCATATTTTATCAGGTGAATGAGATAGCAAGTGACCTTTGAAACTTTGTGTTGAAATAACTTGTGTTATGTAGGAAATTATTCTTATGTCTTTTTCTTAAATACATCTTATCCATTTGATCAAATAAGTAGAGCAAGTGAAAATAATCTAGAAGATGTCCTGAAGCCAATTGTGGACACTTTGTGCTACCATAATTGTCTTTAGCTTGTGTGGTTTGCATTTTAGAATAAAGGATATTGGAAAGGCTTTGAACTAATTTTATCCTTTGTGATCATATACTCTATTGTAGTTTTCGGTGGAGACTTTGGGCTAAACTTCATTCTACTATGATATTAGTCCTAAATCAATAAGAGAAGCAATGAAAGACTTTGTGCTTTCATGAGTTTCTTGTGGATCCAGTTACTACCTGAGAAGTTTTCTTGTTGTTTACTAAACATCATTTCTAAAAGAAGAGAATTGCTTTCATTTATTACACAGGAATTTTCCTTTACCTTGTGAACATCATCTCTAAAAAAAGAGAGATGGATGGTATGATCTCACCTCTGAGTCTATTTTCAATTTATATTAGCATATTATAGTTTATAGGGAGCCTCCCCTTCCTGAGAGGAGAGATTTATCTCATTACACTGTGGTTGATATACCCATTTTGCCTTTAATTAGTTGACGAAAAAATATTCAACCAACAGATCCTACTCCCATGCATTCTCCTAAACAAATTTTACCTAATTGTCCTCCTTAGCATGATCCTTTAAGCATTCTTAATTTTTCATTTGATGAGATCATAAAAGAAGTATTTTCCCAATATTCATTGAAATTTGATGAAACTTTAGAAAGAGTTTGACTATAGCTTCATAAAGACTTATCCAATGTATTGGATAATGTGTGTGGATAGATTTACTAGTATTTATGAGCACATGCATGGTGATTTCACATTTATATTGAATTGGATGTGTGCTCTAATATCATTTATATCTATTATATCATTTGACACTTTGTCATTTTTTTCTTATATTCTATCATGATTTCTTACTTTTTGTACTATATCTTGTTTATCTTATCATTCATGGTTCACATATGATTATCTTTTATTTATCATTATTTTCCTTTCTTTTCCCTAAGTTTTTCTCAAAACTCTCTTTATGATTGTTTTGATTTCTTATCCTTATTTTTCATAGATAATTTGTCATGGTGATTTGGTTGTACATACCATTTTCCCTTTGGTTATTATCTCTCTTTACAATGTGATCGGTTAGCAAACAATTTATCTCATTATTATCTCCTTTTACTGGTCCACTTTGGATCTCCTTTTTCCCTCTTCTTTTATCCATAAAATAAGAATACACATGGTTGAGACTTGATATCACATATCAGTTCATTGTCAAGTATAAGTGTCCTAGTTAATCTTTATCTTTGGTTAATTAGCTTCCTTTAGCCTTAGCCTATAGCTCATTCATGTGTATCATTATCTCTCTCATGATTGGTCATTCCAAATATGTATGGAGTAGGAATCTTAAAAATCCTTGAAAAGAATGTTAAAATCCAAATCATTTAAAACAAAAGGCAATGATATCAAAAGGCAAAAATATTCTCAAAAGTATAATCACACTAAAAGATGTGATTCAAATAACATCTCTTTCTTCTCATCAAATCTCAAACTCCAAAGTTAGCCTCATGGTAGAGCTAGGGTCCTTTGGGGTGTGGTAGGATAGTAGATTATAAGAGGAGAATAAAAAAAGCTTTTTGTTCTACATACTTTCTCACACAAGTACCCAATCTTTGCAGTAGATCAATGGCTCTGCAAGGGGTCCTAAAGAATGAGGAACATGTCATGGGAAGGTAGGTCCATTTTAATTTTCCTATACCAATATACCTTCAATATTTGATCTTAGTAGCACACTTATTTGCCTACAAATCTTTGTGCCTATAGAGAATAGGTTTCCTTTGTACATAGATGACCACTAGTCACTTAGTGTCTTCTCATGTCCTTAGTATGCCTCTTGCCTCATAAGGTCTTCTCATAAGATACCTAAGTCTTGATTTCTAAACTCCATTTTTCACTCCTTATATCCCTCATATTTCCTATTGAAAAATATTGTTTTGTCTACTAATCACTCCCCTTGGGACTTCATTTATGAGTTGATTTGTAAGACCATGGATAGGACCTAACCATTCTCATAAATTACCATCTTTTCCTTCCTATTACCCACACTCTTGATTACCCAATTTTCCTATTTAATCCACCCCAGTGGTGTTTTCTTTATCTATCTATAGTGTAAGACCATGGATAGGACCTGGCCCTCCTTACAAAATTTTCCAATAACCAAGTCACCATCCAAATTACATGTGTCAAATTTGAGATAAGATTCAATCGATTATGAAGTTACACATAATTTTACATGCTTCCCATATTGATTTAGTATTTTTTATGCTTAATTCATTTTTATTTCACCTTTTTATCTTCTTATTTTCTGAGTGTATGTAAGATTTCAACCATTTCTTGAATTTTTCATACTTCCCAACATGAATTAGTGTGACCAATTTATGACCAATATTTTACAATTTTGTTTTTATTTCATACTTCCCATCATGATTTAGTATGATTTATTAACTTAATTAATTTATTTTTATTACCATGTGTGCCCTTTTACACACCTTCCATTTTATTACTTTGTTTTTCATACCTCCCAACATGATATTAGTATGATTTTACTTTTTTTACTTTGGTGCAAAAATATTTCACATAAGTTAAAATATAAATTCTTTTTTTCCATTTCTTGGCTCTTTATACTTAATTATTTATTGTTATTACACATTCCCCAAATTTAAATAGTGTGTAGAACATTTTCTTGATTGATTATATTTTTCCAAGTCATTTTTGCCTATTTATTTTTAACCATGCATGTGTCTTTCATAATGCTAGAAAAGAAATCATATCTCATATATTTCCTATAGCATATACAACAAAGCTAAATAAATGTGCTAGAAAGAAATATATTCTAATATTCCACAACCATAACCATAATGAACAACTAGTGACAACATACACATCGAACACCAATATGCCAATATGATATATATATATATATATATATATATATATATATATATATATATATATATATATATATATATATATATATATATATATATATATATATATATATATATATATATATATATATAAATATGTATGTATGTATGTATGTATGTATGTGTGTATGTATGTGTGTGTGTATGTGTGTGTGTGTATATATATATATATATATATCATGAGTTTTGATACAACATATGCAACCATATACAATTCTCTAGGCCTATGGTTGGGTCCCATCCTATCTATCTCATGGCCTAGCCATGCTACCTGACCTCAGTCTAACTCCTTTGAATGGTGCACTGTAAGGAGGTCATTCAAGATATAAATCCATTTACCTATCCCTATAGATGTATTGCCTACATTTGTGACTCCACCAACTGGGTTTATATCTCTATCATCTGTGCTACTATAGCTAGATGCATATCTCTCTCATCTACTAGGGCATGCCATGCGTATAGATCCCCTACACCCATCACTATTAGTGGTTGTATCCTCTCTCTCTCTACACCCATATATGCCTTGATACCTATCCAACTAATCTAAACCAATTCACATGAGCTAGGGTAGATGGTACACTCATATCCTCTAGTGTCATTGGGTTATATGGCTAAGAGTTTCATCTAGGATGTCATGAAGTGCTCCCCTCTCTAGGGATCCCCATATCTCCTCATGATCACCTACACCTAAAAAATCACACAAGATGGATATTAGATCACTATTATATCTCAAAATATCTATATATCTTTATTTCTAAAAAATATATAAGAAATAATTTAACCATCACTTTTTACCTGTATGTGTCTTAGCTACTGTGCTATCACCATCTACACAATCACCTATTATAGTCTCCCCATTTTTGTGGCCTCTTAGCACCTCCTTTATAGGTTTCCTCCTCAGCTCAAACCTAGCTATCATGGATCATGTCAGTCTTAGCCTACATATGAGTGGTCTCTCTATCATCTCTTTTGTCTCACATATGGGGTCATCTAGGATGGGAATAGTCTCCACTCTCTCTTACTCCTACTACCAATGTTGATGCCATATCCTTGGTATCTACTATTCATCCCACTATAGATCTATTAGTGTTACATTTGGTATCTCTACCTATGCATCCATATCCTCTTGCTTAGCTCTTCATCATGCCTTACCAGTCCATGGTTACTCTTGACATGGCCTCGATGTCAGCCTCACTACTAATGGCCCTAGTTTTCTCCTCTCCCATGGCTCACTCACATGCCAAGCCCACTATTTGGGAATCAATATCGATGTCATTAGATGAGGCAAGCCCATCTATCCTAGCACTTATGTCATTATATGTGGATCTCTCCACAATGTATAGTGTCTAATAACCTCTATCATCATCATCATTGGTGTAACTATATACCAACTCACCCATTTAGTCACTATATCTCCATATGGATGCCACACTATGTTTATATGTCTCAATGACTATAGCGATGGCATGTGGGTCATGACCCACACTACCTAGTCCTCCTTCCATCTCCATACCTGAGGTGACCTATCATCAACTACATAGGGAAACCCAATCAACCAATACATAGGAAACCTCTCATATATCCAAGCTATCAAAAATATGATTAGTCTCATGGTCTTATACCCTTTGACTAACATCTTATACATATAATGTACCAACTAGACCTAGATGATAGATCTTAGGCCATATAGAACTCACTCTTCCAAGATCATCCTACTCAAGGCTACCATGAATAGTGGAACCTTGTCATTTGACTTGTGACATAGCACTCATTGTATCATAAGGCCTATCAAAACCTTTTGAATATCTAGAATATATGATGCATAGACATCAAACATACTCACTCTCTTACCTAGTAATATTGTCTCTAAGCTTGTAGCCCACATGACTAAGGCTCTCCTTAATTCTATGATATTTGGTACCCCTATAGTCACCTACATTCATACTATAGGTAGCCCTAGGATGGCATGGACATCTTCTATCCTGATATCCACCTCTACTATATCCATATCCACCTCCCATATAAATGTGTTAGTCAATAATTCCAAATAACTAAGGAACATGACTAACAAGTCAACACTGAGGGGGATCTAACACATCTCTACTATCCTACCTAGACCTATAGATCCTTGTTTAGCTTTATCTCCATCTAAAAACCTATCTAACAAATTTGGTAACCATGTTTCATCCATAAGTTTCCAAAATCTTTATCGTCCCTATACCCAAGAAACTATAAAGGATGTATCGGTTATTCCATGTCATGTATAGTCATAATACATTATTTTTACATTTTTAAAAGCAAAAACAAGCCTAAAATTACTTTATTTTATTCTCATTAGCTTACTTTTAGACTAATTGGTCCTTCTTGACCTTAGTCATTTTGGACCATTTTATTCCTCTTTAAACCTTTTGCATGCTTTTCTATATCATTCTAGTTATTTAGTCAAACTAGTTTGACCAAAATTTTCCTATCTTTTTGCCTATTTGACTCAAAAATATGAGCAAACCCCCTTTTTCTTCCCCTCTTTAGTGTTGAGTTTTGAATTTGGACCTTCTAAACCACTTGGGAACTCCAAAGTAGGCCTTCAGGTTGTAAAATGTACATGGTCGACCCATACCCACTAGGTTGACACTATGGATTCTACCCATTTTTATTCTATTAGATCGACCCAATGCTTTTTTCCCATCAACCCCTTGCATTTTCCTATAAAAGTGTAATTATCTTATTTTTTCCTAAACCCTCTAAACCCTTTTCCTATCTTCCTATTTTCTACCCCTAGAATCTAATTTTGTCTCATTTTGACATCTAGAAATGCTTAAATTCAAAGCTACTAAAAATATACTTAATTTAATAAAAATTACAAAAATTGGTTTGAGATTCTTATTTGCATACTTGTAGTGAACCTGATGCCACCTCTAGAGCCTCTCCCTATCTAGCCTATTGTATCCTCACCATCTTAGCTTTTTTTATTTCTAGATCTCTTTTTCTCTCCTCCCACAAGTCAAAATAACAAATGATTTATCTTTTTCCCTATTTTAAAACACTTTTCAAAATACAAACCTTTCAATTATTGTCTTATAGATTCCTTGTTTTGCTTATATATTTGTTTTTTCACTCATACATTTTACAAACCATAAAATGTGTTAGATTCATGATGACGTATAGAGTATTTTCCATTACCATATGCTTATATTCCAATTTTTTTTATTTTTGGCTATTTTTTGCACTAACTTCTATAGGTTCATCGAGTATTATCTACATTGGACACCTTCACATTTCTTATAGTATAGTTATTTATCTACGACACTAAGGTAAGTAAAGGTATGTGTTTTTCATTTTAGTACTTTCATTTATCTTATTCTCTTCTTACTATACTTTACTTAGCATCAATGTTGTGTGTTATTCTATTTTATCTCTAAGCACCATATTCTGTTGCACTTACATGATATGTGATGAGCTTTGAGTTGGGCATATGTATACAAATAATATTTTCAAACTTTTATTGATTATTATTACTTTATACCTTACAGGAACCTATCGAGTCTCAATCTCTTTGAGTAGATGCCTTAAAGGGTGCACTAAGAAAGGGGTGGGCAGCCCATCAATGATTTGTAAGATTGTTGTCCCTTTTGCCACTTACCATCTACACACTTGTCTCCTAAAAACCATTTAACCTAATCTTATTATTCTCAACCATACCTATTCTAGTCTTTTCCTCTTTCCATCCCTCCTTTTATTTCCTTAATAACCTTTTGGTCAGTTGACTATACTAGGTTGACAAGGTCAACCCAGTACAATTTAGGTGTATTTTTCACTTTTTTATCTTGTTATCCTTTCAGCCAACCTAGTTCAAACCTAGTGAATTATCTTAAAAAATACACTGGGTTGACTAGGTCGACCCTATAAAGTTGACATTCTTAGGAGGATTTAAATCAAGATTCACATACATATACAAGTTCATTTCCCACCATTTCAAATGAGAATAATTAAGAGTGAATAAGTGAGAAAAAAAACATTTTCTTATTTACCATTATACTTGAGGAATAAAGCTTAGGGTTCCATAATTTCTTTGGAGATACAAATCTTATCTTGTGTAGATGTCTTTTGGATGCCTAGATAGGTTGTGTATCCTAGATTTGATTTATCTTTATTATCCTTACATACCACAACAACCTCTTGTGAATTACGTTGGCCAAGGGAGACATTGAGGCTCGATGGGTTTGTCTTCAAAGGTAAGTATTCCTAACTTTATTTTTCCTTTGTAAGAGTAGATAGATAATGCATTTGTATTCTTCTCCCATGTCTTATGATTCTTTATGCATTGATGTGAGTATATGTCTTATAATACATGTTTAGTTTAGTTTTTTTATTATTTTTAACCCCATTTTGTGCCACAAGCTTTGGTGTGTACTAGTTTAGATTTACTTTCTTATTATTAGAATAAGTGAAATGATTTAAGCCTTAGGAATCCATTAGGGTTATTATGTTATTGTGTTATACTATAGCCTTTTTAAACCTTCCTATCATGATATGTTATGACAAGTGATCCCCTAATCAATTTTGGTGGATCCCCATATTGGTCATGCTCTCGCTTAACAAGTGTATTCCCAATCGAAAGTGTAGGTATGGTCTATATTCTCTAAGCCAATATTGATTTATATACATGATGAATTTTTTATTGAATATATAATCTATGCCTCTATGGAATCCCCCCATTGATATCCCCCTATTTGATATGAGTTAATAATAGTAACTGGTAGTTACCTTACCTCAAAAGGATAATATACTCATATAACTATGAATGAACCATGTAGCATATATGATAACATGTATAGGTAAATGTATAATTAAAGCACATAGAATGTGATCACATCAAGGCCTAAGATTCATCATAAATATCATCACAATATCTACATACTAATAATATAAGCTCAATAATTAAATCAAACACACACACAAGAACACTCAAAATCAAGTCAAAAGGTAATGGTCTAAAGAGACCACAAACAAGGGGAATGTTCAAAATTCCACACAATCAAATGGAAATGACTTATTAAAATGTCCATAAAATCAAGATTGACATATTAAAATGTCCATAGAACAAGTAATGACATATTAAGGGGAATATTCAAAATGCCGCACAATCAAATGGACATGACTTAGTAAAATGTCTATAAAAGTAAGAATGACATATTCAAATGTCCATACAACAAGTAATGACATATTCAAATATCAAAGAAGAAACAAGGGAATGGGGACCACAAATATTTGAGAATATTCAAATTCTTTACAAATAAGACAATATCAAGGTAAGACACCCTAGGAAATGCATAAGGGAAAATAAAATCAACCAACATAAACATATCATAGTATCCCATGGATCAAATGTGTTAGAATTTTTTTTTGAATACATAGCATATAAAATACAAATTTAAATATATAATCATGGATAAAGGCATGTGTACATACATATATGAGCTCAAACATGATAATGTAAAGTGACCATAGAATATATAACTTGGATGTGTCATGATTATAGAGGTGAATGCCCCCAAATTCCTAGTGACATGAGTAGAGGGAAATCCCAACATCCAAAAGTGTATACATCATGTATTTGTGTATTTTTGTATCACACTCAAATATAATCATGAAACATGTGTGTATGTATAAGTAACTAATATGCTATCCATCAACATAAAAATAACACATAGATGCCAAAGATCCAATATAATATGCACATCCAAAAAATATTTTTGGACCATGGGAAAGTAAAATAATATATTCTGATTCCATTCAAAGGGTGGTCATAGATATATCCCCAATGTGAACCTAGTGTAGTAAACTGGTGATATTGTTAAGGATAATGTATATGTGCAATATTTGTCATTTTAGTGTATATAATGCTTTACATATGTATAATGGGACATTGTAGTCATGAATAAATAGTAGTAGTAATAAGAGTAGGGTTAATAAAACCCATTTTTGAGTGTTATGTGGTTTCTTTGGAAAACTAGTAATAGGAACATGTATAGGTGATCTAGATATTTGAATGTGGTGTGTAATAGATGAGGATTCTATGGAACCCACTATGGATCTCTTATGTAATGGTCTCTCAAATATTAGTCAATTAGTAAATGGTATTTCTTTTTGCTTACCATTTTATGATGGATTAAACTTAGTAGTCTTGATAATAACTACTTGGGTATAATTTTTTGTTATTTAAGTAGATGCTTATATGGATCTCTAGAAAGTTTAATTACACAATTGGAACCCATCAAAGAGTATGTATCCAAGGTTATCCTAATAACATATCAAATCCACTTAAAGATATAACTGAAAAGGGAGTATCCACATGTGCAGGACCCACCTATAAAGGTAAGCCAATCTCATTGAGAATTCTTTGTGAGGTCCTATAAAATTCTCTAATTAGTCTAGTAGATAAGTGTAAATCATGATGAGTATAACCCAATTGCATAAATATATTATGGTAAAAATTTTCTCACTTTACACCATTATAAATCATAACACTGTGTATAAGTTATTTATCAAATTATGTTTAAATTAATAAATAATCAAGATCTGAATCATCATCCTTAATATCACTATCATCAAAGGTAACATAATGTCTCTAAACCATAGGAGGTCTATGCTAGGTGTAGGTACCAATAATTCCATCTAGTGGGTGATCATAATGTAATAGAGGAGTATGTTTATTATATACCATTTTCACTTCCACATCCTTATTAGAATGGTCTTGTAAAGGATTGTTAAATATCTTCTATTTTTGGTGATCACTAGCTTGTGAACCTAATTCCTTTGGAAGATCATCAAATATAATATTTTGGTCTTAGGTGAGGTCTTGGATCTTATGATTCGAGGTAAAACATATATTTATAGAATTCTAAAGTCATTGGTGATAGTCACAATAAGCACTTTCATCACATCATTTGGGTAGAGATTAACTCATATAAACCTCGAAAAGATGAGTGAGAGATATAATATGACACTCTACTATCCATGGGAGTAATGAAGTGGGAGACTCAGGTAATCATGTAAATTATCTCCTTGGTGAATTAGATAAGACAAGTTGATTAAGTTACTATGATACTACATTTAACCATGGTGGTTGTTTCTTTTTTAGGCTCAAGAAGTTTTACCTTATAACTTGGTTTGATTATAAACTTGGTATTAGATGTAGTTGTAGTCAATGTGTTTCCTACATACTTAAGTTTTTTTAATGAGATAAGTTTCATTTCATGGTCCCAAATAACATGGAACAAGTCATCAAAAGATTTAAATTTTTTAAAAATTATGAACTCATGTAAATGAGTAAGAAAAATATTCTTGAATATGTATTGAAGTTCTTTATCTACCATAGGATTGGTCATTTTATCCAACATTATCTTGTACCTTAAGACATATTTGTTGATAGGTTCATTGGTTTCTTGTTTTATTTTTTTAATTCGGGTGTAAGAAACCTTTTTAGAAATGTTAATATATAAATGTGACAAAATTTGATCTTCAAGAGGTTTGAATGATTCTAAGGATTGGAAAGGTAAATCATAGAACCACCTTAAAACATAATATTTGATGCTCCTTGGAAATAATCTGGTCAAATGTTTATCATTAGAGGTATAATCAAGGCATGTTAAATAAAAATATAGATGTTACTCAGGATAACCCTTGCCATCATAAAATGGTAACTTAGGTGCAATAAAACCAATTGCAAATATATCTCAAGTGTAAGAGGGTTATGCAACACATCTTAGGAATCAATATCATGAGGAGATTTTAAAGCCTTTTATTCAATGTTTGTAACCTTGTCCTCCAAGGTATTTATAGCCTAAAGGAGTGTTTGAACTATAAATCCATTTTGGTTTAAATTATCAATTTGAGTAGTCACAAATGGAGAAGTGAAAAGGGTTTGAGTGTTAATAGGCATTAAAATCGATATTTGAGTTGAAATAATTGGTAATTCTATGGTAGATGTAGCAATAGTGTTTTTAGGAAACAGAGGTCCAAATACATAATGTATGCCTCCACTAAATGTAGGTAGTTTTATGGGTATGGAATTAGTTGTATACCTTATAAGGATTTACCATCACTACATGAATAAACCTTAGCTTTATCATGCTTACTTATTTAATCTCTTATAACATATAAAAATACATCCATTAAGCTCTTATTATTATTGATATAAGAGATCAATGATTTTTTATCTACCAGTTGAAATTAGGTTTTTGGTTTAACATTTTCCATTAATTTTTATAAATGAAAGATTCAAAATTTTGCAATAAAAATAATAATCATAAAAATATGAAATTCAAGACGTGATACCACTTAGGGTTTTGAGTTAAAAGGTTGGGTTCAACAAATGTTTAACCCTAAAAATCTAGGTGTTGGGGTATCTAGGGTTAAGAATATATAAATGAATAAAAACAAGGGTGATAAATAGATTTATATTAGGCCAATTATTTTTGAAGCTGAGATAGAACATATACTAAATTTACTATACTAAGACATGTTAAAAATAGAAAGTAAAACTATGCTAAATATTTTAATGATAACAAAAATAAGTACTTAGATAATTTTTATGTTGATATAGATATGAATCTATATTAGGTAGGAATTAAATTAGAAGAGTATTATAGAATAGTTTCCAAATTTTGGATTTAGTTATTATGTATCTTTAGACACTTGGGTCAACCTCAAATGATTACATCAACACTAGTGACTAGGTTAGACATAGGTGTCATGTACAAAATACATATTAAAACAAGATGTGACCACCTAAATGCTTCTAGTGTTTTCATCACCTTCACTCTGGTACATTCATATCTATGTCATGGACTATCACTCCTTTTAAAATATCAAAACCCTAGTTCTTCATCTTTATGTTAACTATGGGAAAAATGGGTTAGTGGGTACACAGTGTCGAGCTACCCCAAATACCCCTCTATAAATGAGTGCATCCTATATATCTAATACTCTAAAGAGGACCTTATATTTATGTAATTATCCCCTACTTATTGGCTTGTGTGTTAATCATTAAATGTGATAAGTACGTAAAACATTGACCCAATTATAACTTGGAAAATGTAGCTCTTAAGATAATCTTTCATTACTTCAAACCTATGTATGTGTTTCTCCTATGACTTATATGAGAATAGGAGAAAATAAGAAAGAATTTATTTATTGAGTGTTTAACTGAATTTTTTTAATAGGTTGCCTTGGTCTATGATAGGTGAGGAATGAATGAGGATTTTCTTATATTTATAGCAATCCCTTTTGAGTAATAACTCAAATTAAATAACTTAGGCTGACCATTAATATGCATTTCATTTATAAATTAGATGAATTTAGGGCACTAGACAATTGTGTCAGATCAAGAAACCTACATCAATGTAGGTGTCTATCTAGGATGCGAGTGTCTAGGGATTAGGAAAATAAGTGCATACTCAAAACTTAAAAATGTGTAAGATAAACATGTTTTAATCATTATGGGAAAGATAAAAGGCCTATGTCATCAACATAAGATTAATTAGATTAAAATATATGCCAAGGGGCAAAAGAGAGAGTAGATGTGATACTTACAAAAGTAGGAAAGATCGATAACTAAGAGGAACATCTAAGGTCTAAGTTTCTAAGTGTATAAGTTGAGGCAATATATAATTCATAAATAATGTCTATATAATTAAAATCAAATCATGTAGTAAATGAGACTAGTATAACTCTATCATATGTATGAATGTGAATATCAATACATAGTATATTTCATGTAATACATTTGAAAAATATGTTTTATCAAGATGTTTGTATGATAAGTAGCTCAACATTGTAGATATTTTATGGATAAATACAACCTATTAAATTTTTCATAGAGAACATAGAGATGCCCCCATATTTGTAAGGTTATTGGGTGATATGGGATGTAGAAGTATGCCTTGTTTCACACTCAAGTACTTCATGATAAGCATTATGTATTGAAATATGAGTTCTGTTATATAATTTGCATATAATAAATAATCATATGAAAATAATTAATCTAGAAACATCTAAAAATGTTTTAGGTCCTGATTTTTAATTTTGAAAAATATTTTTATTATTTTGAATTTTTGACATATATGCATTTTTTTGAATTTCCTCCAATATTTGTATGCTAAAAGAGATTTTTAATATGGGTGTTAATAAGCAAGGTTTTTAAAATAGATTAATTGGGGTGGAGTCAAATAATACTCAATAATGTGTAAAAGAATAGTATGATAAGAGGGAAGGTAAACAATGTGCCCCCAATGTATATGTGATTTTAAGTCATAGAAATATATTATGAGTAAGATAATTAAGAATGTACATAATTTTTAATGGGGAAGAGGATAAGTGTGATCATATATAAGTAAAAATATGTGATCATTTAAGTTTCATATGGTGTAAGATACGTAATAGTAAACAAATGAAGTGTGTTGGCTCAAAAATTTATCAAGGGGACAAATTGGTGACTTTGAGTCAATAGTGTGGGAACTGAGTCCTTATGTTAGTTAGAAATGTAGGGATAACATACTTGTCCTATTAGTATGTGGATATACCTTTATTGAAATCCAAAAACAAAAAAAATAGGGGGAAATCTATTCACATCTATTTATAGAAAAAATGTTTTCTATTGGGGGTTTCATACTTTTAAATTAAAAAACACATAAAAAATATAGAAAGGAATGAGTTAAATGAATGTAATGATGGTAAATATATAAATTAAAGTAATAAAAGGATAACAAGATTATTATATCCAATTAAACACAAAATTTACCATGATAATCCCTAAAAAAATGAAGGATGACTCTAGGTGACTAAACACAAAGATTCACTAAAATAGCCCAATAAGGAGAAACATTATGCTTATGGAAATATCTTCTCATTCAATGGGTGGTAAAGACATAATTACACCCTTAGGAGTGTAAAAAATACATTGAGATAATTATTTGATATTGATATCAAACCAAAGACAACCATCCCATATTTACCCTTAAAAGATAATTAAAATATTATTTAAACCCCACTGAGATTTCACATTTTGTGGAAATAAAAAATATGGATTCAAAAATAAATTATATTGTGAAAGTCACACATTAATAATAATTGATAATAATTATGAAAAAGTTTTGAAATCAAATATTTTAATATGAATGAATCATACAAACAATCATAATTCATGGTGAGAATATGAACGTGTAGTTTATAAATCTCCTCCTTTTTATTGATATTTGTCAATATGTAATACAATCTCACCTTCTAAAAACATGTCTGAGAGTTATATTTTTCAAAAAATCCCCTCATCTATAATGATCCTAACACTCATATTTATAATGCAAGAAGGTGGTTACGATGCATAACCACATTTTTTTGCATTTTATATGGTACAAAAGTGATTTTACAAAAAGACACTACTTAAATGGTGTAAAAATGAGTTGGTGTAATTTAACCACATGTAAGAGTGCAAAAGATAAATTTAATGGCTTTAAAATTATAGAGGTGAAATTACATTTGCAATTTTGTACTTACAAAATTTACAATTGGAAATTACAAAATGTTTTTTATTTCACATAGGATAGATATGGATATTGAGCTACAATAATTACATATGGTTTCTCTACTTGGTTTTATGTCAAGCATTAGTAAAGAAGCTCCTTTGTTTCATTTGAAATAATATAACATGTTAGAAATTTCACCTTGCAATATTTTATAATTGTATCTTCGCTGAGAATTCTCTATTGAATCTGATCATGGACAAAGGGTATTCTTACATGGACCATCTAAAAAAATAAAATACTAGTTGACCAAACATCAAAATTTGATGATATGAGTGGTGTATTTTTAATTTAAAAGCATTCAGGAGTTAAGTACCAATAAGTTCCATCCCCTTAATAAGTTTCATTCCTTGTGATCCAATATCATCTTCAACTATTTTACTAAGACCAACAATAGTAATTTTTACAACACCAACCTCATTAAAGAACACATTCCCAAGCTTCAAATTATAAATGAATTATCCTTTATGTTCTTTTATTTAGGTATATAAGGCTAAAGAATATTTTAATTATTATGCTCGATGCCTCCTGTTCAAGTAGAATAGGTGTTACTTTGAGAATTGAATCAATATCTTTCCCACTGTAGTATTCCAATGTAGTACAAAAGGTATTATGATTAATATTAAAAATGTCCTAGAGATGCACAATGTGAGAAAGAATTAAATTTATATGAATATGTTATTCCCAAATTGCATGATGAATATAACTCTATTTATTTTCTTCACCTTGCCGTGCATTCAATCCATGAAGCTTACACGTGACATATATGTATGTTGGGAGGGAGGTGGAAGGGTAAATCCAAGAACAAACACACCTGTTCTAATTCCACCTTAGGATCTTGCTCCTCAGAAAGAGCACAGTATGATTACCAAATATAAGCAATTGAATATGCGGAAATAACCAGAAACACAAGTAACTAGAATTCACCAATAACACAGAATATGAGAGACAATACACTATCTTGTATTAACACTATACAGAAAAGAATACAACAAAGAGCCACCACACTCTTTCACCTTACAGAGATTTGCCACACCTCAAGTGTACAGTAATTCTTCTCACACACACTCTCCTACACAAAAAATGGTCCCAACAACCAACTCACACATAGAATTGGTGTTCACCTCACCAACCAGTCAGTAATAACCCTGTCGGTACACCAAGCACTCTATAGCACTTCAAGCTGATCTCTCATGAACCTGCAACCTGCAATTCAAAGACCAAACTTACATGTAGATCCCCAATGAGCTTGCAACAACCTGTAACTCACAGATCTTACAACTAGAAGGAACTCTTCCTTTCTATCTCATGCTTATACAATACATGCCAATGGGTCTATAAATAGATCCCTAACTCAAACAATAACTTAGACTCTTAATTTAGACAATTGTCCTCGCAGCCCAAGACTCTAACTGGTCTCAACATACAAACTCTTCGTTCACTTAACTAACTGTCTGTGAAATGAGCAGTTTTGGAACACACAAGCGACCGACGTCAGTCCCTACTTGTCTGGTTCTGCCGACGTCGACCGACTTCCTGCCATCGCCGGTGGCCTTCTACACTGGTCTCTACCGACGTCGGTCCTGCTGCCGATGCCGGTGCTCCTGGATCTCAGCAACCATTGTTCCACAGTTTGCAAAGGGTTGAAGCTTTTAGCTCCACAACCTAACAATCTCCCACTTGGAGATAAATAGCTGCAACCTGTACATGTACCTATACACCGTCTAGTTTGTTCCCTTGGCTATGTATCCATCTTCAAAAAATCACCCTTGAAGACCAACCACCACAAAATTCGTGGTGCAAAACCTGTCATCCAAATTACCTGCCACATCCGCATCTACAACCATGTAGAAATTAACTTGAACCTGCATAGCATGTGCACCTGCTACTAGTCCCTGTAAGAATCCACTGAACTGCCCTCCAATGGTTCTCTCCCGGATTGGCTCCTAACTTGTGACAACTCCCACTGCTTGGGAAAACTCAGGTTTAGTACATACCATGCACTCAACCTCATTATGTGAATCAAGACACCTGTTCATAGAACTGTCCAACCATCGGCGTGCTAACTGATTTCACACAATCATCCTGAAACAAAGTCAACACATGGCCTTTCATGTCTCTAGAACACACTCTTGCCAAAGAATCTTGCTGCTCCCAGATTCTCCATGACAAACACCTAAACTAGCTTTACCTTTAGTTTAGCAATACCTGTATATGTAACCCTGCAACAAGCACATCATACAGAAAATAGGATAGTGTAGCTAATACTATCCAACCTGGTAAAGAGAAACACAATGAACAAACCTCCATTGCCCTGCAGCTCATACAAGATCATATACCCTGATCTTCCATCTCACGTATCCATTTCCGCTCTTCTTTATCCTTAACATCCATTCATCTCTCAGTGCTTACTTCTAGCTGGCAACACTACCCAAAACACCTATTTGGTTCTCCTCCAAGGAATCACATCCTCATTCATGCCTAGCTCCCATTGTTTCCTGGATCTACCTGTTCTGCTTCTTTAACAACTTCCTGGTCCTATGCCATAAGTGAGAAACAAGTAGTGTAAAGAAGGGAAATGATGAATTTAAGAACTTACTTACACCTTCAGTCCTCCATATGGGTGCTTGAGACTCCATGACAGCTTGTTATCCACCCAAAATTTGTCTCAGTGACCGATGCCGGTCACATCTCAGTCTGCAGCTGACCGATGTCGGTTCCCTGCGACTGCCTCCCTGCCGACGTCGGTTTCCCCTGGCCGACGCCGGTCTCTGTCTGCCCCGAGTCACCGACGTCGGGCTGCACATAGCCGACGTCGGTCCCTGTCTGGACACCGACACCGATTTTCCTGCCGACGTCGGTCTCTGTGTTTTTCTTGTGAGACCTGACTTTTTCCCGTGAGCTCCTTTTGGATCAAACCCTTGTCCAAAACACCCTTGCTCTGCTCAGAATTCCTCTGCATCTTGTGCTGAACTCTGTCTGTCACTTTCTCCTTAAAAACCAAGGCTTTCTTGTTCTTGTCACTAACATCAGATTCCTCAAGAAACCTCACCTTCTTCTTCTACATACAGAAACCACGATCCATGCCTTCCAAATCTGAAAGCATACTCTTTGACTCAAGAACCAGCATCTCCTTCTTATTTATGTGACCAAGCCTATTAAGCCACATCTCTGAATCTATAACTGAAGTAGATAACCCAGAAGAAGAATCAGTAAAACAAGTAGATAGATAAAGCGTACCTAATTTCTTACCTCTAGCTACAACAAGTGTACCCTTGGTAACCTTCCAAGAGTCAGCTGTGAGAGTTACTGTGCAACCCTCTTCACCCAAACTTCTAATAGAAATCAGATTCTACTTCAGAACTGGGACGTGCATGACCTCCTTTAACACCCATGTGTTACCTGTCTGTAGTTTCAGCTTCACTTTGCCTTTGCCAACAATCTGACAAGGCTTACCATCCCCTACACAAATTTCTCCAAAATCTCCCTGGACATACTCATGAAAAAATTCCCTATGTGGGGATGCATGAAAAGAGGCACCAGAATCTAATACCCAAGATTCTAATTTATCCAAAGAACATACCAGAGCATCCTGTGCAACGTAACCTACAACATCTGCTTCTTCTCCATGTTCTTCATGCTGATCTGTACCCGATCTATAATCTCTCTTTAAGTGCCCTTGCTTTCCACATTTCCAGCAAGTTATTCTGCCATACCTGGACTTGGATCTCTTTCCCATCTTCGACCTTGATCTCCCACGCTCTATCTTCTCTCTTGACCTTCCTCTTCCTTCAACACTCAAAGCATCTCCAGATGATTCACCTGTGCTTTTCCTGCGTATCTCTTCGTTCAAGATCACACTCACAATATCATCCACTTTTAAGACTTTTGAAGGAGACATAGTATTAGAAACTGCCATTACCAAACCTTCCCAACTTTCAGGTAATGAACACAAGATTAAGAGAGCTCTAATTTCATCATCAAATACAATATTAACCAAACTTAACTGGTTTACTAAACCATGGAAATCACTAAGATGGCTATGAACAGATCCACCTTCCAACATTTGCAAATTAAATAAACGCTTCATAAGAAATACCTTATTAGAAGCCGAGGGTTTTTCATACAAATTTACCAAAGATTTCATCAACTCCACCATTGTCTTACACTGTGATAAGCTGGAAATCATAGATGATTCAAGACTCAATCTAACAGATCCCAGAGCCTTCCGATCAAGAACCTCCCATTCTTCATCTTTCATATCCAAGGGTTTGCTAGCAACCCCACCCAACGGTAAGTACAAATCTTTCTGATATAGATAGTCCTCAATCTGCATCCTCCATAATTGGTAGTTCTTGCCATTAAACTTTTCCATTCGTAGTTGACTGCTTTCTGCCATTGCTCAACTCCCACTCAAACAGAAACCCTGTGAGTAACCTGTAATCAAAACACACTACCCAGATCTACACCAATCTGTTAGTATCCCAACCAAAAGCTCTGATACCACTTGTTGGTATCAAGCTCAAGAACCTACAACCAAGGCTTTGATACCACTTGTTGGGGGAGGGAGGTGGAAGGGTAAATCCAAGAACAAATACACCTGTTCTAATTCCACCTTAGGATCTTGCTCCTCAGAAAGAGCACAGTATGATTACCAAATATAAGCAATTGAATATGCGAAAATAACCAGAAACACAAGTAACTAGAATTCACCAATAGCACAGAATATGAGAGACAATACACTATCTTGTATTAACACTATACAGAAAAGAATACAACAAAGAGCCGCCACACTCTTTCACCTTACAGAGATTCGCCACACCTCAAGTGTACAGTAATTCTTCTCACACACACTCTCCTACACAAAAAATGGTCCCAACAACCAACTCACACACAGAATTGGTGTTCACCTCACCAACCAGTCAGTAATAACCCTGTCGGTACACCAAGCACTCTATAGCACTTCAAGCTGATCTCTCATGAACCTGCAACCTACAATTCAAAGACCAAACTTACATGTAGATCCCCAATGAGCTTGCAACAACCTACAACTCACAGATCTTACAACTAGAAGGAACTCTTCCTTTCTATCTCATGCTTATACAATACATGCCAATGGGTCTATAAATAGATCCCTAACTCAAACAATAACTTTGACTCTTAATTTAGACAATTGTCCTCGCAGCCCAAGACTCTAACTGGTCTCAACATGCAAACTCTTCGTTCACTTAACTAACTATCCATGAAATGAGTAGTTTTGGAACACACAGGCGACCGACATCGGTCTCTGCTTGTCTGGTTCTGCCGACATCGGCTGACTTCCTACCGTCGCCGGTGGCCTTTTGCACTGGTCTCTGTCGACGTCGGTCCTACTGCCGATGCCGGTGCTCCTGGATCTCAGCAACCATTGTTCCACAGTTTGCAAAGGGTTGAAGCTTTTAGCTCCACAACCTAACAATGTACTCCACCAAGTAATGTTATAACAATACTTGAAATCACTTTATTTTATAATTATAGATAGATGAAATGAACATGGCAATATATTTCTCCAATAGTGATTATCAATCCCTCACAAGAAATGACTTTTGTATTAACACTAACAATCATTCCTTTATGCATGCCATCCATAACATAAAGATTTCCTATCTTTCCAATTCCTATAATATTATCCCCTTTAATGTCAATATCTACTTTACAAATCCCTATATAATATATGATTAATGCATTTGTAATTACAACATCCAGACAAGAAGTAGATGAATATCCAAGGGACTAACTCATGCCATCTCATATTACTTTTCCACCACTAAATATACACTCATCTCTATAGACTATAAAATCACTCTCAACTTCTGCATATAAATTTATATCCTTGAGCTTAATTTTATCACTTTTACTTGGTCCATATAAATTTCCATACTTCTCCTAACTGATCTAAGTGAACATGTACATCCATGTCTAAAATAATTTCATTATTGGGATCCCCACTATTCTATGAAATAGTGTTATTATGTCATTTATCTCATTCTTGAATTTAGATCTCTCATGATTCTTTGGGAGTCATGTACAAGAGTGTCTTGGTTTGATCAACCATCCATTATTGATTTGTTTAGTATATGAGACATTATTATCATCCCAAAAACTTTGAGAAGACTTAGGAGTTAAATGCACAAAAGATTCTAGATTTGGAAGATGCAACATACAATCTAAGTGTTCTAGATTCAATCTTGCCACCAACTCAACATATGGATCTCCCACTTCCCTTTTCTCTAAAATATAGTGTTTCACCATAACCAAAACCAATTTAGGGGATTACACTAAAATTGGAAACATTGTAGCTTATGCCAATACACTATTGAAAATACTCTAACCAAAGTCAGTTTTAGGTCCCACATTCATTATTTCTCAAAATTTGTCTAAGTCAATATGACCTAGATTAGTATCTATAATATTCTCCACATTGGATTCCAATGGTTATATAGGTGTCACTTATTGAATTTGGTATTTCATACTTTCCTTATCTTTTCTTGGAATTATTTTTTCTAGAGTAAAGAATGAAGACATTAATTTTTACAAGAAAATCAAAAATTGGGGAGGTTTTAACATAATGGCAGTTTATTTGCAAATTTAAAAAAATGAAATAACTTAAATCAAAATAAGTTATTTAATTACACCTTTTTTTTACTCATAATTTTGCCTATGCAAATTCACTCCAATGCTTTTTTAATACCATCTAATAAATTTCATCAGCCTACTTGTTTTTCTCATTCATGAATTTAACTTCCCTCGAAGAGCCATACAATTACCATATCTAATAAAAATAAAATTTTGACTATTATTTTTCTCTTCTATATCTTTTTCCCTCATAACATGGTTGTACATCCTCAAATGGTGAACGAAAACAAGCAAAATAAAATTTCATCTAAATATTTTTTGTGTTGATTTTTTACTTATTTACTCTTCTCATTTTTGTTGTACAGCTTTACATCTCCAGGTAAAAACAAAAATTATTTAATTTATTATCTTTTTTGATAACCTTATTTACTCTCCTTGACTATACATTTCTATGACTTACCAATGCAGCTAAAAATAATTTAATTTAATTTTTTTTTTTTTTTTTTTTAATCTACACCTTTCCTTGGGTCATACAACTTGCTTATGTAGGCAAATAAAAAAATATCATCTACTTTTCTTTTATTATATTTTTAATTCACTTTCTCCTTGGGTTATTGTATGGCCTCTTTTGATAGTAAAAATAATGAGTTTTGAAATATTATTTTCCTTTTGGACTTTTCTCTCACCTTTCTCCTTTGGGTGTAAGACCTCTTCTTATAGAGCAAAAAAAAATTAAAATGTCATTTTTTATTTTCACTTCTCTTTAACTATTAAAGCACTGTATGACTTTATCTTAGAATGTAAAAACAAAAAATATATATTTATTCTTCCCTTTTTTATAGATATGAGTTATTTTCTTGGGCCATATGGCCTTCTCTTTATAAAGATAAACAATAGAAAATTGATTTTTTCTTGTCTTTTGAATACTCACATCTCCATTTCTCCTTATGGTGACATACAATTTTGGCTTTTTAGTTACAAATATCAATCAAATTTTTTGTATGCTTGAATGATGTGCATCAATTTTTAAAAATATAAGAGAATAAGTTTTATTTTCACATGAATCAGGGAAGTAATCATGGCAATTTCAATGTGCACAATGGTGGAAGATTTTAAAAATCAAATTACAAATTAAATAATTAAAAATTATTTCAATTGATTTATTGTTTTTTAAATTTATAATTACATGACTTTAAAAAATGTCAAAGGCACTTTATCATGCCTTGGGGAAAATAAAAAAAGACTTGCACAACTTGAAAAGGTTTAATGAACTTTCACACAATTGTGGGAAAGTCAAAGACCTTTTACATGAGGGAACTTGAAATGGCATTTGCATGGTTTAGAAAAAAAAATTCATGATTTGATTGTCAATTAAATTAATTAGTTTTTATTTTTTAATTTTTTTATAAATTTTAAGCTCAAACCAAAAATTAGATAAAAATTTAAATTTTTGATAACTTTTAAATAGATAAAAACCATGACAACAATGTGTCATGGAGATAAGTGTTTTAGACTATTTAAATTAGTTTAAAAATCAAGAGGGTAAACATCTAGAATAAATGGTAAAACTAAAATCTATAAGAATGCTTGGATAAGGTGTATAAAAATGAGCAAGAAAACCAAGAAGTTATGTACAAGGTGAAGAATAAATAAATCTAATCAATTACTTGATTAGGGGAGAGCTCCCATAAAGTGATTCATAAAGGGTGTATCCACCTATTTAAAAAATTTATAAACCACAAATTGGAATAAGATATCATTGTGTAAAGTTATCAAATCCATTACCATATGTGTTGGTCATATGAGAGATATTTGGTAGAGTATTCCATACTTTGTGCTCTTGTGTTGTGATTATGCCTATCTTTGAAATTATGACCATTATGTTATCATGCTACAATGTAATATAATCATAATTAATATTTAGAGTCTCCCATTAATATTTGTTAATATCTACTGAGAATTAAATTATGTTGCTAAAAATTAGGATCAATGTGTAATGATGCTACACATGATTTAGGACCAAGTGTAATTGGCAATGTGATAGACCTAATGCAATGCTTTGATGTTGTATCTTAGATGATATTTTGTGTATCATATCCAAGAGATCAAAGAAGAGATATAATAAATACAATAACCTCTTGTAAGTAACTACAACATTAGTAAATTGTTTTCCATCAATAAGTGATTTAATGAATAGAGGTTGTAGATGAGATAAGTGTTGCCTAGGTGAAGTCTGTGGAACCAAATTTATAGGATCACATTTAGGTATTGGATCTTGTTTTGAATTTTGTTTATTGAAAAATAATCTTTTAAACAATCTTTTATTTTGCATTTGCAATTTTATTTCCACATGTGACTTCATGGGACTCTTTGAGTGTGTCACTTTTATGTTCTCCTTAGGAAATGTGATCATTATATTAGGATAATCAATGTCCCAAATTGGTAAGATATCATTATAATTATTTGAAGTATTTTGTAAATATTTTTATGTATAAATGAGGGTTTTTCCATTAATTTGTATATAAGATATATCTCAATATTCATCCACTCCAATAAATGTAAATAAATAATGAGATAAGTTTTCATCTTCATTAATGAGATTGAAATATAACTTTCCCAATTATTCATCTTTAAGTTTAGTGTATCCTCATCATCATTGCTATAGTGATATTTAATTATACAAGTATTTTATAAACTAGCCAGTAATGGTAACTCTTGAATAGACTCTATTACAATTTGTACTTCTTGTATCTTTTCTTTGATATATTTTGTTATTTTCATAGAAACTATTACTTGTAGCTTAATTTCCTAAATAGGCTCTTCCATTTGCTTCACCCACTTGTTTAGGATAATTTATACTTGTTTAGTACTTTGAGCACTTGGTGAGGTATCATTTATATTTATTGATTCACCCACTTCATAAGTATTCATTTTTTCCATTGGAATTTTTATTTTAAGTTTTATTATAGATAATTTATTCAACTCTGAATGTGTCTATTTATAATAGTGAAAAGGTGTATCATCAGTTGGAATTGTATACTCATGCATATCATGTAAAATTTTGGTACATACATGAAATTTATAAGGTATAACTTATATTACATGAATTCAAGGGCAACTCAAGAGTAAATTATATTGTAACTACTCAGAGACAACTAGAAAAATAGTAAAGACTATTTTAAGGACTAATAATAAATTATAATAATGCCCAATATTTGCATATTAATGGTATTGGTGCCTTGTATAGGTTGATTATAAGATTATATTTATTGAATTCCAATTTGTGTATGAAGTCATAAATTCAAATGTTTATCCTATAACTATTATCAACTAATGCACATTTAACTAGTTTACCATGTATTTGAATTTGAATAAATAACATAAGATTTTACTCAATGATATGGTTAGGTGGTACATATTATTTAAAAAATGTAATAGTATGATCAATATATTTAAAGGTGTTTGTAATAGAATCAAATGAATTTGGTTTTATATCTATAGGAAGAGTTATATCCCACAACATTGCATATAAGATATATTCATAAGTTATTGTATTTTGTAAGAGCTCTAGAGTATAAATTTATGACAAGATTGTTTCATAATTGGTCAATGATATCATATCCCTTAGGTTGAGAAAATTTTATTGAACTAGGTGGAGGAGGAACATTATTACTAAGAGGAGTGGGTTAGGGAGGTAAACATTTTCATATCCTTCTAGTTTGGACAACATGGATGTGAGAATCTAGTATGAGCCTTGGACAAAACATGGGAATAGGTTGACAAATATAAGTAGGATAATGAATAGAAGTAGGTTGAGGGAAAGGAGGGAATAATACAAGAGGTCTTATAAATGTTGTTTGGAATTTTTTTTCAATAAGAATGAATTTAGATTGGATATTATAATAATAAATATTATCAACATGATATGGTATAGGTTGGTTTTACTTATAAGGGGTAGATTCCTCTTTATATCCAAGTTTTATTCAATATGAGTAATGTTTTATCCATGATTAAACATAATTAATAATGTTTTGAATGGGAATGCTTGATGTAATAATAAAATCCATAATTTTATGCAACATATGAGGGAGACTTTCATCCATTGAATCCATTATAGGAATGATGCAATATACATAATCAATGTTAAGGCCTATGAATACAATACAATTCGAATCAAGTAATGCTAATGACTATGGATATAGTATAATAAAAAATAAACGTACGAGAGTGTTCCAAGAAAGGCGTTGAATGATCTGTAGGCTCTCAAATATAATTTCTCATTTGTTGATTAGTGTCAAAAAAATATTTCATAGCACTAACTATAGAGGTATAACCATGCATGTAACCCATTAATCCCATTTTATATGGTATGGTGAGAGTAAATTCCTTGCGTGATACACTCCTCTTGGGTGCACCAAAAATTACATGGATAAAAGAGGTTTCCTATTGGTATAAACAAGGGACCCTATGTGTTTTCTATACATCATGAGGTATGGGGAAACTAAATTTTGTGTTTATTTTTATACTATGGATATAAGTATTTGGGTAAACCCCTCATGCCATAATGTATGTAATTATAACACTACATATCCCTTAATTATGTTCACTAAGTAGTTTAATAATTACTAGAGAAAATTTTCTAAAATAAGAAAATGAAAATGTTTTTTTTCAAAAATCAAGCAAATCTTAACCCAGGGTTGAAATAAAGAGTTTTGAGTTAAAATTATCCAAGTTAACAAGATAATTTATTTAGTTTTATACTTAATAAAAGTTTTAATAAAATAAAGCATTTTATTTAAGATATTATCCAAATTCAAAGTTTTTTTATTTTAGTATCATGGATTTGCAAAAATTTGAAAGAGTTCCTATTTCAAAAGTCAAGGAAAAATAACAAGAAATGTTCTAAAAAATGGGTTCACTATAATGTTTAACTCTTTTTAATTTAAGATTACTTAGCATTATGGTATTAGATCTATTGATATATAAATTTTGATATGTATTAATCTGATAATGAAATACAATCAATATATAATATGCTACAAAATTTATAGAAATTGAAATATTTTTGAAAATAATTAAAGGCCTGAGGATGTTTTAACATCCCTAAAATAAAAATAGATATAACCATGTAAGCTTAGTGTAACTAGGAATTATTTAAATTGACCAGTATATAGATTTATGATAAAAAATATTAATTCACAATTTTATTGGGATAAGTCCATAAGAGGTATATAAGGGCACATTATGGCCTTATTCTTATATTGTGGCCACATCCTAGTTGACTATATTCTTAATTTTATAATTTGAACTCGTACAATCACTTGTAAAGGTTGATTGTTGAAATTTTTGTTTTGTGTTGTCACATGGAAAGCTTGTAAAACATAAAACATTGGATCCTACATATGTATTAGATAGAAATTAGATAACAAAATATGGAATAAAAATTGGTTGGTAAGGATGTCCAAGTTAGCTTTACAAACCCCTTATGATTGAGTTCTACCTACATAGCTGTAATGGGACTCAAGTCAATGTAATTCTCCCTTATATAATTATTGTGTGATCTATGATGATGTAATTAGAATTAATATAGATAGAAGGTTAATTTAAATTCTTGACAATAGATGGCCTTGACCTACAATAAAAATATTTATACTCGGATTATGATTGTTAGAATATTATAGAATTGAAATAGGATAATTAGTGATATTTTTCTCAGTGTGTAGTGTAATTTATATATATATCCAATGGGGTTGTAATAATTATCATTGATGTGATTCTATAGGAGAATATTTAGAATAATTTCATGAACCAACTTTACCAAACTCATAGGAGAGTCATTGTGAAATATGTAAATTTGACAAAGTGATTATTGAAGAATGGGAGACAAGGTAGCACTAAAGGTATGAGGCCATAATGTTGCCCTATCTAACTAGTGTGGACTTATACTAGAAGACAAACTATAGTTGGGATAGGTTAAATAGGATCATGTGGGCCAAGCAGGGATGAATATAACTAAAATAGGGATGTCTATATGATATTTTTAATGCTTAATAGAGAGTGAAGGGTATCTTATATATTGTGAGTTATTGAAATGTTAAATAGACCAAGTAAGGGTAAGGATGTCAAAAATAAACATTTTCAAACACTTAATGATTAATTTTATGTGTCTACATCAGGTTAAAATAGTAAATATGGAAATCAAAATATTTTTATAGATATTGGATAACAATTGAATATATGCAGCATTACATTTTTAAAGAAAATTAGGTATCAATATAGTTTCTATTCAGAAATCATCTTAGAACATCAGAGGATTTGACAGTGTGCCTTAGTAGGTTCTAAGTTCTATAACTTTAGATATTACAATCTAGCCTAAGACTCTACCTACTTTGTTTCATGTAATTACTAATCAATTTTAGTATAACATACTCTTATATAGACCATGGATACATACTATGTAAGTAGTACCATATACACTACATAGGTTTGTGAAATTATACATCATGGATATGGGTATACATTTCCCATAGATGATTACCCCTTTGAATATTGTAAGAAAATGTGAGTTAATAATGAAGGTAATTAATAAATATATTTTATACATTATTTTATAATTCCTCTAGCAAAAACTAACTCATTATATCAAATGTATAAATATGAGTTTGGATAATCAACTCAAGTAAATTTCAAGGAACCAGTTATAAGAATTAATAAATATAAAAAGAAATAACCATAATCTAATGTTGAGAAATAATAAATCATTCCAAATCACCCTATTTTGGTCAATTCAAAAAATCCCAATTGCACAGTCACAAATTGGGATGATAATGATGATATGCAATAAAATATAGATGATTGTTTGTGCAAGTAAATTTCAATTCTATTAATCTAGATGATTAATTGTATCATAATATGTTTACACGTATTAGTCCTAGAAATAATTGGGATAATTCATATAAAAAAATAATTGATAAGTTAAAGGTTCCTACTCAACCATAATTTATAGAGAGAAAAGGAAAAATAATAGTTCATAGTGATCAACATGATTAGAATGCAAATAGTTTCTACATGGTTAGACCAAAATGACAAGAAAAAAAAATTCAAGGTTATGTTTGGGAGTTACATCCCTTGATGACAATATTTCATGTATCCATAATCTCAAGCATGCTAGTGTTAATTTTACCTTTGACTCCTCGTTAAGGAGCTTTGTGCCTCAAAATATTTCATCTCGAACATGGGTTCTAAAATAGAATACATCTAAAATAAATGGTTTAAATAATTTTCACAAGGTTAATAATAATAATCTAATTGAATCTCTAACATGTATGCTTCAACACAAGTTAATGACTTTTCCTCCTATGTGTCCTATAAATAAATCTAGATACTATTGTGGTTATCATAGAATGCATGTAAATCATAAAGATCATTTTTTATCATTATAAAAATAGATTCAAAATCAATTCATGATTATAATATTTTAATCATAAAATAACCATGATACAAATAATATTGATACAATTTTCCAATGAAGGAAGTTTATAGTGATTGATCTTCGATCTACAAGTTATTTAGAGCCTTATTATGATATTTGGATTTGATTGATGCATATATATAATGAAAAATAGATTAAAAAGTAAGATAAAATGTAATAATTAAATTCAAAAAATGTGGACTAGATTCATACATTTATCCTAGGATTTGAAATTTTAGGAGTTTGCAACAAAGAGAAAGGGGAAAAATATTCAAGGGTGTGTTTACTTTGTAGGCTTTCAAATATATTGATCTTAGTCATAAAAATTAAAAATGGGTATGAAGGAACTAACTACGAATGATGCCACTAATCCTATAGCCACATTGTCATGTATCATGGGGTGCATTAAGATTAAATTATTGTGTTTAACCACTTATTGGTGCACTACAAGAACAAATGGTCGAAGACTTCGTATGGATGAAAATAAAATCCTAGGCATTTTTGATATACCATGAGCTACATGAAAACTAAAATCCATTAATAGTGTTGTTTAATAGCTTGATTATTAGGTTAGTATCCCTTACACCATGGTGAAAGTAAAACTAACCATTTATTTACCCATAATGATGGGTCCTATGATTTTTAAAACTGTCATAACATAGTTTCTAGCAGAAACAAAAAAAAGAATTGAAATTGAAAAATAAAATCAGAAAGTAAAGTCTCTAAAACAAAGTGTCATATTCACTGATATGTTTTACCCTATTTTGATAAAATACTAAATTACTTAAGGGATATGTGAATATACAAGTGTAAAAATAGAAATATCAAAATTTTAAAGATATACAATATTCAACTATTTTTATTTTGACAAATTATTGAATACAAAAAGTTTCTATTTTGGGAAAGCATTAAGAAAAATAATGCTTAGCTTGCACAATGATCTATTTTGACTATTAAACTATGAAAATTATAATAATAGGTGACTATGAAGGCTTAGTATTAGGAATAAAATCATTAATAAAATTTAGACATGTCTATTTTAGGTGGATACTGGTGTAATCATTTGAGTTTGTTGACTATGGACTCATCACAATTAATTCTGATAAATAATAGACAAAAAAATAAAGAAAACAAGAATGTGGAAATGTCAAATAAGAACTTGAAGTATAATATTAATTTATACATGAGATTATTATATGGATAATAATGTAATAAACCTTAGTCTATTGACCACAAACTTTTCTAAGTTGACTATACATCTTGTGATGCCCAAAATTTGCATGACTAAAACACACATTTTTTTTTGAACAACCACCTAATACTCACACCTTTATGAGGATTATGACTATAAATAAAATCTACAACAATAATTTCAATTATAAGTAAACATAAAGTTATAAGCAATCTAAACTAATATAAATAATTAAGAGACATGTAAGTGACAAGACACAAGGTCCACATCTACCTTACTCACAGATTAGGACTCATTATATGGCATAAGGTTCATTAACCTCAAAGAGGTAAGTGAGTGAAATAAATGTCAAGGATAATAATGGTTTTTATTATAAAAAATAGACCTATGAAGAACCATAGAACTCAAGTATACCCACTTCAAAATTAATCTAATAGATAACAACTCTATCAAGCTACTTATCTCACTAATTAGATAGATGACGGCTCCAAAGCTTAAATAATGCCTCTCAAAAGATGAACCAATAGGTCAAATCACCAAAAAAATTATGAATGATCATGCAGAGGAAGCTTAATCTAGCTGATAAACACAAAAAAATTTACAACCAGTCACTAAAATAAATGACAAAAGTACAATGATGGTCTTTTCCTAACTCACTAATCTAGGTTCAAAATAACCCTAGATAAAAATGACCATAAGGGAAAATCTCTTAAATCACATAAAGACAAATATATGAGATAGTATTACCTATACCAAATCATCAAATAAGATAAAGGTGAAAATAATACATGTTTAATGTTGGAAATCTAGAAGGGATTTGTATGACTAAAAACTTTGCCTTCAAAATCTACTCACAAACAAGTTGAGAAATAACCCTACTAAAAATAGAAAAAAGCCCAAAAAGATAAATATGAACATGCCTCAGATAATTCAAATCATAATAATTTTTTATTTCAACTCTTGGTTTAAATATGAAGTGGAATTACATAATTTTGGGGCATCTAAACTTGACTAGTTCCCCTCATAATCAATTATTAAATTTCACTAAACTACGTATCAAATGACAATGGTAAAAATACCCTCACTAGGTGAAAATTATTTATATAAGTTTTTATATATTCTATTAGCTACAATATAATACGAGGAACCTACGAAGATGATCATAAGAAATTTAAATGCTAAAAATAACTTAGCTTTCTAAACAGATTTTAATACAAAAAACTATCTTGCGTGGCAATATTTTGAATAAATTGGCTTTGAAATTGGACTGATAAAAATAGTAAAATCATCCAAAAATTATAATTCAAATTTGATGTACAAATTTAGGGGTAAAAATAATCACTATCAACTTTTGGTTTTACTTAATGGATTCTCTAGCTATATTTAAGAAGTTGATTTCGAAACAACTCTACAAGTTGAAAATAACCCCGGGTGTAGAAAATTGATAATTGCCTCTGGGTAAGAACCCACCAAAATGTGCCTAAACGATATATAAAACATATTGGTTATGAAGTATAAATCTTGTATAATAAGGCTAAAAGTAACAAGATTTCATTTTTTTAAAAACTACTATTTAGATGTCATCTAGAACCCATTTTGGGCTAGTTTTTCTTGATTTTGTAATCAAAATAATACCAATCATCATATTAAATAATTTTTTTATTAAAATAAATTTACGTTAAATTTTTTATCAACCAAGTCTTATGGATTATATAACTCATCAATGTGTTTCTCATAACATTTTAAAGATCTCAATTACATGTATACCTTCATTTAAAGGTTTCACAAAAGTGTAATTATTTTCTATAACCTATCAATCTGGAATTCTACACCACTTTAGACTATGAGGATTAAATTATTTATGTCTAGGATACCCAAAAATAAACCAAGTTAGATCCTAATCATTCAACCAATTTAAAACTACCAAAATAAGGATAAGTCAAGATTCTTTTTTATTTTCCAAATAATTTGCTTAAATACTAGTAAGTGTTTACCATGCTACACTTTAATTTATTAAGAAAGATAGATCACATCCTGAGGTTATCTTAAATCCAATAAATAAACAAATACTTATGTATTTTAATTAATCAAAAAAAATTTGAATAGATAACATTTTGATAGTAGGGTAACTCAAAATTCTACATTAATATCAGAAGGAAGGTTATATAATTTGCCTCATTTTCAAATGAACTCAAAGATTATATTTTTCAAATAATACAACCAACACAATAAATACTTGATATCTTATATCTCATATGATCTTGTATCTTTTGCACCTGCACATCAACATGTTCATCAGCTTAAGTTGGCAAGTGAAATCTATTTACAATCTTTCAAATTAACCAGATAATATAAAAATCAAACAAGATATAACAATAATTATTTCTACTTATGTTTTCATCACTAAACCAACCTAACTCAAGGTTAATGTATTATACGAGACATAAACTATTTTAACACTAAGAGAAATATACACAATTTCACATTTCTTTACTACATAAATAATAATATTACATCTCAATTGCAATAATAAATGAATGTTAATTATAAAGATATACAATTTTCAACATAAAGAGGAATGGTCATGGAGTAATTAGAATTTTTAGTTAGGTTTAAAATTAAAGGAATAAAATAATGCACTAAGAAAATGGTATCTAAATAAAATGATACTTTACAATTCAAATTATTACGCCCAAGGTTAAGACTATATAGAAAAAGAAAACTAGAATCATAATATTCTTTTGCTAATATTGTTCCCACTAAACTTGAACCCAGAAAAGGAATGATGATTACCCATTCACAAGTCACCATTTCCTCTTAATTGAAAATATTAAAGATAAGATAAGCCTTTCTAAATAAAGGACAAACTAGAAGGATGTTCCAATGAATAAGTACACTGAACAAAGAAAAAGAATGACATTTACTATTCAAATAAGATAAGAGACCTTATTATTATCATGATCCCCTATTAAACTCTACACTCCATTTTTTTTCTATTGGTGAGTCATTAAAACATCTAAACAATATATTCCATTATAAACACCCTAGTTTTAAATGGTGGTGGTTTGGGGGAGGTGGTGGTGTAAAGTAGTTTGGAAGTGCATGGAATCATTGATTATTAAATATAAGAAACATACATGAAGCAATTTGTACTCCCAAAAAGAAACATGACCACATTAAATATACATTATATATGTCATATTCAGACATGGGGATAAATGCATATTTTTAGTCTGTTGAAATCACTGAGGGGAGTTTTTAGTCCATTAAAATCCTTAACTGAAATGGAATGTGGTTCTACTTGAGTTGAAATAATTGAGATAAAAATAATGGTGCTGATGTTGCTCTTGGGATGATTTAAAGAAAATAAAAACATCTATAAGTTCTTTCTGATCACTTGAATGACCAAACATCACTCACCTATCCCAAATTTGGATTTAAATTTGGGCTAAATACTACTAATAAGGTTTAAATTAATTTATATATCTATTCATATTTATTTTGTGTTAACCAAAACTACTTTTTCTAATGGTATCAATTATATACATTTACAACACAGTCAAAAAATGGAATAAATATGGGAATGTAAAGAGGCTTACTACTACCCAAGGTGTCAAAATCATAGGATGCAAAAATATATTCAAATCCATTTATATACTATTATGCCATTTCTACATTTGTGCCTTAATCCATGCCATTATCAAGTGGTTTTAAGTTTATTTATTTATTTTTTACTATTGTGACAATTACAACTACTGTGCTAATTAAACTAAAGTATATGTAAAATAAAATACTAAGAAAATACTTCCATTCTCTTTTGTTGTTGAACCATTTTCTAGGATCTCATCCAAAAGTAAATTTTAATTTAATCCCTCCTATAGTTTTACCATAACTCACAAAAGCACCATATATCATTTAACTAAAAGGAGATTATGGTGACTCCCCTACTTTGGTACCATTCCTATAGTTATGCCATATTCAAATTTATGATGCTAAACTAATTGTAACATAGAAACTATATCTGGGACTTAGAACTCAAAGGATAACAAAAAAAATATAGATGAAAGAGAAACACCAAACAAAGATGTAACAAGAGCTAAAATCACCTCAGTACATCCATTGATTCATTCATTATCAAGATAAAAAGAAAGAGTTATCATAAAATTTATACTTACCTATTTAATGGCTAAGTTCCTCAATTGTTCTAGGTATGGTGCCCTCCTTTTTCAATTCCTTCAAACTCATTCTCTCTCCATATTATACATTTTTGTTTTTAAAATTGTCCTACACTACTTGGATGGCATCCCTTCTCCTATAAAATCTTCTAATTTGTCTTTTATTATTAAAATTTTTACCTCCTCATTAATTTCCATTGATGACAAGATATGGGTGACTAATGTGTGCCCTTTACAAGTCTCACATACTAACACTAAACACCCATGCTACCCATTTGACTTAAAGTCTACCCACATTTAAAGCATAAATGATATTAATAGATGAATAAATAATTGAAGGCTGGTTATAAAAATAAGATAGCTGGGGCATTTATGGTCCAAAAATGTATACTATCATTATTTATAATTATAATTAATAATTTTATATTAAATATTAGTAAAATTATATATAGGTATATATACTTAAACATCTTAAATATTGTGTGTATGTCTACATGTGTGTGTGTGTGTGTGTGTGTGTGTGTGTGTGTGTGTGTGTGTGTGTGTGTGTGTGTGTGTGTGTGTGTGTGTGTGTGTGTGTGTGTGTGTGTGTGTATTTGTATATATTCTAATAATGAAAATAAGTATTTATTCTAATTATAAATATATTAAATATGTCTATCTAAGTTATAATGTAAGATTAGATTTAAAATGTATAAAAAATGATTACCTTGGGTTTGTTGCATACCACCTTGGTTAACCATTCTATTTATTTCTCTTAATTTTCCATTAACAAAATATAATGGCATCCATTTAACTTCATCATTGTCTTGGGTTAAATTTATATCATATACTAGAGGAAATGCAATTGAGATAATAATACCCTAAGTCATAGTTGGTGAAACTGCTCATTGAAAGTCAATATGGGACATCACACACTAGTCACACACACAAAGGAGTCATAACACATCTAATGTGATGAACACATTGAAATCGACAAGGAAACATTTGATCACCATGAGGGGTATTACATACTCCCCCTCTTATAAAATCATTATCTTCGATGCAAAAAAAATAATGAATGATAGAACATTAATTACTTACTCTTAATAACTTTGGAATGCTACCAATACTCAAGGTTTCACTAGAAAATAACTGAACCCAAGTAATGACTGATATATGCATATGAATATAAGTAACAACCCAAGGCCAACAATATTGAGCATAACTACACAACACTAAATAATATTAACCAATACTAATAACAACTAACTACCATAACCCAATTGATATCACAAAAGAATACATCTATCAAAACTTGGAAATTAAATATACACCATGTGTCAATCTATTGTATACTCATACTAGGCATTCAATTTCATCCCAAGGTGAACATGTCATTTGAAATAAAGTACACTATGTTAATATTAATGTCAATCAAGAAACCATACATTACAATACCCTTAATGCTAAAATAAAACACAAATAGCCTCTAAAATGAGTAAGTAAGAACAAATTTCATCCTAATATAAGTCATGTTATTTTCATGTCACTAACCCACTAAAGTGCACAATCATGAAATCTCAAGTATCCATCCAATGTCTAAATCATATTGAAATAATAATAATTAGTGTTTATCATGGTGAGGGTACACTACTAGGATAGGTATTCATCCATGGAAATGATGTTTGTAGTTGAATGAATAACACTAAACCATATTGGACCATGTTGAAGTAACCAATTAAGGTATATGCCAAAATAACAAGTATTCAATGCATACCAAATCATCTTCTTAGGCCTCCCATCATCAACATAGAATGATACCACTACTAAAATTACTGAGAAAGACTATGATCTATTATATAAACTCCTTAGACCTCCCAAAAGAGTCATAACCCCATGCAAAGACCACATGTGTATATATATAACCACCATGTCTGGTAGGGTGGATAGGGTGGTATCACGAACTGACATGATCAATTCCCATCATAATCCACTAGTTGTATTCCAAGATAATTCTTCTTCCCCATACCATGCCATAGGAATACCAGTTATGCACATATGAACACATATGAAACCAACACCAACAATCATCAAAATAATTATACAAGAGAATTCAATTGATCATGTAAGGGAAAAACCAATAAAAATGAGACTAAGTAGTTTCAAAAGAAAAGATAAACCCATAAATACAAAATAAATTTAAACAATAATGTCCATGATCATTCATTAAAAAAATTCAAAGACAATAAAATAAAATGCAGGTTTCTAATAAACTTAAAACTAAAATTCAATCAAATATAAATAATTTTAGCTAAACATAAGCGAAAATAGATCACATCATGAACACTCTGTGACTTCTATAAATTAATGAAATTCATCCAAGGGGAGAATGAATAAAAATCATCTCAAATACATACCAGAGGTAAGAGGAATCCTGATTACCTCCCAAAGATATGAGGCATATCGATCACCTCGTAGAGGTTTTAGGCATCTCAATTACCTCACAGAGGTAAGAGGAACATTGTCTATTACCTCATAGAGGTAAGATAAATACCTATAAATTACCTCCCAAGGTAACATAATAAATATACATCATTAAATGTAATATTTCTACCATACAAATCAACTGAAAAACTCTTGTACACAACATCCTAGTGTTATAAAAGTATCAAAAATAATCATACTACCTCACATCTCCAACTATTAAGTAACCAATCTATTTTAAATAATATTACTTACAGAGTAACCATGCCAAACATATCAAAAAAATAAATTTCATCATTCCAACTGATGCCATAATGTCATCTTAGATGACATTTTCAACATATATCTATAACTTTAGTTAAAATCTCATGAGGAATACCTGAGTTTCTCTATGTATAGTAATATAATGTCCCAAGGTAACAAGTGGAAATTTTATTTTTTATCCATCACTAATCATCATTAAAAAAATTGAATAACAACCCATATCATAACAAAATGCTACTAAAAATAAAGTATCCAATGACATTTAACCATAACTATCCACCATGCCAACCAACTGATATAGATAAAAGAGAATGATAACTACCAACTCTCACACATCTTATCCCAATGCCACATAAATGCCAATGTAGACATATTATCTCATATCTCTATTGTAAATACTCCCAAGTAATGTATCTCAAAGGAAATATCATTGTCAAGCATAGTTCACTAAAGTTATATGAAGTGAAAACTGTATGTTTGAGTGTCAACCACTAGAAACTACTATCTATTAAAAATACAAGAAATATCAATATGTATAATCAATCATCACTAAGATAATCAACGTGTCAATTTCACTAACCATCAATCTATATGCCAAATGACCAAGCTTTTGCCACTTCTCAACTAGGGTGTGATAAGATGAAGAAAATAGAATTATATAGATCCTAATGCATGTATCGAATATGGTATCACATGCTACTAGATTTTATATGTGTTATCATAACATGAACTATTAAAATTATGCAATGGTCAATGAAAAATAAAAGGGTCACCTAAACTGTCACCATTCATAAAATTTTGAAAACCAGAACCAATGCTAGTATAAGTTGTAGACAAATAACATATATACTACCAAATCAAGGTGTACCCATATCACAAGCTTGTTGAATAAAGGGGAGGAACAACGATGTAGGGTTATTATTGCCTAAATCTCCAAAATAAAATCTCTTATGTTAATGTTATTAACATTCATAGGTCATCTGTCACTACTAAAGATTAGACTATTCTCAAACAAACATTCCTTCATCTATATAAATGTGTACTAGTCCTATCATTAACACTTTTATTTAAACACCATAAGGATATTTATAGTTTCACAATTGGTTAAGTTACATAAATGCAAGCTTGGATCTAAGTAATAATAATTTCAACACATTTACTATAACTTCAAAGATTCATCTATGCAATACAAATGTAATAAAAATCTTGTAAATCTCATTAGTTTACATCAACATACAATCAATCACTATACTTATTAGAGGTATAAAACATTTCTTCACCAGTAAATAACATTATCATCACCAAAATACTTGGGCAATAACATAATTTTATGCCTAAAATCAAAAACATATCATATAATTATTCAATAAATATACTTAAAATCAAGTCAATGAAAGGTGAATGTAATAATTCTAATCTTATCATCTAAGGGACTTAATAATTCTAAGCTAGTATGCACCAATTAATTCTTGACAGAAGGTAAACAATGTTTTTGGATGTTAAAAACTAAAGTAAGATACACCAAAGTAGGTTTTACATTCTTATTTATATTCAAATCATAGTGTATACAAACACAATTTCTTATAATAATGTATTCAGACCCTAGCAAGAGCTTATAGAAACCAAATCTTCTAGACCACCTCTTTAATGGTGTCAGCCAAAAATAATAGAATACCAAAGAAATGTATTAAGATAAAATACCACTTAAGTATATACACATGAAATACACAATTTACATGTAACATAAAACTCAATTATGTATAAATAAATATATATCACATAATAAATATTATACAAACTACTAACATGAAGTATAGATAGGCCAACAAAGTCATCAATTAAAATTTCAAGTAAACTTCACTCAAACACAAACATGGTTACATAGATCAATTTACAACTTAAAATCATTGTAAGTCTAACTATATAGATAAATATTTTGATGATAAGGTTTACAACTTCATCATGAGTACCAAATATAATCCCTAGAGTTCCTAGTGTTGAACCCAGGGTCTGATACCAAAATGTGACGCCCAAAATTTGCATGACTAAAACACACAATTTTTTTTTTTGAATAACCACCTACTACCCACACCATTAGGAAGATTATGACTAGAAATAAAATCCAAAAAAAAATTAAATTATAATAAAACATAAAGGTATAATCAATCTAAAATAAACTAATTAAATAAGAGATGTGCGATCAACAAGACACAAGGTCCACATCTACCTTACTCAAAGACTGGGACTCACTCTATGAAATAAGGTTCACTAACCTCCAAGAGGTAAGTGAGTGAAATAAAGGTCAAGGATAAGAATGGTTTTTATTCTTAAAAAAATACCTATAAATAACCATGGAACCCAAGTACACCCACTTCAAAATTAATCTAATGGATAACAACTCTGTCAAGCTATCTATCTCACTAATTAGAGTAGTGACAGCTCCAGAACTTCAACAATGCCTCTCAAAATATGAACCAATAGGTCAAATCATAAAAAAAACTATGATTGATCATGCATAATAAGCTTAATCTAGCAGATAATCATAGACAACTTTATAACTAGTCACTAAAACAAATGACAAAAGTACAATGATGGTCTTTTCCTAACTCGACAATCTAGGTTCAAAATAGCCCCAAATAAAAATGACCCTAAGGGAAAGATAACTTAAATCACCTAAAACCAAATGTATGAGGTATTATTACCTATACCAAATCATCAGATAAGATAAAGGTGACAATAACACACATTTAATGTTGGTAATCTAGAAGGCATTTTTATGACTGAAAACTTTGCCTTCAAAATCTACCCATAAATGGGTTGATAAATGACCATACTAAAAATATTAAAAATCCATAAAAGAAAAATATGAAAACACCTCAGATAATTTAAATCATAATAATTTTTTATTTCAACTCTCAGTTTCAAGATGAAGTGGAATTACCTAATTTTGGGGCATCCAAACTTGACTAGTTCCCCTAACAATCAATTCTTAAATTTCATCAAACTACCTATCAAATGACAATGGTAAAAATACCATCACTAGGTGAAAATTATTCATAGATTTTTTTATATATTATATCAGCTAAATTATATGACTAGGAACCTATGAAGATGATCCTAAGAAATTTAAATTCTAAAAATAACTTAGCTTTCTAAACAGATTTTAATGCAGAAAATTGTCTTGCTTGGCAATTTTCTGAATAGACTAGCTTTGAAATTGGACCGCCAAAAATAGTAAAATCATCCAAAAATTATAATTAAAAGTTTTTGTAAAAATTTAAGGGTAAAAATAATCACTATCAACTTTTGGTTTTACTTAATGGATTCTCTATCTATATTTAAGAAGTTGATTTTGAAACAACTCTACAAGCTGAAAATAACCTCGAGTGTAGAAAATCAATAATTGCCTCTAGATAAAGACCCACCAAAAGGTGCCTAAATAAGATGTAAAATATATTGGTTATAGATTATAAATCTATTATGATAAGGATAAAATTAACAATATTTCATTATTTTAAAACTACTATATAGACATCATCCATAACCCATTTTGGGTTGGTTTTGCTTGATTTTGTAACTAGAATAATGCCAATCATCATATTAACTAAAACTTTTATTAAAATAAATTTACATTCAAATTTTTAGTGCCCAATTCTTATGGATGATAGACCTCATCAGTATGTTTCTAATAACATTTTAAAGATCTAGATTTCATGTATACCTTCATTGAAAGGTTTCACAAAAGTGTAATGATTTGATACAACAACCTATCAATCTAGAATTCTACACCACTTTAGACTATGAATATTAAATTATTTATGTCTAGGATACCCAAAAACAAACTAGGTTAGATCCTAATCATTTAATTTATTTAAAACCACCAAAAAAGGATAAGTCAAGATTATTTTTTCTTTTCCAAATAATTTTCTTAAATACTAGTAGGTGTCTACCAAGCTATACTTTAATTTATTAAGAAAGACAGATCACATCCTGAGGTTGTCTTAAATCCAATAAATAAATAGAGACTTATGTATTTTAATTAATCAAAACAATTATGAATTGATAACATTCTGATAGTAGGGTAACTCAAAATTCTACATTAATATCAGAAAGGTTATACAATTTACCTCATTTGCAAATGAACTCAAAGATTATATTTTGTAAATAATACAACCAACACATTAAATACTTGATATCTTATATCTCATATGATCTTGTATCTTTTTCACCTACACATCAACACATACATCAAATTAAGCTAGCAAGTGAAATCCATTTACAATCTTTCAAATTAACCAGATAATATACAGATCAAACAAGGTGTAACAATAATGATTTCTACCTATGTTTTCATCACTAGAACAACATAACTCAAGGTTAAAGTATTATATGAGACATAAACTCTTTTAACACTAAGAGAAATATACACAATTTCACATTTCTTTACTACATAAATAACAATATTACATCTCAATTGTAATAATAAATGAATGATAATCATAAAGATATACAATTTTCAACATAAAGAGGAATGTTCATGGAGCAATTACAATTTTTAGTTGGGTTGAAAATTAAAGGAATAAAAGAATGCACTAAGAAAAGGGTATCTAAATAAAATGATACTTTACCATTCAAATAATTACACCCAGGGTTAAGACTATATAAAGAAAACTAGAATCATAATATTCTTTTGTGAATATTATTCCCACTAAACTTGAACCCAGAAAAGGAAGGAGGATTACCAATTCACAAGTCACCATTTCCTCTTAATTTATAGTATTAAATATAACATAAGCCTTTCTAAATAAAGGACAAACTAGAAAGATGTTCTAATTAATAAGTACATAGAATAAAGAAAAATAATGACATTTACTATTCAAAAAAGATAAGAGACCGTATTGCTATTATGCTCCCCCATTAAACTGTATACTCCATTTTTTCTATTGGTGAGTCAATAAAACATATAATAGTATATTTTGTTATAAACACCATGGTTTTGAATGGTGGTAGTTTTGGGGAGGTGGTGGTGTAGAGCAGTTGTGAAACACATGACATCATTGATTATTAAATGTAGGAAACATTCATGAAGCGGCTTGCACTCCCAAAAATAAATATGACCACATTACATATACATTATATATATGTCCTATCCAGACATGGAGATAAATGCATATTTGTAGTCTGTTAAAATTGCAAAAGTGTTTTTTGAGTCTGTTACAATCCTTGACTAAAATGGAATGTAATTTTTTTGAAGTTGAAATAACTAAGATGAAAATAATGGTGGCAACATTACTCTTGGGCTGAGTTAAAGAAAATAAAAACATCTATAAGTTCTTCCCGATCACTTGAATGACTAGACATCACTCAGCTATCCCAAATTTGGAATTAAGTTTGGGAAAAATACTAGTGATAAGGTTTAAATTAATTTATACATCTATTCATATTTATTTTGTGTTAACCAAAACTAGTTTTTCTAATGGTAGCACTTATATACATTTACAACACAGTAAAAAATGGAATAAATATGGGAATGTAAAGAGGACTTCTACTACCCAAGGTGTCAAAATCAAAAGATGCAAAAATATATTCAAATCCATTTATATATTATTGCACCATTTCTACATTTTCACCTTAATCCATGCCATCATCAAGTGGTTTTAATTTTATTTATTGATTTATTTACTTTTTACTATTGTGCCAATTAAAACTGATGTGATAATCAAATTGAAGTATATGTAAAATAAAATACTATGAAACTACTTCCATTCTCTCTTGTTGGTACACCATTTTCTAGGCTCTCGTCTAAAACTAAATTTTAATTCAACTCCTCCTATAGTTTTTCCATAACTCACATAAGCACCATATATCAGTTAATTGAAAGGAGATTTTGTTGAATCCCTTGATTTTGCACCATTCCTATAGTTATGCCATATTCAAATTTATGGTTTTAAACTAATTGTAACATAAAAAATACATCTACAACTTAGAACTCAAAAGATAACAAAAAAAAATAGAAAAGAAAGAGAAACACTAGACAAAGATGTAACAAGAGCTAAAATCACCTCGATACATCCATTGATCCATTCATTATCAAGATAAAAAGAAAGAGATATCATAGAATTTGTACTTGCCTATTTAAATGGATAAGTTCCTTAATTGTTCTAAGTATGGTGCCCTCCTTCTTCAATGCATTAAAACTCAATCTCTCTCCATATTATGCATTTTTTTTAAATTGTCCTCCACCACTTGGATGACACCCATTCTCCTATAAAATCTTCTAATTTGGTCTTTTCTTATTAAAATGTGTCCCTCTTCATTAATTGCCATTGACGATAAGATATGGGTGCCCCATGTGCACCCCTTACCAATCTCACCTACATCTATCTAAATTATAATGTAAGATTAGATTCAAAATGTATAACAAATGGTTACCTTGGGTTTGTCGCATACCACCTTGGTTAACCATTCTATTTATTTCTCATAATTTTCTGTTAACAAAAGATAGTGGCATCCATTTTACTTCACCATTGTCTTGGGTTAAAGTTATAATGTATACTATAGAAAATGCAATTGAGATACTAATACCCTAAGTCATAGTTGGTGACACTACTCATCGGAAGTCAATATGAGACATCACACACTTTTCACATGCACAAAGGAGTCATAACACATCTAATGTGATGAAAACATTGAAATCAATTAGGAAACATTTGGTCACCATGAGGGGTATTACATACTTCCCCTCTTATAAAAGCATCATTTTTTATGCAAAAATCATAAGAAACGATAAAATATTAATTACTTCTTCTCAATAACTCTGTAATGCTACCACAACCACCAATACTTGAGGTTTCACTAGAAAAAAATTGAACCTCCTAAGTAATGACTGATATATGCATATGAATATAAGTGTCAACCCAAGGCAAAAAATATTAAGCACAACTGTACAATGCTAAACAACACTGATAAAAACTAACTTCCATAACCTAACTAATATCACAAAAACAAATGTCTAGTAAAACTCAAAAATTACATGTACACCATGTGTCAATCTATTGTATACTCATACTAGGAATTCAATGTCATCCCAAGGTGAACATGCCATGTGAAAAAAAGTGCACTGTGTTAAGATTAATGCCAATAAGGAAACCATACATTACATTTTCCTAAATGTTATACCATGTTGAACCAAAGTCCCACATTGAGTGATATTACCAAACTCTGTTATACTAATTAATATCAAGAATTGACATGACCAGTTCCCATCACACCTCACTAGTTGTATTCAAAGATACTTCTTCTCCCCCATACCATGTTCTATTCATACTAGTTACACATATATGAACACATATGAAACTAGCACCAACAATCATCAAAAGAAATATACAAGAAAATTTAACCAATCATGTAAGGGAAAAACCAATAAATATGAGACTAATTAGTCTCAAAAGAAAAGATAAACCCACAAATACAAAATAAATTTCAGCAATAATGTCCATGATCAGTCATTAAAAAAAATTCAAAGAAAATAAAATGAAATGATATTTTCCAATCAACATAAAAACAAAATTCAATCAAATATAAATAATTTTGCCAAAACATAAGAAAAAATAGATCACATCACGAACACTATGTGACTTATACAAAGCATTAAAAGTCACCCAAGGGGAGAAAGAATAAAAATCATCTCAATTACCTCCCAGAGATAAGAGGCATCTCGATTACCTCCCAAAGGTAAGAGGCATCTTGATTACCTCCTAGAGGTTCAAGGCATCTTAATTACCTCCTAGAGGTATGAGGAACATTATCCATTACCTCTTAGAGATAAGAAAAATACCTATGAATTACCTCCCAAGGTAATACAATAACTATACATCATCATATGTAATATTTCCACCATACAAATCAATTTAAAAACTCTCATACACAACATCCTAGTGCTATAAAAATATTAAAAGTCATCATACTACCTCACATCTCCAACTATCAAGTAACCAACCTATTGTAAATAACATTACTTAAAAATTAACCATGTCAAACATATCAAAAAAATAAATTTCATCAGTCCAACCAATGCCACAATGTCATCCCAGATGACATTTTAAACATATATCTATAACTCTAGTTAAAATTTCATGAGGAATACCTAAGTCTCTCTGTGTATAGTAATACAATGTCCCAAGGTAACACGTGGAAATTTTATTTGTTATCCATCACTAATCATCATGAAGAGATTGAATAACAACCCATATCATAATAAAATGTTATTGAAAATAAAGTATCTAATGACATTTAATCACAACTATCCACCATGTCAACTAACTGATACAGATAAAAGAGAATGACAACTACCAACTCTCACACATCGAATCCTAGTGCCAGATAAATTCCAATGTAGACATAGTATCTCATATATCTAAAGTAACTTCTCCTAAGTAACATATCTCAAAGGAAATATCATTCTCAAGCATAGTTCACTAAATTTATACCAAGTGAAAACTGTATGTTTGAGTGTCAAACACTAGAAACTACTATCCATTGAAAATATAAGAAATGTCAATATGTATAAGCAATCATCACTGAGATAATCAATGTATCAACTGCACTAACCATCAAGCCATACCCCAAATGACCAAGCTTTCACCACTTCTCAACTAAGGTGTGATAAGACGAAGAAAATAGGATTATATAGATCCTAATGCATGCATCGAATATGGTATGACATGCTACTAGATTTTGTATGTGTTAGCATAACTTAAACTATTAAAACTATGTAATGGTCAATGCAAAAGATAAGGGTCACCTAAAAGGTCACCATTCATAAAAGTTTGAAAACCACAACCAATGCTACTATACGTTGTAGACAACTAACATATATACTACCAAATTAGGGTGTACCCATATCACAAGATTGTTGAACAAAGGGGAGGAGCAACCATTTAGGGTTATTATTACCTAAATCTCCAAATTAAAATATCTTATGTTAATGTTAGTAACATTCATAGGTCATCTATCACTACTAAAAGATTAGACTATTCTCAAACAAGCATTCCTTCATCTATATAAATGTGTACTAGTCCTATCATTGCCACTTTTATTTAAACATCATAAGGCTATTTATAGTTTCATAATTGGTTAAGTTACATAAATCCAAGCTTGGATCTAAGTAAGAATAATTTCAAGACATTTACTATAACTTCAAGATTCATCTATGTAATACACATGTAATAAAAATCTTTTAAATATCATTAGTTTACTTTAACATATAATCAATCACTATAATTATTAGAGGTATAAAACATTTCTTCACCATTAAATAACATTATCATCACCAAACTACTTGGATAATAACATAGTTTTATGCCTAAAATAAACAACATACCATATCATTATTCAATAAATATACTTAAAATCAAGTCAATGAAAGGTGAATGTAATAATTGTATTTTTATCATCCAAGAGACTTAATAAGTCTAAGCTAGTATGCACCCAATTAAGTCTTAACAGAAGGTAAACAATGTGTTTAGATGTTGAAAACTAAAGTAAGATACACCAAATTAGGTTTTGCATTCTCATTTATATTCAAATCATATTATATACAAACATAATTTCTTATAATAATGTATTCAAACCCTATAAAGAGCTTATAGAAACCAAATCTTGTAGACCACCTCTTTAATGATGTCAGTCAAAAATACTAGAATACCAAAGAAGTGTATTAAGATAAAATACCACTTAAGTACATAGATAAGAAATATATAATTTATATGAAACATAAAACTCAATTATGTATAAATAAATATATAACTCACAATAAATATTATACAAACTACTAACATGAAGTATAGATAGGCCAACAAAGTCATCAATTCAAATTTCAAGTAAACTTCACCTAAGCACAAACAACATGGTTACACAAATCAATTTATAACTTCAAATCATTGTAAGTACAACCAAATAGAAAGATATTATGATGATAAGTCTTAAAACTTCATCATGAATACCAAATACAATCCCTTGAGTTCCCAGTGTTGAACCCAGGCTCTGATACCAAAATGTGATGGCCAAAATTTGCATGACTAAAACACATAATTTCTATTTTTTGAACAACCACCTTTTACTCACACCTTTAGGAATATTATGACTAGAAATAAACTTTAAAAATAAAATTTAAACTATGAGTGAAAATAAAGGTATAATCAATCTAAAATAATCTAAATAATTAAAAGACGTGAGAGTAATAAAACACAAGGTCCATGTCTGCCTTACTTATAGAATATGACTCACTATATGACATAAGGTTCACTAAAATCTAAGAGGTGAGTGAAATAAATTTCAATTATAATAATGGTTTGTATTCTTAAAAAAAAAACTATGAAGAACCATGGAACTCAAGTATACCCACTTCAAAATAAATCTAACAGATAATAACTCTGTCAAGCTACCTATCTCACTAACGAGAGTAGTGATGGCTCTAGAGCTTAAAAAATGTCTCTCAAAAGATGAACCAATAGGTCAAATTACCAAAATAACTATGAATGATCATGCGAAGGAAAGTTAATCTAGCTGGTAAACATAGACAACTTTACAACTAGTCACTGAAATAAATGACAAAAGTACAATGATGGTCTTTTCTTAACTCAACAATCTTGATTCAAAATAGCCCCAGATAAAAATGACCTTAAGGGAAAGATCACTTAAATCACCTAAAACCAAATATATGAGGTAGTATTACCTATACCAAAGCATCGGATAAGATAAAAGTGACAATAACAAACATTTAATGTTGGTAATCTGGAAGGATTTATATGACTAAAAAAATTGCCTTCAAAATCTACTCACAAATAGGGTGAGCAATCACCTTGCTAAAAATAGAAAAAAGCCCAAAAAGACAAATATGAACATGCCTCAAATAATTAAAATCATAATAATTTTTTATTTCAAATCTTGTTTTAAATATGAAGTGGAATTACCTAATTTTGGGGCATCTAACCTTGACTAGTTCCCCTCACAATCAATTCTTAAATTTTGCTAAACTACCTATCAAATGACAATGGTAAAAATACCCTCACTAGGTGAAAAGTATTTCTTGAAGTTTTTATATATTCTATTAGCTACAAGATACTACTAGGAACATACAAAGATTATCCTAAGAAATTTAAATGCTAAAAATACTTTAGCTTTCTAAACAAATTTTAATGCGAAAAATTGTCTTGCCTAGCAATTTTTTGAATAAACTAACTTTGAAATTGGACCACCAAAAATAGTAAAATAATCTAAAAATTATAATTCAAAGCTTCTATACAAATTTAAGGGTAAAAATAATCATTATCAACTTTTGGTTTTACTTGGATTCTCTAGCTATATTTAATAAGTTGATTTCGAAACAACTCTACAAGCTAAAAATAACCTTGGGTATAGAAATTGACAATTTCCTCTAGATAAGGACCCAACAAAAGGTGCCTAAATGAGATGTAAAATATATTGGTTATGGATTATAAATCTTATATGATAAGGCTATACGTAATAAGATTTCATTTCAAAAGTAAAATACTATTTAGACATCATTCAGAACCCAATCTGGGCTGGTTTTGCTTGATTTTGTAACCAAAATAATACCGATCGTCATATTAACTAAAACTATTATTAAAATAAATTTACATTCAATTTTTTAGTGCCCAACTCTTATGGATGATATAACTCATCAGTCTGTTTCTCATAACATTTTAAAGATCTCAATTTCATGTATACCTTCATTGAAAGGTTTCATAAAAACATAATGATTTGCTACAACAACCTATCAATCTAAAATTCTACACCACTTTAGATGATGAGGATTAAATTATTTATGTCTAGGATACCCAAAAAAATAGGTTAGATCCTAATCATTCAACCAATTTAAAACTACCAAAAGAAGGATAAGTCAAGATTCTTTTTTCTTTTCCAAATAATTTGCTTAAATACCAATACGTGTTTACCAAGCTACACTTTCATTTATTAAGAAATATAGATCACATCCTAAATTTATCTTACATATAATAAATAAATAGAGACTTATGGATTTTAATTAATCAAAATAATTATGAATAGATAACATTTTGATAGTAGGGTAACTCAAAATTCTACATTGATATCAAAAGGAAGGTTATATAATTTGCCTCATTTGCAAATGAACTTAGAGATTATATTTTGCACAATATAAAACCAACACATTAAATACTTGATATCTTATATCTCATGTGATCTTATATCTTTTACACCTGCACATCAACACATGTGTCAACTTAAGCTAGCAAGTGGAATCCATTTACAATCTTTCAAATTAACCAAATAATATACAGATTAAACAAGATTAACCTAACTCAAGTTTAAAGTATTATATAAGACATAAACTCTTTCAATACTAAGATAAATATACACAATTTCACCTTTATTTACTATATATATAATATTATTACATCTCAATTGCAATAATAAATGAATGCTAATCGTAAAGATATACAATTTTCAACATAAAGAGGAATGGTCATGGAGCAATTAGAATTTTTTGTTGGGTTGAAAATTAAAGGAATAAAAGAATACACATAGAAAAGGGTATCTAAATAAAATGATACTTTACCATTCAGATAGTTATGCCCAGGGTTAAGACTATACAGAAAAATAAAACTAGAATCATAATATTATTTTGCTAATATTGTTCTCACTAAACTCAAACCCAGAAAAGGAAGGAGGATTACCCATTCACAAGTCACCATTTCCTCTTAATTGATAGTATTAAATATAACATAAGCCTTTATAAATAAAAGACAAACTAGAAAGACGTTCCAATGAATAAGCTCATCAAAAAAAGAAAAATAATGACATTTACTATTCAAATAAGGTAAGAGACCATATTTCTATCATGCTCCCCCATTAAACTCTACACTCCATTTTTTTATCAACGAGTCATTAAAACATCTAAATGGTATATTCTATTAGAAATACCCTAGTTTTGAATGGTGGTGGTTTAGGGGAGGTGGTGGTGTAGATTGGTTTGGAAGTGCATGACACTATTAATTGTTAAATGTAGGAAATATGCATGAAGCAGTGTGCACTCCCAGAAAGAAACATGACCACAATACATATACATTATATATATGTCTTGTATAGATATGGAAATAAATGCATATTTGCAGTCATTGAAATCATAGAGGGGATTTCTAAGTCCATTGAAATCCTTGACTGAAATGGAATTTGATTTCACTTGATTTGAAACAACTAAGATGAAAATAATGGTGGCAATGTTGCTCTTGGGATGAGTTAAAGAAAATAAAACATCTATAAGTTCTTCCTGATCACTTGAATGACTAGACATCACTCACCTATCCTAAATTTAGAATTAAATCTTAGAGAAATACTATTGGTAAGGTTTAAATTAATTTATAGATCTATTCATATTTATTTGTGTTAACTAAAACTGCTTTTTCTAGTGGTAGCGCTTATATACATTTACAACACAATCAAAGAATGGAATAAATCTAGAAATGTAAAGAGGATTTTTGCTACCCAAGGCATAAAAATTAGAGGATGTAAAAATATATTCAAATCCATTTATATATTGTTACGTTATGTTTACATTTACACCTTAATCCATGCCATTGTCAAGTGGTTTTAAGTTTATTTATTTATTTATTGTTGTGACAATTACAACTATTGTGCTAATTGAACTAAAGTATATGCAAAACAAAATACTAAGAAAATACTTCCATTCTCTCTTGTTATTGTGCCATTTTCTAGGATCTCATCCAAAACTAAATTTTAATTCAACTCCTCTTATAGTTTTGCCATAACTCATAGAAACACCATATATCAGTTAATTGAAAGGAGATTTTGTTGACTCCTCTATTTTTTCACCATTCCTATAGTTATGCCATATTCAAATGTATGGTTATAAACTAATTGTAACATAGAAACTACATCTAGGACTTAGAAATCAAAGGATAACCAAAAAAATATAGATGAAAGAGAAACACCAGACAACGATGTAACAAGATATAAAATCACCTTGGTACATCCATCGATCTATTCATTACCAAGATAAAAAGAAAGAGGTATCACAAAATTTTCACTTGCCTATTTAAACGACTAAATTTTTCAATTATTCTAGGTATGGTTCCCTCCTTCTTCAATGCCTTCAAATTTGTTCTCTCTCTGTATTATGTATTTTTGTTTTTAAAATTATCCTCCACCACTTAGATGGCATCCCTTCTCTAAAATCTTTTAAGTTTTATTTTCTTATTAAAATACATCCTTCCTCATTAATTGTCATTGATGACAAGATATGGGTACCCCATGTGTGCCCATTACCAATCTCACCAACTAACACTAAATACCCACACTACTCATTTGACTTAAATTCTACCCACATTGAAAGCATAAATGATATTAATAAATGAATAAATAATTGAAGTATGGTTATAATAATAAGATATTTGGGGCATTTATGGTCCAAAAATTTATGCTATCATTATTAATAATTATAATTAATAATTTTATATTTTATATTAGTAAAATTATATATAGGTATGCATACTTAAACATCTTATATATTATGTGTACATACACACACACACACACACAAACACACACACACACACACACACACACACACACACACACACACACACACACACACACACACACACACACACACACACACACACACACACACACACACACACACACACACACACACACACACACACACACACATTTCTAATAATGAAAATAAGTATTTATTATAATTATAAATATATTACATACATATATCTAAATTATAATGTAATATTAGATTCAAAATGTATAAAAAATGACTACCTTGGGTTTGTCTCATACCACCTTGGTTAACCATTCTATTTATTTCTCATAATTTTCTATTAACAAAATATAGTGGAATCCATTTAACTTCACCATTATCTTGTGTTAAAGTTATATTATATATTAGAGGAAATGTAGTTGAGATACTAATACCCTAAGTCATAGTTGGTGACACTACTCATCATAAGTCAATATGGGACATCATACACTAGTCACACACACAAAGGAGTCATAACACATCTAATGTGATGAACACATTGAAATTTACAAGGAAACATTTGGTCACCATGAGGGGTATTACACATCTAAACTAATAATTACACCTATTTTGCTTATGTATGATGATAAATCTAAGATATTTCACTTATGGGTTGGCCATGCATAATTTTTTTCCTTTAAAACCCTTAAGACACTTTTATAGCTTAAAAACCTACAATAAAAAAAATGGGAGTGTAATGGGCTGAACTGACCTTAATCATTTCCTTGATGATTGATCATTATCTTCCTATCCAATATTCCAAGGAGGGAAATCAAGGCCATGTACTTATCACACCTAGAGTGAAGGTTTTATTATGCTCCATTGACTATATGTGTGTATCTATAAGATGGATTTAATACTTGAAAATTATATCTCTTGAATTGATTATGAGGGATCTTAACTTGGATTATTATTGTTATTTAATAATGATTCATGATTTGGGTAGAATATGGCATATTTTATCAATGTCCAAAAGTGAAAATCTTTGTACTAACTGAATAGCAAGTGGTGATAATGAATGACTCTTTACATGTATTTAGAGGTGAATTATTTGACATTTTCCTTAATCCAACCATGTGAAACATGTGTTCATACCCCAAATGATGATTTAAATTTAGGAAATTAGTCATTATTTGTTGTAGGATGTGGTAGACCTAAATGGATAGGGGCACATTATGTTTCTATCTACTCAAAGCAAACATATCCAAGAGGATTAGAGATAGTTGTATTTTTTAGGGGATAGTCTAAAGGTAATATTAATTAGATTGAGCATTTTACATTAAGATTTTTGTGTAATAGTAATGATAAACAAAGGGTAGAGCCCACATATAGATAAATGTATTAGAGGAAGGGTAAATAAGAATAATTTAATTATGTGTAAGTCATATCATTTAGAATGTGTCAAGAATTATAATTTTCAAGTACCTATGAATAAACTAATGTGTCTACATTTTTTCCCCTTCCCACTTTATTCTAGTAATGAAATTGCTAGTAAAGGAGAAATAATTTGAAACTAAGTGTGTAAAACACACTTTATCTTTGATAAAATATTTCAATTGTGCAGAGTACTCAATTTATTAAACATTGCAATATCTCATGAAGTAGTCATTTTATTCATTTTGAAATATGAATAAAAAGCTTTAATTAAAATTTTAAAATTGAAAGAGAGAAATGGATGAGTACACATGTATGTAGGTAAAACCAAATTGACCTATAATTAATAATGGAGAACTATGCCCCCTCATTGAAACACTTGTATATTTTAAACCAATGGTGAATGGAGAGTGATCAAATCCTAATTTTAAGTAAAAATCAAGCTCTTGAGTTAGAAATATGTATTATTCCCACATTCAAAAAAAATAGTAGCACCAAATGTACTAATCTAAAAAAGGGCGAAACCATGCTCGGTTTTCCATAAGTAATGTCAAGGATATTGAGAGTAAATAAACTTGAACATACATAGCCCACATAGATTCAAATCACACCATTGTAGATAGATCTAGATTCTAACTTTGTATGATCAAAAGAGAATGAATAATTGTTATTTCCCCATCACAATTACATTGTTCATAGACTTTGCTTTGAAATGAATATTTTGATTTTGAATTTACCATTTTGAATTTTTCAATCTTTGAATTTTATAAATTTAAAACTTTAAACTTAGAATTTTTTAACTTTTAATAAGCATGATCTTGAATGAGTATCATGTCCCATGAATGCTTCCAAAATTATATATAATGCAATGTACCTATATGCTCAACTATAATTATATCTTCAATCTATAAATTTGATCTTGTAACTATTTTAAATATGCTCATGCATATGCATTATGATACATTGATTCTTTGAATAGTGACTGAATAAGCATGTCATATGGTCCCATAATTTGTATCAATGTGCCAATATATATCATATATATGATTTTTTAACCTCTTTCAACCTTTGAAAACATGTACTCTATTATATAATTTTATTTTACATTAATTTTAATCTTTAAAAACATATACTTTATTATTTTGAAACCTATATTGTGTCCCAAAAATATTTTTTATTTATTCAAGGAGGCATTGATCTCTAAGACAAGCCCATTATGATGATCCCCTTTTGAGATGAGGGATGTAACTTGTAAGTCATTTATCTCAAAATAAGAGTTAAATATATCATGTAATAAAGATATAATCATGTGGTAATAATTTCATCATGTTGGATAGTATGACATCATTGAATTTCAATTTTCATTGAAACATGTATGTAGCATATTGAAATGGGATGCATACAAATGTCATGTATAGATAGATATAATAATTAATCATTTAATAAGGTATCCATCTATGAAGTATAATATATAATAATAGTGTATGATAAGTATCATGGAACTACTAATCAATCTTGGCAATCACAAAAACACAACACACAAAGTCATGTAATGTCATACAATAAAAACAAGTGCTACATGCAAGCAATATGTTCAAATGTTTCATAATAAAATATTGTACACATGTGGCTAAGGGAAAAAATAAATGGACATTTTTAAATATTTCACATACCAATCAATGATCCCATACAATTTTTCAAATAATTTTCACACTAGAGCCAAGGGTCATATATAATAAGCAAGAAATCTCTAGCTTATCATGCAAGAAAGTAAACAACATCAAATGAGAATAGAACAAGTGAACACTATTATATTTCATCCATATGTGTCCATTTCATATTTTTATAAAATTATCATATCCATGTATCAAAATATAAATTATGAGTGACTAATAAGACACTTATAATATATGTAGCTCAAAATGGCATTTGAGGTCATAAATAGATATAACTTGTTAAAGGCAACATGTAAAAAAAGATGACCCAAGAATAGGCATGGTAATTAGGTATAAGGGAGTCCAACATCTAAGAATTTATTTTTAATGTATGTCCTACATCACACTTATAGACCTTGTGAAATGCATGTGTGTATATAAAGGAGAATATGACATCTACCAAAAATATGTGATAAATAACATATGTAAAAAGTAAACTAGTATCTATATCATGCTCAGGTCCTTATTTTTTTTATTTTTTGAAAAAAAATATATATTTTTATATTTTTACAACATTTGATCTTTTTAACTTTTTGAGATTTTTTTATTGTATTTTTTTAAGTAATTAAAAAGAGACTAGCATATGATCCCATTAATGGAAGGATAATAGTGCATACTTGAATCAAAAAGTCAGAATTTGACATTAAATGGATGAGTAATGCTATATGTATATGTATTTGAATCTAAAAACATATCAAGTATCGTATCATAACTATCATGGTCACTACTTATAGAATATTTTGCCACATGAGTAACTAGATAAGGTGTAGGACTTGGTGAAGTCTGTTGTATAATTTTATTTTTTTGTTATGACACATTTTGATTTATCTTAGGATTATTTTTTAGGATGAATTATAGGATATTTATATTTCTTTGAACCTTGCTTAAATCTTTGATGTGAATCTTGTTTATTAGGAAGATAGGACTTTTTACCTTTAACTAGCTCTATATAAGGCTTCTTTATATGTGCCATAATTTATTCTACATTAAACTATTGAATGGATACATTGATTATCTTTATATTATGATTTAGAGTATGTGCCTTGATTACCTTTTTATGGTGCTTTTGAATAGGTTATAGAGATAACTATGGTGTTGGTGGGGGAGCAAAAGGAGTTATCACTATTTATAGATGGTACTCATATGGAATACCTTAAACTTTGACCACATGCTTGCAATGTTTGCATTTGAAGAATATATTCATTGTATATGGTACTACTTGAATATTTTATATATAAGGGTATACTAATAATATATTGAAGACTCATGTGATTAGAAATACTAGAAATAGAGTAACCATTGTTAGCAAATCAACTTGAAGAGGTAAAAATATATGTCCCAAATCATCATGTGTATTCCCATCCAAAAAATTGACTACTCTTGATGTAGCTTTTAATTATTTCTCTATGTACCCTATCAAGGAGTGTCATTGTTCATGAATTTTACTTGATCTATTATAAATCATAACACTATGAATATGTTTCTTATTGATGTATGATATAATAAAAATTATGTTCCTATCTAAATCATCATCATTGATTTCACTATCATCAAATGTGTTTACTAGATGTTGTGTTAATGTGCCTATAGTTGTTCCAATAATTCCATCTATTTGATGTCCATATGATTTAGGAGGAGGATGCACATTGTATGCATGATGTAGTTATAAATTATTTAAATTTTTTATTTAACCATGATTTTAGAAAGGATTTCTAAATATTTTTAGCTTTACATTGTCATTTAGTTCTGGTATTGCTTCTTATGTGGGTGTACTTCAATAGTATTCTCATCAAAGAGATACTTTATCTTGTGCCTTAACATGTAACATTTATTTTTAGAATGCCCAATGAATATATGGTAGTCACAGTAGGCATTATTTTCAAATACCTTAAGTTGAAGCTTGGTCATATCAATCTCAAATGGAGGAGGTAGAGATATGATACTACAACCAATAATATTTTGTAACAAGATAAGAGGAGGTTGTAGTAACCTTGTAAATTGACTCCTTAGTGAAGCTATCAATTGAAGCTTGTTTGATGGTTTCAATAATATGTTAAATATTAATTTTGATTTACTTTTTATTTAATTAGGTTTAACCTTATAATTTGACATGATTTGAAACTTAACATTTGATGTATATGGAGCACTTGGTCCATATTTTAGCTTATTAAATGTTATGAGCTTAATTTCTCTTTCTTTGATTGCATGACATAACTCATCAAAAGATTTTGATTTATTAAACATGATTTATTGATGGAGTGGTGCTAAAAATTAAAAGTGAATATATATTTCAATTCATTATTTTCCATATAATTTGTCATCTTTATGGCCTAGTTTTATATCAAAGCACATATTCACTAATTTTATCATTTGACCCTTACTTGAGTTTAGAAATGTGTGCATAAGATAACTTTTCACTGATGTTAATTGAGAAATGTGCTAAGAATTGATATTTTAATGGTTTTAATGCTCTAAATAATTGAATTGGTAGATCATATAACCATCAAAGATCATATTCTTTGAGACTTCTTGGGAAAAGCTTGGTAAGTAACTTATCATTGTAAGCATACTTTAAACATGCTAGATGAACAGATGAAGATGATGCTCAAGATCACCTTTAACCTCATAGAGTGGTAGATTAGGTGATAAAAATCATGTTGATAGTGGGTAAGAGTCTATTTTAAGTGCCAAAGTATTATGAATTAGAGTATGAATGTCCATTGAGTGAGTATATTTAGAGATACCTTTCTCTAATTACAACATTGTGACATGTAAAACTAGAATAGTTTTATCAATAGAGGACACATTAAGTGAATTTGGTGATGTACCTTGTATAGTAATAATAACTAGTGTAGATGATGCCCTTATATAAATAGGCATGTTAATATGATGTAAAGTGGTACCCCCATACTTAGAGATGTTGTCACATATGTAGTTATAAGGGTTAATATAAGAATAATAGTAATAGTAGTAACTAGAGCATCTGAAGTAGAAGTGGAGGTTGAAGCTATTAGTTATATATCTCTTTAAATCTAGAGGAATCCATGAAACTTATGAGGTTTTTCATTAAGATAATCATTGCATTATTTGTCATCAACTTCCTCCTCTTTTTTGTATTAACATTATCAATCTCAAGAACCATTGGGGATAACTTAGCAGTATGTAAGTTGAGTGATAGCAATGGTAGTTCTTAGGGTTAATTCCCTAGGATGACCACCTATATAGTGTTATTCTCACACTAGGCTCTAGTGGGTCATTCATGAGGGTACCCAATGTAGTGGACTAGTTGGCTTGGTGTTCAATGCAACAAGGGTTGGTATGTGGATTCAAACCTATGCTCAATACAATGAGGCAAGTCCACAGTCCATGGGTAGAACTACTCTTCACAACTAATTTTGCCTCTGTTTAAATAAATCTTGTTACCTATAAATTTTGTATGTGGATTGAAACCTATGTTTAATGCAATGAGGTAAGTCCAAAGTCTATGTCTAGGACTATTCTTCATAATCAGTCCTCACTCCAGTTAAATAAATCATATTACCCAAAAAAAACCTTGATAATAGGTGGGAGACATCCAAGGGAAAGAAGAAGGATAAGTCACAATGTTGGAGGCCACCTAAAATGGGTAAAATAAAATTGAATTTTTATAGGGCTTTGAAAGGTAATCTAGGTTTAGCAAGGGTAGGTGGGGTGTTCTAAGATAGTGAAGGGAAACCCTTATTAATTTTTTCATAAGTGATTGGAATTGAGTCTATTACATGGTTGAATTAAGAGCATCATAATTAGGACTAAAAATACCATAAAAGTATGTATGGAAGGAGATCAGTGTCAAAGGATATTCATAAGCAATGATTAATGCTCTCAATTCAAGAGGAGTAAAGGCTTGGAGAATTAGGACAATCCTAGAATATATAAATATAGTTAAGAAAAAGTGTGTATCAGTAAGGTTTAATCATATAAAGAGAGAAATTAATGTATTAGAATATTGGGATAATAATGAATCAATGAAACTTAGGGAGGAGAGAGTCAGATATAAGGAATGGAAAAATATTTTCTTGAATGAGGTTCATGTTGACCAAATTTTGATCCCAAGTCAAAATTGGTCACCCCCTATATATTTAAACTTGTCATGGTATTTTCTTAATCTTTTCATACCCTATATGGTCCCTATAGATCTTCATTAAACCTTATTAGTATTGTTTAAGGTTAGTTTGGAGAAGTTAATGTAATGTCATGTTTTGGTCATATAGTGGTCTAGGCATGTCATGGAGAAATAAGTGTTGTTAAAGTTATGTCATAGATTATTAGGAGTTTATTAAGGTCATTTTATGTCTCAAACATATTATCATAACATTTCATGATATTTTTGGAACTTTGAGGTTCACTTGTGGACTTGAAAGTGTTGAAAATACATTTAAATGTGATTTTTGGCTAAAATTTATGTATGTAAAAAGTTACCTAAGTGTAAAATATTTACCATACACCTTAGTTATAAAACTTCCACACCCATCATATAATTAGAACAAGGTTAGAATCTTGAAATTCAATACCATCTTAATGAGTTAAGAGAGTTGTATGGACTTTTGGAAGTCACTTGAAAGTGAAAAGAGTTTCAAAGTGTCAATTGAGATTATAAAGGTCATAAAAAAACATTTGAAGAATTTTGAAGCTCCACAATTTCAAAAATATCTTTTTCTCTCCCATCACTCCATTCATAAGCTAGTGAAGACCAAATTCAATTGCATAGTATAGGCTATATAGGTTGAGTTGGGGGATAATATTTTGGCAAATGTTTGGGACCCAATGGGATTATAATTTTTGACATTGATTTTTAGATTGGTGTCCTTATATTTATGAACAATTGATAAATATCCATACTAATTTTTGAAATCTCAAATCCCCATAAGCTAAATTGGTGTAACTTTAATGAAAATTATGAGATCAGGTCTACATGAATTTAGTTTTATTGAGTTATCATATGTCTATAGATGCATCATATAATTTCACTCATAATGGTGAAACGTGTGGATGCTCTTTTGGCAAGAAAAGTCTCTCTTTTGCATTATTTGTAAGTGAATCTCATCTTTTCTATGTTTTTTAGTTATTTAGGTGGTAAAATTCATCTAATTGGTTATTAATTTTCCTATAATATATTCTCAAACCATCATGGTATTTTTTATCATTCAAACATTCTATACAAGTTTCAAATGGTCACTTCTTTCATTCACCTCTTGAAACTATGTTCTAAGTGTTTACATAAACAAGATGATTTGAATAATTTAAATATACATTTCCATGAAAATTGATATGTGTGACTCAATTTAAATATTTTGATACATTAGATATCATGATAATTAATCCCTAAATACCATAATTTCACTTCTCAACTTCAAGCACAAGGTTACAATCCTCACCCTATGCAACATGTACATCTACAACTCCAATAGAGATTCATGTTATCAATGATTAAATTTGAGAGAATATACATGATATCATTGTTAATGGATTAAATTTGAAGATTTTAATGGACCAATGAAGACTTTATAAGCATCTAAATCTAAGTGGTGGTAGAATGATAAGTTAACAATCCTAATAGAGACCTACAGGACTGTGTGGAAATAGTGAAGGTAGAGGTGATTCAAGATACCTTGAAAGGATTATTTGCAATTTGTAGCTGGTATGAACTATCTTTAAAATATTTTCAATCACTACAGATGTCATGTTGTAGTGATAAAGTATAGACTCAAACCTCTCATACTCAGAACTCTCATGTAGTCATCTACAACTAGTTGAGGAAGGAGTGCTTTGAAACAATGAGGTTAGTGAAGTATAGAGTTTCAAGGCATTGAGGGAAGTTTATATACTCTCAAAAACATGAGGTAGAATCATGAAGAGGTTTTAGGATTTTTATTGGATACCAAATAAACTATGAACCCCTAAAACATAGTCAAGTCCCTTCAATGACCACCAATGGTCAGCTAAAGAGGAGTGCCTTCAAAGGGATTTGTAATAAACACTAAGTTTTTAAGGCATTGAGGAATATAATTAGATATCTCAATAAAATTAAAATAATTTGGAAGATTAATTATTATAAGTAGAGTTTATAAAACACTAAGAATACAGACCAATTTTAAATGCATATACACAAGCAGAAAACAAACTTGTAGGTATGTTTAGGTGACTAAGAACTGTCCAAAAACTTGAGATAATAGTGTATAATTGATTGGGAGGTTATAAATGAACTTATGGATCAAAATTTATTAAATATAAATAATATTTTAATCAAATACTTTAAAGATAAAAAGACTAGGTAGGGGTCATTGGCCTAATTACCTACTTATAACTTCCAAACATAAGTTTGCCTGCCTAAGCTAGTGAAGTTATTTGTTTGAGGAGATAGAGTTATATGGTAATTAGAGAGTTTCATGGTGATGATATATCCTCACATAACTCTCAAGATCACCTAAATTATAAGAGAATAATGAAAAATTTTCCTACTCGGTCAAGGTAGGACACATGCCTATTCATTATTGAGAAGTTTATCTTTGTTTGAGAAGAGTTTTAAGGATTATAGGATGAACAAGAGAGAGTGATATACTTGAAAATGATTTTAGGGTAATTAATTCACTCTAAAAATAATATCAAACTCAAGCAACAAAGTGAAATAACATGTTATCATACCTTGTTCATTCAAGTAATAATCATAAGTGCATATACAAGCCTATAAGGTAGTCCTAAAGAGATGAAGATGGGTAGTCAATGAAGTTAATAACTTTGAGACCTTGAGGAGATGAATGTTATATAAATTCATCCTATGAAGAACTTAGAACCTTGATAGTGAAAAAAATGTGAAAACATAGGTAGTTAGGGTATGTCAGGCATCTTGGCTCATAAACATTATACCTAAACCAATGAGGATGTAGAGAGTATGAAGAAGGAATGTAAATTAGAAGATCATGTGAATAGGTCAAGGGAGATTTTTTAGACATCATTGAATCATTTGATCTCAAAACATACACCTATAGACCTCAATCTTGCTCAGCCCTTACAAAATGCTTGTTACTAGCCCAAGAGGCTACATTTCATTACTTGGTATGGTCCAGAGGATTTGAATGGGACTTTGGTCTCCTATGTGATGTTAAAATCCTTGGTGAAATTCCATTTTAAGTAATTGTTTGGTTGATTCATGCCCCTAGCTTTATGAATCATCCTTAAGCAATCAAATCACTTTCAAGCTACTAAGGAGAGCTATAAGGACCTGATGACATAGAAATCAACTTCTATGCCTCAATATGGATTATAAAAACTTCCAAATTACCTATAAAATATTCAAGACTCCCCTTATAATCACTCCATATCATTGATTGGTACATGACTGTATGCAAATATATAGAATAAGCCCAAAATACTATTTTGTTTTATTTGATAAGTTTATACAATAATTTAGAGATTTAAATTTGACATGGAGAATGGGGAAGAGGTCATCTAACTAAATCACATGAATATTTGGATTTTTACATGTGTGGGAATCATGTAGACCCATTTTTTAGTCTCTTGGCAAGGAGGCCTAATTGAGTCATAGTTAGGAGAGAGAATCTACAAAAAATACATCTCCACTCACTTTTTGGTCCTAAAATTAAACATGTATTTTTAAGGACATAATGGGTCCTATAATATACCCTCATATTCTCACCATCATCCATAAATATATCTACATAAGGAGGTTTGTATGATTTTAAGGTTATAAGGAATGAGGCCTATTTGGGGCTTTTGGTAGAAAATGAATTATTGGGGCTAGTTTTATACCTCAAAATGGATTTTTTCAGGTCTTATATGAGTTTAATAGTCCATTCATGAAGTTTTTAGTAGATGAGGAATAAGAATCCAAGTTTTGACACTTGTATGCAAAGTTAGCCTAAGGAGTTAAAGAGTCCTCTAGACACCTAACAAGAAATGGAAGTGATGTGTCAAATAGAACTAGATGGATTCAGTTGAGAGGTTTCAAGAGTAGATAAAATAAGTATTATAACCTGATATGACCATCAATAAAGCCAATTATCATTCAATATGTCAAAGCAAAGGGCAATTTTTAAGAGATGGTCAAGGTGTCAAGAAAGCATTTCAACTCCCGTTCTACTTGGATAGTTATAAAAAATTTAGAGGATCTAAAAATGGAATTTTTTAAATATTAAGGTAGTTTCATAACTCCTCTCTTATTTTTAACTCACATGGACACTTTTATACTCTCTCTCTCTCATATGCCCTTCTTCTTTTCTCTCTCACTTTCTCTATATAAGTAGTCACTTTTGGATTTATAATGATCCTCCACCTGAGTATGGAAAAGCCTTGATCATTTTAAGACTTTTATAAATAAAAAAATATATAATTTACCTTCTCTATGGACTATTTCAATGTGTATGTTAGACTAGTTGGTCTTGCTAAGTGATAGTCTCACAGTCATGGAATGTTGTCCTTGTTTGCATTCATATTCAATTTTGAAAGTCTTTTACAGGTATCTTGAAGTGTTCTAATGAATTTTTCATGAGTTTAGTGATTTTTATCTTCACTAGTGTCATGTCATGATGTTTTTGTAGTCCTCCTAGCTCAATATTGCCTCATAAACCTCCATGATAAATACTAATACAAGGAGTAAAATTGGATTAGTGTCATGTGTACATCAGGGTTTTGTTTGAAGTGTAATTATAATTAGTTGGTAGTTTTATCTCTCCCTTATCATCCAAAGGAGTTAGTAGTATAGGTGATGAGTAATCAAGACAAATATTGGGAGATATTCCTTCAATCTAGAGGTTTGCCCCTATTATAGGCAACCCATAGGCCTAGGGGTAATCCCATGTTCCACTCCATTTGGATAAGTATTGAACTACCTCTCCAAGAATGCAAAATTGAGTGATAATAGTTTTGAAATTCTTGATGAGACCAAGATCCAAAAGAGTGGAAGAATTCATGGTGTGTTCTTATACCTATCATCTTTTAGAAGCATTCAACAAACACCAATGGTGACTCCAAATGCAATCAACTGGTTCTAGCAACTTGGGTACTTATTTTGAAAGTTTTTAATAACATCTTATGTTTTCATTTGAATCATGAAGTTGGCATGGTTAGGTATGATGAGAGATTATATTAGACACCTCCTTATCAACCTTGTCATCATCCTAACTATGTTTATCAATAAACCTATCAAGTTTTTTTATCCTCCTTATGTTATATCACCCTTATGGTTAGCCTATTCCCCCTCTACATGACCATGATGTTATTAATCATCCTTATGAAGAAGCTTATGAAGAAGGATATAGATAAGAGTATCAAGAATAAGTGTCTTCTTATTATCCCCAACATGATCCCTATTAGCCTTGTCATGAGCCATATAATTCCTATGGTTGTCCTACATCCACCTCATATGAATCCCATTACATACCCTAGCAATCTTACCATGATTTCCAGTAGTCAAACTCCTCCCTTCCTCCTCCTACTTCAATTCCATCTCAATCCAAAGCCTTAGTGGCACTCATGCCAAGTCTACTATATAATGAAGAGGAGATGAAAACATGGGATGAAGAGGTTGATGTGATCCCTATTCATCTCATAGAGTGGTTAAGAGATTTAGTTCAAAAGTTGATGAGTATGTGGAGGTTAGTTGAGGAGGAAACCCAATATGCTATCAATGAGGAGCTATACATGGCAAGAAAATGTATCTAGTGGTGGATAGATAGATTAAAAAGGTGGGAAATGAAGAGGTTGAAAATCAATTGGTAGATGTTGGAGAACCGTAATAAGGCTATGAGGAAAGTGAAGTCCTTATTGAAGAAAGTGTCTCTCCCATTGCCCAACCCAACTTGTTATATCCCCTAGATTATTTTCAAGAAACTTCCATTCCCAATCCCATCCATGAGCCATCAAATTCACCTCATACTCTCTCTCTAACCCATGAACTTTTCCATCACCCTCTCACCTCAACCATTTTTGGAGAATAACCCATTCTATGGGAGATGAGTGAAGAAGATCAAGCCAAATTTGTAGTTGATGAAGAAGATGACTCAAGTGTCTATGATGAAGAGTTCACTATAGGTAACCCCCTTAGTTAAGACAAACATAAATCCATCTTCTTGAGTAAAGAAAGAGATGATATTAACATGTTTGTAGTTGTTCATGAAAAAATTGATCAAAACATGGAAGAGGAACCTTTGAATAAGGACATCACATTGACTAAGTTAGTTGAGACTCATGAGAAACATCAAGAGGTTAGCTTTGAAAAACCAATGGAAAAAAATTGTTGCTAACTCCATAAATCAAGGTGACTTATGGAAGAAGTTCAATGAGATTTTTGATGAGTTTAAGGCCCCTCAAGGGGTTGCACCTGCTATTGGTAAATTTGAAGAGACTCTTGAATATGCTTTGACTCTTGATGGTGCATTTCAAAAATAGGATCCTATGCCATCTAAGCTATTTAAATATGTAGCCAACCTTGAAGTTGAAAACTCTTCAAGTAAGCAAGTTGAAGTTGACAAAGTACATAATGACCAAGAAGATAAAGTTGAAGAAGTTATGGTTCTTGAATAAAAATAGGACAAGGATGATTGGCAATAACAAATTTAACTCCTTCAAGATATTGAAGGAATTTTAAAGGTTGTGTTTCCAATTCAAGGTCATGTGCATAAGGAGATCAAACAAGATGTCTTCATTGAAGATAATGATAAATATTAGAATGAGTATGAAAAGCTCCTTGAAGAGCTTGATGATATTGCAATAGTTGGTGAGAAGTTTGATGTCATTCAATATGACATGAAGGTTGAAAAACAATTCTTAGATGATGCATCATTTCCCAAATTTACAAATAAAGATCATCATGAGAAGATTGTTAAAACACAAGATGATTTCACCTTCATAGGTGACATGTTTGTAGATATCATTGTTTCATTTAAAATCAGCCAAAAAGATTGGCAAACATGAAGGAGTTGAAGACATCAAGACCAAGGCCTAAGAGAAAATTTGTTTTAGTCCATTATTCATCTCATGGAGAAATATATTTTGTAACCTTCCCCTTTGATCTAGGAGGGAATGTTATTTTTAAGTTAGTTGTGTATAGTTTAGTTTCCTTATCTTATTGTTGTATTTCCTAAGTGTTTAATAGCATAGGTGTGTGTCTTATTATTTGATTTATGTCTTTTTATTATTTTTTTGTTTGTTTTGAAGGTCAATAATTTTTTTGTATCATGATAAAATTCTATTTAATTCTAAAATTGAGTGCAAGAGACTCCATTGCCCAATGAAAAACACAAGGCTATTAGTCCATTAGTGTTGCAGGCATACTACCCTTATGAATTACCAAGAATGTTGACTAAATTTTGATCCCAATTCAAAATTGGTCACCCCATATATAAAAATTGTCATGGTATTTTCATATTTTTATCATACCCTATATGGTCCCCAGAGGTCTTCATCAAACCTTTTTAGTATTGTTTAAGGTTAGTTTGAAGAAGTTAATGTAATGTTATGTTTTGGTCATATAGTGGTTTAGGCATGTCATGGAGAAATATGTCTTGGTAAAGTTATGAAATATGTTATTAGGATTATATTGAGGTCATTTTATTTCTTAAACATCTTATTAGAACATTTCGTGATGTTTTGGAAGCTTTAGGTTCACTTGTAGACTTGAAAGTGTTGAAAATACATGAAAATGTGCATTTTGGCTAACATTTATGTAAGTTAAAAAACCATAACATACACATTCCAAATATATTGGAGTATTTAAAAAAATACCACACCTATCAAAGAATCAGAATAAGGTTATAATCTTCAAATTTAATGCCATCTTAAGGAGTTAAGGAAGTTGTATGAACTTTTGGAAGTCAATTGAAAGTGAAAAGAGTTAAAGAGTGTCTTATGAGATTATAAATGTCTTAAAAAAATAAATATAAGAAGTTTGAACCTCCATAATTTTATAAATATCTTTCTCTCTCAAATCACTCCATTCACAAGCTAGTGAAGGCCAAATTCAATTGCATAGGACAAGCCATATAGGTTGAGTTGGGTGATAATATTTTGGCCAAAGATTCGGACCCATATGCGATTTAAATTTTATGTATTTTTAATTGGATTTTTTTCCTTATATTTATGAACAATCACTAAGGATCCAGACTACCTTTTAAAATCTTGAATCCCCACAAGCTAAATTTGGTGTCGCTCTAGTGAAAAGTATGAGATCATGGTTGCATGAAACCAATTGGAGTGAGTTATTAGAGGTATCTAGATGAATCATAAATTTTCACTCATCATGGTGTCATGTGTGGATGGTATTTTGGCAAGAAAAGTCTCTCTTATGCATTGTTTGCAAGTGACTATCATATTTACTATGTTTTTGAGTTCTCCAGGTGGTTAAATGCATATGAGTGGATGTTCATTATCCTATAATTTATTATAAATCCATTAATGTCATTTTTATAATTTAAACATTTTGTACATGTTTCAAATGGTCACTTCTTTCATTCACCTCCTAAAACTGTGTTCTGAGTGTTTGCATAAGCAGGATGATTTGAGTAGTTTGAATATGCATTTACATGAAACTTGAGAGTTGTGAATAAATGTTAAATATTTTGATATAATGGAGGTAATGATATTTAATCCCTAACTACCATAATTTTACTTATCAACTTCAAGCACAAGGTTACAATCCTCACCCTGTGCAGCCTATAGGTCTGCAACTCCAATAGAGATTCACGTTGTCAATGCTTAAAGTTGAGAGTATGTGAATGATATCACTAGTAATAGGTTCAATTTGAATAGGTTAGTGGACCAATGAATAATTTATAAGAACATAAATTAAAGTAGTGGTAGAATGATAAGCTAACCAGCCTAATAGAGACCTATAAGACTGTGTGGAAATAGTGAAGGCAAAGTTGATTCAAGATACCTTGAAAGGACTATTTGAACCTTGTATTAGGTATGAACTAGCCTTAAAAAAGGTTTTTGAACTATAGGTGTCATGGTGTAATGAGAATATATAGACTCAAACCTCTCATACTCAGAACTCCCATGTATTAATCTATAGCCAATTGAAGGAGTGCTTTGAAATAGTGAGGTTAGTAAGTTTGGAGTTTCAAGGCATTAAAGGAAGTTTCTATACTCTCAACAACATGAGTCAGAATAATGAAGAGGTTTGGGGATTGGTCTTAGAGAATTAAAAAACTATGAACCCATAAATCATAGTCAAGGCCCTTCAATCACCACCTATAGTCAGATGAAGAGGAATGCCTTCAAAGTGATTTGTGATAAAAAAACTGAGTTTTTAAGGTGTTGAGGAAGATACTCATCTATATCAATAGCATGACAAGAATTTGGAAGCTCCATTGTTGTTTTGTTTGGTGTGTTTTGAAGTTCAATAACTTTGTTGTGTCATGATCAAAGTCTGTTCAAGTCTGAAATTGAGTACAAGAGATTCCATTGCCCAATGGGTAACACAAGGCTACCAGTCCATTAGCATTACAGGCATGCTACCCCTATGCATCACCAATGATTTTGACCAAATTTTTATTTTAATTAAAAATTGGTCACCCTTGTAAAGTAAAAATTGGTCAACCTTGTATATTCAAAATTATCATGGACTTTTCATAATCTTGTCATAACCTATATGGTCCTTAAAGGTCTTCATTAAACCTTATTAGTACTATTTAAGGTTAGTTTGGAGAAGTTAATGTAATTTCATGTTTTAGTCATATAGTTGTCTAGGCATGTCATGAGAAATAAGTTTTGTTCAAGTTATTTCATAGGTGATTAGGAGTTTATTTAGGTTAGCTTGTGTCTTAGACATCGTATCATAACATTTTTTGATGTTTTAGAAACTTTGAGGTTCACTTGTAGACTTTAAAGTGTTGGAAATACATGAAAATGTGATTTTTGTTTAACATTTATGTATGTAAAAAGTTTCCTAGGTGAAAAAATACATAACATACACCTTAAAAATATATTTGAGCAATTGCAAAACTACCACAGTTGTCATAGAATTAGAACAACATTAGAATCTTGAAACTCAACACCATCTTGAGGAGTTAAGGAAGTTGTATGGACTTTTATAAGTCATTTTCAAGTGAAAATATTTGTAGAGTGTATTTTAAGCTTATACAGGTCATAAAAAATCATTTTAATAAGTTTTAAGCTCCACGTTTATAGAAATATATTTCTCTCTTCCATCGCTTAATTCACAAGCTAGTGAAGGCCAAATTCAAATACATAGTATAGGCCATATAAATTGAGTTGGGGGATAATATTTTGGAAAAATTTTGGTACCCTTATGGGATTATAATTTTTGTAATTATTCATTTTATTGGTGTTCTTATATTTATGAACAATCATGAAGGAATTAGACTACTTTTTGAAAGCTCAAATCCTCATACGCTAAATTTGGTGTAATTATAGTGCAAAGTATGATCTCATGGCTGCATGAAACTAGTTAGAGTGAGTTATTAGAGTTATTTATATTAATAATACACTTTCACTCATCATGTTATCATGTGTGTATGGTCTTTGGGTAAGAAAAGTCTTTCTTGTGCATTATTTACAAGTGACTATCATATTTTCTATGTTTTTGAGTTATTCAAGTGGTAAAATGCATATAAGTGGTTATTAATTTTCCTCTAATATATTATTAATCCATAAAGTTCCTTATAATTATTCAACCATTCCATACAAGTTTCAAATGGTCACTTCTTTCATTCACCTCTTGAAATTATGTTCTGAGTGTTTGCATAAGTTAGGTGATTTGAGCAGTTTTAATATGGATTTCCATGAAAATTGAGATTTTTGATTCAAATTTAAATATTTTTATACAATGGAAAATATTATCTTTAATCCCTAACTACCATACTTACACTTCTCAACTTCAAGCACAAGCTTACAGTCCTCACCTTATGCAGCCTGTAGGTCTGTAACTCTAATAGAGATTCATGTTGTCAATGCTTAAATTTGAGAGTATATGCATTATATAACTAGTAATAAATTAAATTTTAAGTGTTAAATGGACCAATTAATACTTTCCAATCACCTAAATAAAATTGGTGGCATAATGATAAGTTAATAAGCCTAATAGAGACCCATAAGATTGTGTGGAAATAATGAAGGTAGATTTGATTCAAGATAACTTAAAAGGACTATTTGAACCTTGTAGTATGTATGAAATAGCATTAAAACATGTTTTATTATTATAGGTGTCATGGTGTATTGTAAATGATAAACTCAAACCTCTCATACTCAAAACTCTCATGTAATCATCTACAGCCAGTTGAGGAAGGAGTACTTTGAAATAGTGAGGTTAATGAAGTTTGGAGTTTCAAGGCATTTAAGTTTATATACTCTAAAAAACATGAGATATAATCATGGAGTGGTTTGGGGATTAGTCTTGGAGACTTAAGAAACTATGAACCTCTAAAAAATAGTTAAGTCCCTTCAATCACCACCTATAGTCAGATGAAGAGGAAGGCCTTTAAAGTGACTTGTGATAAAACACCGAGTTTTCAAGGTGTTGAGGAAGATACTTAGATATACCAATAGCATGAAAATAATTTGTAATATGCATTATTTAAAGTAGAGTTTCTAAAACACTAAGACTGTAGATGAACTCTAAATTCATATACACAGGCATAAAGCAAACTTGTAGATCTGTGTAGGTGACTAGGGACTCTCCAAAAACCTAACACAATAGTGTATGAGTGATTGGGAGGTTATAACAGAACTTATGGATACCATTTTATTAAATTTAAATAATATTATAATCAAAGAGTTTAAATATAAATAGACTAATCAAGGGTCATAGGCTTAATTACCTATACATAGTCCCCTTGAAGTATGTATAGGTAGTTAGGGTATGTGAGAACATAGGTAGTTAGGGTATGTCAGGCATATTGGCTCACAAACCTTAGGCATAAACCAATGAGGATGAAAATAGTATGAAGAAGTAATGTAACAATAAGATAATTTGAATAGGTCAAGGGATATGTCTCGAACATCATTGAGTTCATTAAATCTCAAATCAAACTCAAAACATGCACCTATAGACCTCAATCTTGCTTAGCCCTCACAAAATGATTTATACTAGCTCAAGAGGCTACCTTTCATTGCTTGGCATATTCCAGAGGAGTTGCATGGGACCTTAGTATACTAGTGAAAGTTATCCACCCTATGGAACTTCCATTTTGTGGAATTTTTTTGTTGATTCATGCCCCAAGCTTTATGAAACATCCATAAGAACTCAAAGTACTTTTAGGCTACCTAAGAGAGCTATAAGAACCATATGAGAGAGAAATAAACTTATATGCCTCTATATGGATTATAAAAACTTAAAAATAACCTATAACATGTTCAATACTCCCCTAATCATCACTCCATGTCATTTGTTGGTATAAGATTGTATGGAACTATATAAGATAGGCCCAAAAAGACTATTGTGTGCTTTTTGAGAAGTCCATACAATGAGTCAGGTTTAAAATTTGACATGGAGAATGGGTAGGAGGTCATCTAAATAAATCACATGATTATTTTGAGTTTGGCACGTGTGGTAAGCCTATAGACTCATTTTTTAGTCTCTTGTTAGGGAAGCCTAATTGAGGCCTAGTAAGGAGAAAGAAGTTACAAAAAAGTACATCTCCACACACTTTATAGTCTTAAAATTTTACATGGAGTTGTAATATCATAATGGGTTTTATAATATGCCCTCATATTCTCACCATCATATGTACAACTCTCTACATAAGGAGGTTTGTATGATTTTAGGTCTACAAAGAATGAGGCCTATTTGAGGCTTTTGGTAGAGAATGAATTGTTAGGGATAGTTTGAGACCTAAAAATGGATTTTCTCAAATATAATATGAGTTTAATAATCCATCCATTAATTTTTAATGAGCTAAGAAGAAGAATCCTATTTTTGACACTTGTATGCAAAGTTGGCCTAAGGGCATGAAGAGTCCTCTAAACGCCTAGAAAGAAATGGAAGTGATGTGTCAAAGAGAAATTGATGGGATAAATTTAGATGTTTCAAAATAAGATAAAAAAATTATGATAACCTAATTTTACCATCAATAAGTCCACTTTTCATTCAACATGTCAAGGAAAAGGGTAGTTTTTAAGAGCTAGTCAAGGTGTCAAGAAAACATTTCAACTCCCACACCACTTGGAGGGTTAGATTATCTTCATAGGATCTACACAGTATTTTTGACTTGTTGAGGTAGTTTCAGAACTCTTCTCTTATTTTTAACTCACATGGTTAAATTTTTATTGTCTCTCTCCTACACCCTTCTTCTCTTCTCTCTCACTTTCTCTATATAAGCAGCCACTTTTGGCTTTGTAATGATCCTCCACTTGAGTATTGTAAATATCTTCTCATTTTAATCCTTTGAGAAATAAATAAAAATATATTTTATGTTCTCCATGAAGTGTTTCAATGTGTATGTTAGACTAGTTGATTGTGTTAAGTGATAGTCTCACTTCCTTGGCATGTTATCCTTGTTTACATTCATATTCAATTTTGAAAGACTTTTATAGGTCTATTAAAGTTTTATAATGAATTTTTCTTGAGTTTATTTAGTTTTATCTTCACTAGTGTCATGTCATGACCTTTTTTTAGTCCTCATATCTCAATATTGCATCACAAACCTCCATAAGAAATACTAATACAAGAGACAAATTTGGATTAGTTTCATGTGCGTATTAGGATTTTATTTGAAGTGTAATTAAATTTTTTTTGTAGTGGTTGGGTTGTAATTGGTGTATAACCTCATTGTTATAGGTTTACTTTATGTTTTCTCTATCCTTTTTTATCTAAATGAGTTACTAGTATAGGTGTTGAGTAATTAAGACAAATCTAGGGATCTAGCCCTTCAATCTAAAGTTTTACCCATACTATCATCAACTCATAGACATAGGGGTAATCCCATGTTCCACTCAATTTTGATAAGTCTTTAACTACCTCTCCAAGGGAAAAAAATTGAGTGAAAATAGTTCCGGTACATTCGGCAGGACCAAGGTCTAAAAGAGTGGAATAATTATTGGTACATTCTTATACCTATTAGATTTTGGAAGGATTCAATAAACACCAATGGTGACTCCAAAATAAATAAATTGGTTTTATTTTATTTTTTTTAAATAAAGAGGGTAAAAATTTTATTGAAAAATAAAGAAGAGCATTACAAGAAAAATAGAGGACAAAAACCCCCAGAGGAAAATAACAAAGGCAGAAAAACTAAGCACATTCCCAACTAACCATTATTATAATCCTCCCTATCTTCCTATAGAATTCTTTCCAAATCAAAGCAAAGCACTGGGGAGAGTGTCTCCCAATCCTCAATATTTCCACCATCTAAATGCTCAGATGCCCATTTTGCTAAACAATTCACTGCCCTATTCCATTCATGTGGAATATGAACAAACGTAACTATATCCATGAGCGAGCTAACCTACAAAATATTCTACAAAATCAAAGCCAATTGCCAATTGGCATCCAACACTTTCCTCTTAATGAGCAGGTTGATCAATACTTGAGAATTTGATTCACAAATAATCCTACACAAACCCAAAGCATGAGTCTTTTGAAGGGCATAAAGAATAACCTGGCCTTAAATCATGTTGATGGTTTGTGCCACCTCAGGGACCACAAAGAATAAAATCACCATACCTTTAGAGTCCCTACCAATCCCTCTAGTACCCATGGGCTCAAGATTACCCCTAGAGGAACCTTATGTATTGATTTTGAGAATCCCATTAGGAGGGCACTGCCACCATCCAACCCTATGAATCTTCTCCTTGACCTACCAACCTCTCCTGACACAAGTTGAATTACCTAAGAACCACTGGAATCCTAGTCGCACCACCACCTCAGCATCCTATTTGGTTAAAGGAAGGCAAACCTCACTCTTAGCTTGCACTGTCTCCTAAATAATCCCCATGACTTTCTGCCAAACTTATTATGCCATGATCCTCATGCCCCAAAAAATCTACCTATTTCTCTCGAGCCAGAGCTGCCACAGTAGAAAGATGGGCCCCCTTAACCATACATCCTATAAGAAATGCATCCTTAAGGGGGGTTCTCTCATGACATTCCAAAAGTTGACCAATGAGAAAGCATGAAAATAGGGGCTTTACCAGACATCCCACTAGTAGTGCCAAAGTTGAAAAATAAAGGAGCAATGAAAAAATAGGTGAGCGGAATCCTCCTCTACCACCCCACACATAACACAAACTGAAGGACCTTAGAATCCTCTCTTTCAGAGATTGTCCCAGGTCAGGCACCTATTCCAAGCCAACATCCAAACAAAGCAGTTGCATTTTGGCCATGAGAATTTATTCCAGACCTGTCTCCACCATTGCACTTCCCCCTTGCCCAATCTCTGAGATAGTAAGGCCTGATATCCTGAGGCAACTATCTAAACTACCTTAGGATTGGGAGACCAAGCAAGCTCATCTTCTTCCTAGAGGGAGCTACAGTGATGCCTGGAAAGAAGACTCAATAACTCATCATGATCCTCCTATGTCCCAATAACAAGCGAAGCCTCAGGAGCCTTCCATCGTGCCACCTCCATCAGTCTGCATGAAATATATAATTTAAAGTCACTCACCTGAGACTAATTAACATTAATAAATCTCTAGAAAAGGTTCAACAAATTATGGAACTAAGAGATAATGGGAGGATAACCATCCCAAGAGTCAGTCTAGAAAAGTGCCTTGGACGCCTGCTTACAAATCTAGAATAAGCCTTCCTTAATAAGAGCATCCCCTTTTTTGAGAGTACCCCATATCACCAAGCCTTTCCTTATGAAGGGATAGTGAAGAATATCCCTCTAATTGGTCCTTGAGTAGTACTTCTAGGAGAGAATTTTGGCCCAGGCCTTGTCTTGTTCAGTGCACCAATGCCAATAAAGCTTAGCTGCTAAAGCAACATCATTCAAGTCCATCTACCTCAAATTAAGACCCCCATGTTGTTTGGGACTACAAAAAATCTCCCATCTAACTAGGCTCCATTTGGAGGATGTTAGACTACCAGCCCATAAAAATTGCCTAGCAACCGAATCAAACTCAATAATTCCCATCGGGGCAACCTAAAGCATACATCCATAAATGGGCAAAGCCTGTACCATAGATTGGATTAGTTAAACATGACTAGTAAAAGATAACCATCTATGAGTCTAATGATTCACTTTCACCCAAAATTTATCCAAAATATTTTTCCAATACTCCTTGGGTTGACAACCAACTAAAATAAGAATACCCAGGTAAATCAAGGGGGGAGTCCCAATAAAAAAATGCATAATCCAAGCAATTCACTATTGGATGGGGTCCAAAGTGTTGAAGAAGAAGATGGATGACTTGTCTTCATTGATCTTTTATCCCAAGGTTGTTAAGTAAACATCCAACACCCTGTGCAAATTAGCTACTTCTCTCATTATGGCCATGCCCATCAGAACAGTGTCATCTATGAACTGTAGGTGAGACTGCATCGGTAGTTCACCACGCCATCGCCAGCCTTGAATATGCCCATCCTCTTTGTTCCTTCTAATCATCCTCCCCAAACCTTCAGTGAGGATAAGAAAGAGATACAGAGACAAGGGATCTCCTTGTCACAACCCCCTAGAGGCACCAAATAATTATGTATGTTCCCCATTAATAAGCACTAAAAAGGAAACTAAGGTAATGCAGCTCATGACCCATTGAGTCCATTCATTTGCAAAACCAAAAGCACTAAGAACCTTCCACAAGAATGACCACCTAACCTTATCAAAGGCCTTAGCCATATCTAACTTAATAAACATCACCTTATCTTTGAAACTAGCCATGGAGTGAATGGACTCAACATCTATTAGAATACCATCCAAAATTTGCCTGCCCTCCACAAAACCACTCTACTCTTCAAAAATCCTAGTGCTTATCCCTCTTTTTAACCTATCTATAATGATTTTAAATATAATTTTATAAACAACATTGCAAAGAGATATAGGGTGGAATTGACTTAGCCTATCATCTCCTTCGCATTTGGGTATGAGGGCAAGACAGGTCGCATTTAAAGCCTTAAGAATTTGCTTATTCCACTAAGATTCTTAGACAATAGCTAAAAGGTCTAGTTTGATAATGTCCTAGAATTCTTGGTAGAACTCAGGTGGGAAGCTATCAGGTCTAGCCAATTTCCCTTTTTTCATCTAGGCAATAGTCTCCTCAAGCTCCCCAAGTGTGATATCCTTCATTAAATTCTCATTCATTTCACGTGTCACCAAAGATGGAATACAAAAGAGAACCTGGGCTTCTTCTAGTGATTCCCCATTCACATCTTCCCTAAAAAGAGTGGAGAAGTACTGCACCACCTCATCTGACATTACAGGAAAGGAGTTAAGCTGCTCACCCCTTTCATTGACCAGGGCTGAAATAGTGTTACCATGCCTCTTGGATTTGGATGAATGAAAGAAAAAAGAGGTATTTTTGTCCCCTTCTTGGAGCCATTCTATCTGAGCCTTTGGCTTCCAAAACATTTCCTCCCATAGCTCACATTCCTCTAGAACTTTCACAGCCTAAGCTTCATCTTGAAGTAATTCTTTAGTCAATCCGTCCTCCCTTATTAGTCTCGTGATACCATCTAGCTTAGTTTATACAGCAACCTTAGCATGAAAAATATTCCCAAAGCATTACTGATTCCACCATTTGAGTTTATACTTCACATACTATATTGATTTAGCAAAGATATACATCACCATACCATGGGCAGGCCTACCACACTTCCACCAATTGGCCACACACTCAAACAGTGACTGATCCTGTAACCACATGAGTTAGAATCTGAAGGAAGGAGAGTGAGGCTAATATTTTGAAACACTATAAGCTTAATAGGCCAGTGATTTGATCCTCTCCAATCCAAAATTTTAGACCTCGTAGACCACATACCACTGAACTAATAACCAGAGACAAAAAAAATGATCCAATCTCTTAGTAATGCAGTGCTTCCCAATCCTATGATTGTTCCATGTAAATTGTCCATTGTTGGACCTAATGTCAACTAAATTCAAAAATTCAATATAATTACACATAATCAAAGTAGAGGGGTTTAGCCTTGATGTACCACCATGCTTTTTAGCCAATTCTAAAATAGCATTAAAATCTCTAGCCATAATCCAAGGTTAGAAGGGAGACAAGCTATGGACAAAATTGGTATGTCCCCATAAGGAGTGTTTACCTCGCTAGTTAATAGGGGCATAGATATTGGAGAGGAGAATGACTTTCCCTCATCTCAAAACTAAAAGCAATCATAGTCATAGAAAACTTAGAAGAGAGCCATCCTATGAGACTGATCTTCTGCGGGTTCCAAAAACAAGCTATTCCCCCTGAAGATCTTAGAGCCCCAATACATTGACAGTCCCCTTACCTCCACAACTTAGGTGCTAGACTGAACATAGATTTAACTAAAAGCTTGGTCTCTTATAGAAAAATAACATCAAGTCTTTGACTTTTAATCAAATTGTGAACATCATTTTGTCTAGGGCTGTTGTTCAAGCCCCTTACATTCCAAGATAGTACAATCATTTCAAGGGATTCAAAAAGTGAGCATCCAAAGTCTTTACTGAACCTGACTCCACCAAAGTCTCTCCCATTAGTTTAATCTTTTCTAGGTCCTTTTTTCTACTAAGATTGATAGATTTCTCCCCCTCCCTTCTTAAGGTCCCTTTGCAAAAGTCCCAAATGAGAAGAATAGTTACTACTCCTTGCTGCCCCTAAATCCCTAGATTTCCCCGTGAGAGGTAGATTTCCATCTTCTTTAGAGGGTTTAACTGAGGAAGTTAAACTTCTAAAATAATCATCTATTAGTTCATATCCATGTGTTAATCCTTAGTATCCTGTGGTTCAATTAAATCACCTAAAACATTGATCTCCTGCGCTGGGCCCTCAATCCCCTGATCCAAAATCATCAACCCTAGATTCACCTCCTGTTGATTAAGGTCATCTAGTATTTCAAATCTGTTAAGAGAGTCATCTACTTGTCTTTCTTTCAAGGACCATTTTTGGCCCCTATTTCTATGGAAGCCTTTAATCAACATAAAATCATCAGCTTCAGGCACCTCACCTGGAACCAGGCCCTTCCCTTTGTTTGTCCCAGGGGGATTAAGAAGAGGTTGAGTAGGTTGAGGTTCAAAGGCTTTTGATTTGGGACACCATCGCTGCAAGTGACCATAGGCACAACAAAGATGACAGTGGAAAGGAAGGGTTTCATAGTCCAACTATTGCACCCAAGTAAAGTGTCCCACACTCATTTCCACAACATCAAGTAATGGCTAAGATCAATTTCAACACAGATGTAGGCATAAGTCATTACCTTTTTCCCAAGGATTGACATTGAAGAAATGACTGGCCTTCCCAGTAGAGACACAAGCATTTGCAAAGTGTCTTCATGACAACATTCCACAAAAAAGTGAGGTAGGTGCACCCACACTAGGAAATAGTTTGGCAATTCCTTTGATGGTATAAAGCTGACATGCCATGGATTGATAAACATCCCCACCTAGTTATTAAAGTAAGGGATTCTAGCAAAAACTCTATTATAGTCAGTCAGATAGGTAAAAGTGACCATAAAATAGCTATTTACTAATAGTGTAATGTCCATTTCTCCTTTTGATGCCCATGTCCTCTGAGCCCAAGCTTCCAAGAACTAGAACGAAGTCTTAAGCCCCAAAAACTTGCAATACAAGGAGTGTTTCAAATATTATTTTATGTCTTCAGCAATCATTTCCATTGGTATAACTAGCTTGGGCCTCTCCTTGCATCTTTCCAGGCAACTGTTGACCTTGGGTAATCACATGTCAATGGGATCGTCTACATCAAAGGGGCCTAAAACCTATGAGAAGTGAGCTTTTCCAGTGTTCCACATACCTTGAGCTGCCTATTGCAAGCCAAGCACCACCCTGAAGTTCAAACCTAAACCCTCCCCTTTCGTGCCTTCCTTCTTCCTTTTGTTCATTGCCATTCTTTCACCATACAATCCAAATAAATTGGTTTTATCATCCCAAGTACTTATTTTGAATTTTTTTAATAATATCTTATGTTTTTATTTGACTCATGAAGTTGTAATGGCTACGTATGATGAGAGATTATACTATACACCTCCTTATCAACCTTGCCATGACCCTAAATATATTTCTCAACATCCCTATCAAGCTTATTATCCTTCTTATGAGTCATGTCACTCCTATGATCAGCCTATTACCACTCTACATGGCCATAATATTGTTTATCAACCATATGAAGAAGATTATAAATAAGGCTATCAAGAAGAGTATTAAAAAAAAGTGTATTCCTATTAGCCCCAACATGATTCTTTTCAACCTTATCATGATCCATATAATTCCTATATATATCCTACATCCCCCTCATATGAATCCCATTACATACCTTATCATCCTTACCATGATTTTCATCAATCATACTCCTCCCCTCCTCCTACTTCAATTCTATTTTAAGCCAAATTAATGTCTACACTCATGCCAAGTCTAATAGATAATGAAGAGGAGATGAGAACATGGGATGAAGAGCGTGATGTGATCCCTATTCATCTCATAGAGTGGTTGAGAGATTCAATTCAAAATTTGATGAATATGTGGAGGTTATTTGAGGAGGAAACCCAATATGCTATCAATGAGGAGCTATACATGGAAATAAAATATATCCAATGGTGGATAGATAGATTAGAGAGGTGGGAAATCAAGAGGTTGAAAATCAATTTTCTAAAGAAAGTAAAGTCCTTGTTGAATAAAGTGTCTCTCCCATTACCCAACCCAACTTGTTATGTCCACAAGAGTATTTTAAGGAAATCTCCATTCCCAATCCCATCCATGATCCATAAAATACACATCATACTCTGTATCCAACCCATGAACTTATCCATCACCCTCCCACCTCATCTCCTCTTGAAGAAGAACCCATACTATGAGATATAAGTGAAGAAGATCAAGCCAAATTTGTAATTAGATGAATAATATGACTCAAGTGTCTATGATGAAGAGTCACTAATGGACCCCCTTAGTGAAGACAAACACAAATCAATCTTCTTCAGTAAAGAAAGACATGATCTTGACATGTTTGCAATTTTTCATGAATAAGTTGATTAAGACGTGGAAGAGGAAGCTTTGAAAAAGGACATCACATTGACTAAGTTGGTTGAGACTCATGAGAAACATAAAGAGGTTAGTTTTAAAAAATAAATGGAAACCAAAGTTGTTGTTTTTCATAAGGTAAGGTAGAAAACTATGGGCCAAACCCTTAACAGAGAAAAATAGACAAGAAGGCAATCAAACAAAATATGCCTTCAAAGAGATGATGACACTAGTTGAGAAACAACAGACATAAACAAAAACACAAGAAATGGAAAGACTAGAGTCAGAGAGGACTCTACTTACATGACCATTGATTTAAGAAGATCATTAAGTTTCTCAGTATTCTTCTACATTGTCAGCATGCCCAATATTACCCACCTCTTTTAGCATAAACATGTTCAACAGAATTGTATTCCAGATTCCTTTGGTAAAATTCTACTCTAGCCTCTGAATATGATCCTTTAGGGCCCCAATTTCATCTTTCCAATCAGTCTCATTCTCAATATCCTCACTAGCTTCCTTGACATACATTTTCCCCTTATTGTCAATAGTTTCCATAGTGTCAACACCATGCTCCTCAATAACCTCAAAGTCCTTAGTCTCCTGCTTCCCTCCAGTGTCCTACAAAATTTCCTAGATTTTTAGCTCCTTAGACTCTTCCTCTTGGGTTGCTTATTTCTAAAGCACTTTCTAAGTAATCAATCAATCTAGCCTTTAGGGTAGGTTAACTAGGAATTTGCCCTAACCTTCACACTCTCGAAGGAGAATCCTTCCTTATTAATTTTGGAAGACTTGTGAGATTTACCACATTGGCCCCTCATGGCTCTACCTAGATTTTTGTGGGTCCCCTCTGTGGTCTCTTTAATATTCTCTCCCTCTTCATCAACCTTTCTCTTCTTACCCTTATTGCTCACAAAGGAGTTGGGGGTATCAACAGGGGTCTCTTTTGGGGTGGAGAAAGAAACATCTTTTTTTTTGGTGGGAGCAAGGGAAAAATAAGACTCATCAATAGCATCACTAGACACTAGGTTGGAAGGAATGTCTCCACTATCAACTTTGAGAGTCTTGGATGGCTCTAGGGCATAGATGAAAGTTGTGTAAGTAGAAAATTAGACCCTGGTGTAGGGGAATAGGGTTCATATCTAGCTTCTTAGCCATTTTACTCTCACCCTCAAACATAGAGTGTTCTAAAGAGGAGAGCAGGTAAAAAGGGAAACTAATAATAACATTGCATTTGAAGTGATTTAACAAAGGGAGGTGGTAATTATAGAACCTGTTAAATCACCCTTCAAGCATGAAGTAATTCATGAGAATGAATCACACTCCATCCCATGGCTCTATAATTTTAGTGCATGCTTGAATCCTCCTTGATATGGGACTGAGTTCTTCTCCCTCACCCAGAAATAGTTTATGGCTTGCCAGATCCATAATTTTGGTTTTCCTTTGAAGTTTTATTCCCTACATGGTCATTCCCATGGCCATAGAAATCACCTTTTCAAAGATTTCAAAACTAATTCCACCCACCGTGACCCACCTATTTAACTAGGATCTCACAAACTGCTTGGACAAGTTTTCATCGTAACCATTAAGCCTTTCTAGAAATGGGTTAATACCCCCTTCTTTACAATAATGCCAAACCAATGGATTATCTTTGAATTCATAATAAGAGATAGGTTTAGTTTCAAATATGGTCTCCTCCCATTTTGTATTTGTAGACCCCATTTGTGGAGTTCCTAAGTTTAGCCTTTAGCTTTGAAATGGATAGCTAACCCTTGTTTTTGTTTATGCAAAATGAAGATTGTTAGGTTGTGGAGCTAAAAGCTTCAACACTTTGAAACTAAAGGAACCTGAGATCTAGGAGCACCGGCATCGGTAGTAGGACCAACGTCAGTCGTGACCAGTGCAGAAGTCCACCGGCGACGACAGGGAGTCGGCCGACATCGATAGAACCAGACAAGCAGGGACCGGCGTCGGTCGCCTGTGTGTTCCAGAACTGTTTGTTGCACGGACGGTTAGTTAAGTGAATGAGAGTTTGCATGTTAAGACCAGTCAGAGTCTTGGGCTGTGAGGATAATTGTCTAAATTAAGAGTCTAAGTTATTGTTTAAGTTAGGGATCTATTTATAGACCCATTGGCATGTATTGTCATAAGTATGAGATAGAAAGGAAGAGTTCCTTCTAGTTGTAAGATCATTGAGTTGCAGGTTGTTGCAAGCTCATTGGGGATCTACATGTAAGTTTGGTCTTTGAATTGCAGGTTGCAGGTTCATGAGAGATCAACTTGAAGTGCTATCAGAGTGCTTGGTGTACCGGCAGGGTTATTACTGACTGGTTGGTGAGGTGAACACCAATTCTATGTGTGAGTTGGTTGTTGGGACCATTTTTTATGTAGGAGAGTGTGTGTGAAAAGTAATTACTGTACACTTGAGGTGTGGCAAACCTTTGTAAGGTGGAAGAGTGTGGCGACTCTTTATTGTATTCTTTTCTGTAAAGTGTTAATACAAGATAGTGTATTGTCTCTCATATTCTATGCTATTGGTGAATTCTAGTTACTTGTGTTTCTAGTTATTTCTGCATATTCAATTGCTTATATTTGGTAATCATACTGTGCTACTTTCTGAGGAGCAAGATCCTAACAGGTGGAATCAGAATAGTGTGTTTTTTTTGATTGCCACACCCCCCTAACAAAGATGTGATTTAGCTCATTATTTGAAATACCCTGCAAAGATGACATTGTCTACTCCCATGTTTGGAAATTATTTCCCATTGATTTTCATGATGAGACCCATGTGCCTCAATCTCATGATACAATGAATCATGAATGATTGTCAAATAAGTACCAAGGTTATCAAGTTCTGAGATCCTCGATGGCTCTCTCCAAATGGACCACCTCTGAGATCTATCCTTTTCATCAATGTGCCTCATTCTTGACAAGTCATCTCCTTTTGAATAATCTCCCTAATGTTTAATGGTAATATGAACACCTTGTCGCCACACCCTCCAACCTAAAAATTGCTGACCAAGGTTGGCACAAGCATTAGCGACCCTGTTTCCCTTTCTATAAATATGGGAAATCTCTACTCTAGAAAAATTTTGTAAAAGAAATTGAATATTTGTAATGATGTCTTTTAGCTTAATTTCCACTTTTGATGCTTTATTAACTGCATCTATGACCATTTTAGAGTCTCCTTGTATACTCAAGTTCCTTATTCCTAGGGATATAGCTAACTTTAACCCCCATAGTAGAGCCATTACTTCAGCATAGTTATTGCTCTGACATCCTATTCCACTAGTATAGATAGTAGACATCCATCCTTTATCATTCCTTATAATTCCTCCTCCACTAGCTTTACCATCTGACTTGGATGCCCCATCAAAGTTGAGTTTCATCCAGTTAGGCTTTGGGAGGATCCATTTAGTATTTAGTCTCTGTAGCATTTTGGAGTTATTATACCAGGGATCTAGTTTAAAACCTTCCATTTGGCTGCAATTTAAACCAAAGTTGTTGTTAACTCCATAGATCAAGGTAAATTATGGTAAAATTCAATTTATATTTGTGATGAGTTTTAGCATCCTTAAGGGGATGCACTTGCTACTAGTCAATTTGAAGAAACTCTTGAAGGTGCCTTGCCTCTTGATGGTGCATTTTAAAAAGAAGATCCTATGCCATCCAAGTTAGTTAAAGTTGTAGCAAGCCTTGAGTTTGAGGACTCTTCAAGTAAACAAGTTTAAGTTGACAAAGTATATAATGACCAAGAAGATGAAGTTGAAGAAGTTATGGTTCTTGAATAAAAAGAGGACAAGGATGATTGAAAATAGAAAATTTATCTCCTTTAAGTGAATGAAGGACTTTGAAAGGTTATATTTCCCATTAAATTTCATGTGCATAAGGATATCAAACAATACATCTTCATTCAATACAATGATTAAGATTGGAATGAGTATGCAAAGCTCCTTGAAGATCTTGATGAGATTATAGAAATTGGTGAGAAGATTGATGTCATTCAACATGACATGAAGGTCAGAGAATCATGCTTAGATGAGGTATCATTGGAAAAATTTATAGAAAGATCATCATGAAAAGATTGTTAAAACACAAGATGAGTTTACCTTCATAGTTGACATGGTTATAATTACCATTACTTCATTTGAAATCATCCCAAAAAGATTGGAAATCATGAAGTATTTGAAGACATCAAGATCAAGGCCCAAGGGACAACTTTATTCATTTCATTCTTCATCTCATGGAGAAAGACATTGTACAAGCTTCCCCTTTGATTTAGAATGGAAAGTTTTTTTTAGGTTAGTTGTGTATATTTTAGTTTGTCTATGTTGTTATTGTGTTTCCTGAGTGATTTATAGAACATGTGTGTCTTTTTATTTGATTTATGTATTTTTGTTTTGTTTGGTTTGTTTTAAATTCAATCACTTTGTTGTTTCATGATTAAAGTTTTTTCAAGTTTGAAACTGAGTGCAAGAGACTCTATTGCCTAATGGAAAACACAAGGCTATTGGTCCATTAGCATCGCAAGTAGGCTACCCCTATGAATCACAAATAATGTTGATCAAATTTTGATCCCAAGTCAAAATTGATCACCCCATATATATTAAAACTTGTCATGGTCTTTTCATATTCTTGTCATACCCAATTTGGTCCGTATACGTCTTCATTAAACTTTATTAGTATTATTTAAGATTAGTTTGGAGAAGTTAATGTAATTTCATGTTTTGGTCATCTAGTGGTCTAGGCATTTCATGGAGAAATAAGTCTTGGTAAATTTATGTCATAGGTGATTAAGACTTTACTAAGGTTATTTTTTGTCTTAAACATCTTATTATAACATTTCATGATGTTTTACAAACTTTAAGGTTCACTTGTAGACTTGAAAGTCTTGAAAATAATGAAAATGTGTTTTTTAGCTAACATTTATTTATGTTAAAATTTACCTAAATGTAAAAAAATTATAATACACCTTCCAAAGATCTTAGAGCAATTATAAAACTACCACACCTATTAGAAAATTGGAACAAGGTAAGAATATTGAAATTAGACACCATTTTGACGAGTTAAAGAATTTGTTAAGACTTTTGGAAGTCACTTGCAAGTGAAAAGAGTTGAAGATTGTTATTTGAGATTATAAAGGTCATAAAAAAGCATTGGAATAAGTTTGAAGCTCCATATTTTCAAAATCTATTTCTCTCTCCCATCACTCCATTCATAAGATAGTGAAGGCCAAATTCAATTACATTGTACAGGTTCTAAAGGTTGAGTTAGGGGCTAAGATTTTGGAAAATATTTGAGACTCCTATGATCTTCCAATTTGTGTAATTTGTGTTTATATTTTTGCCCTTATATTTATGAATAATAGCTAAGGATCCATACTACAATTTTAAAAGTCAAATCTCTATAGACTGAATTTGGTATAAATCTAGTGCAAAGTATGAGCTTGTGGCTGAATTAAACTAGTTGGAGTGAGTTTTTAGAGTTATGTAGATGCATAATACACTCTCACTCATCATGGTGGCACGTGTGGATGTTATTTTCACAAGAAAAGTCTCTCTTATGCATTATTTTCAAGTGACTAACATTTTTTTGTATGTTTTTGAGTTCTTCAGGTGGTCTAATACATATGAGTGGTTATTCATTGTCATATAATATATTATCAATCCATTAAGGGCCTTCTAATCAATAATACTTTTTATAAAAGTTTTAAATGGTCACTTATTTCATTCACCTCTTAAATATATGTTTTGAGTGTTTACATAAGCATGGTGATTTGCGTAGTTTAAATATGAATTTAATTGAAAATTTAGAGTTTTGAATAAATGTTAAATATGTTGATATAATATATATATCATGATATTTAATCCCTAAATTCCATACTTACACTTCTTAACTTCAAGCATAAGGTTACAGTCCTCACCCTATGTAACCTGTAGGTCTGCAACACCAATAGAAATTCATGTTGTCCATTCTTAAAGTTGAGATTTTATGTATGATATCACTAGTAATGGATTCAATTTTAATAATTTAGTGGACCAATGAATAAATTTAAATCACCTATATCTAAGTGGTGGTATAATGATAAGCTAACAAGCCTAATTAAGACCTACAAGATTGTGTGGAAATAGTGAAGGTAGTGGTAATTAAAGATACCTTAAAAGGACAATTTTAACCTTATAGTAGGTATGAGCTATCCTTAAAATATGTTTTAGAACTATAGGTTTCATGGTGTAGTGAGAAAATATAGACTCAAACCTCTCATACTCAAAACTCTCATGTAGTCATCTATAACCAATCAAGGAAAGAGTGCTTTGAAAAAGTGAGGTTAGTGAAGTCTGGAGTTTCAATGCATTAAGGGAAGTTTATATAATCTCAAAAACATGAGTCAAAATTGTTAATAGGTTTATGGATTGGTCTTGTATACCTAATAAATTATGAACCCCTAAAACATTGTCAAGTCCCTTTGATGACCACCTATAGTCAACTGAAGAGGAGTGCCATCAAAGGGATTTGTGATAAAACACTAAATTTTCAAAGTGTTGAGGAAGATACTTGGATATATAAATAGTATGACAAGAATTTGGAAGCTTATTTTCAAGTAGGGTTTCTAAAACACTAAGACTATAGACTAATTCCAAATGCATATACATAGGTAGAAAGAAAAATTATATGTTTGTTTAGGTGACAAAAGACTCTCCAAAAACCTAAGACAATAGTGTATGATTGATTGGGAGGTAAGAAAGGAACTCATGGATACCAATTTTTTAAAGATAAATAAGATACCAATTAAATCATTTGAAGAGAAAAATACTAAGCAGGGGTCATAGGCCTAATTACCTACACACAGTCCAAACATAAGTATTCCTACCTAGGCTACTGAAGTTGTTTATTTGAGGAGATAGAGTTATATGGGAATTTTAGGAGAGTTTCATTATTATGGAAAAGACTTTAATTACTCTCAATACCAACTGAAGTATAAGAGAATAATGGAAATTTTGCCTACTTGGTCAAGGTAGGACACATGCCTATTCATTCTTGAGAAGTCTATGCTTATTTGAGAATATTTTGAAGGACTTTAGGATGAAAAAGAGAGAGTGATATACTTTGATATGATTTTAGGGTAATTTAATCACTATAAAATAATATCAAACTCAAGAAATAAAGTGAAATAACATGTTAGCATACCCTATTTAGTCAAGTAGCAGTCTTGAGTACATACATAGGCCTATAAGGCAATCCTAAAGAGATGAAGATGTCTAGTCAATGAAGCTAAGACCTTTGAGACATTTAATAGATGATAAAGGGTCTATAAATGCATCCTATGAAGAACTTATACCCCTATTAGTTAATGAAATGTGAGAACACAAGCAATTAGGGATGTCAGGCATCTTGGTTCATAAACCTTAGGCCTAAACTAATGAGGATGCAAAGACTATAAAGAAGGAATGTAACAAAAAGATCATGTTAATAGGTAAAGGGAGATGTATCAGACATCATTGAGGTAATTAAATCTCAAATCAAACTCAAAACATGCTCCTATAGACATCAATCTTGTTTAGCTCTCATAGAATGTTTATTGCTAGCCCAAGAGGCTACCTTTCATTGCTTGGTATGGTTTAGAGCAGTTTCATAGGACCTTGGGATCTTAGGGGAAGTTATCAACCCTAATGAACTTCTATTTTTTAGAATTTTTGGTTGATTCATGCCCTAGGATTTATGAATCATCCTTAAGAATTCAAAGCACTTTCAAGCTATCTATGAGAGTTATAAGGACCTAATGAGAAAGAAATAAACTTATATGCCTCTATATGGATTGGAAAAACCTCAAAATGACCTATAACATGTTCAAGACTCGACTATGCATCATTTCATGCCATTGACTAGTATAGGACTATACAAGACTATATAAAATATGCCCAAAAATATTATTTTGTGTTATTTGATAAGTCTATATAATGAGTCAAAGATTCAAATTTGACATGGAGAATGGGGAAGAGTTCATATAACTAAATCACATACTTATTTGGATTTTGACAGATTTGGGAAGCCTTTAGGCTCATTTTTTAGTCTCTTGGTAGGGAGGTCTAATTGAGGCCTAGTTAGCAGAGAGAAGCTACTAAAAAGTACATCTCCACTCACTTTCTAGTCCTAAAATTGAACATGGAGTTTTAAGTCCATAATTTGTCTTTTAATATGCCTTCATATTCTCACCATCATTCATACAACTCTCTACACAAGGAGGTTTGTGTGATTTTAAGACTACAGAGAATGAGGCCTATTTGAGGCTTTTGGTAGAGAATGAATTGTTAAGGCTAGTTTGATACCTAAAAATGGATTGTCTTAGTTATTATATGAGGTTAATATTCCATCCATGAATTTTGGATGAGCTCAGGAAGAAGAATCCAAATTTTGACACTCGTATGCAAAATTAACCTAAGGAGATGAAGAGTCCTCTAGACACCTAGAAAGAAATGGAAGTGATGTGTAAAAGATAACCTAATGGGGTTATTTGGGAGGTTTTAAGAGCATGTTATAGAAGTAGGATAACCTGATATGAACATAAATAATTCCACTTTTAATTTAACATGTCAAGGCAAAGGGAAATTTTTAAATATTATTCAAGGTATTAAATAAGTATTTCAACTCACACACCACTTGGAGGGTTAGAGAATCTTTAAAAGATCTAAACATGGAATTTTTAACCTATTGAGGTAGTTCCATAACTCCTCTCTTATTTGTAACTCACATGAACACTTGTCTACTCTCTATCTCCTATTCCTTTCTTCTCTTCTCTCTCACTTTCTCTATACAAACAACCATTTTTAGCTTTGTAATAATCCTCTACCTGAGTATGTCAAATCCCTACTCATTTATAGCCTTTAATCAATAAATAACAATCTATTTTATGTTCTCTATGGAATATTTCAATGTGTATGTTAGATTAGTTGATCTTGCTAAGTTATTATCTTACTTCCTTGGCATGTCATCCTTATTTGCATTCATATTCAATTTTAAAATTATTTTGTAGGTCTCTTGAAGTGTTCCAATGAAGTTTTTATGAGTTTAGTGAGTTGTCTCTTCACTAGTTTCATATCATGACCTTTTTTTTAGTCCTCATAGCTCAAAATGTACTCATAAACCTCTATGAGAAATACTAATATAAGAATCAAATTTAGATTAGTGTCATATGGAAATTACAATTTTGTTTGAAGTATAATTGCAATTAGTTAGTATTTTTTAGGTTAATATTGGTGCATCACCTCATTAAGATAGGTTTAATTTATGTTTTCTCTCTCCCTTTTCATCTAAATAAGTTAGTAGTATATGTGATAATTAATCAAGACAAATATATGGAGTGTGCCCTTAAATATAGAGTTTTACCCCTATTATAGGTAACCCACATGCCTAGGGGTAATTCTATGTTCCACTCAATTTAGATAAGGCTTGAACTACTTCTCCAAGGGTGGAAAATTGAGTGACAATAATTCTAGCATGCCCAGTGGGACCAAGGTCCAAAAGAGTGAAAGAATTCATAGTGTGTTCTTATATCATATTTTTAAATCATTTAAAAAACACCAATGATGACTCTAAATGTAATTAGTTGGTTCTAGTAACCTAGGTACTTATTGTAAAACTTTTTGATAATATCTTGTGTTTTCATTTTATTAATTAAGTTGGCATGGTTGGGTATGATGAGAGGTTATACTATATACCTCCTTATCAACCTTGTAATAACCCTAACTATGTTTATAAATAGACCTATCAAGTTTATTATCCTCCCTATAAGTCGTATTACCCATATGGTTAGCCTATTACCCCTATGCATGACAATGATGTTGTTAAGAATACCTATAATAAGCTTATGAGGAAGGATATCAATAAGAGTATCAAAAATAAGTTATTACTATCATATTTAACATGATTAATATCAAATTTTTCATGACCCATATCATTCATATGGATGTATTACATCCCCATCATATGAATCCCATTATATATCTCAACATCCTTACCATGATTTTTAGCAGTCATACTCCTCCCCTCCTCTTACTTCTATTATATATTAAGCCAAATCCTTTTTGTAACTCATGCCAAATATGTTAAATAATGAAGAGGAGATGAGAACATGGGATGAAGAGATTTATGTGATCCCTATTCATCTCATAGAGTGTTTGAGAGATTCAGTTCAAAATTTGATTAGTATGTGGAGGTTAGTTGTGAATGAAACCCAATATGCTATCAATGAGGATCTATAAATGGAGATAAAATGTATCCAATGGTGGAAAAATATATTATATATGTGTTAAAATCTAGAGGTTTAAAATAAATTTACATATGTTGGAGAACCTTAATAAGGATATGATAAAATTAAAGTCCTTATTGAAGAAAGTTTCTCTCTCATTGCCCAACCCAACTTTTTATCTCCTCAAGAATATTTTCAATAAACCTCCATTACCAAGCCCATCCATGAGCCATAAAAGACATATCATACTCTTTATCTAACCCATTAACTTTTTCATCACCCTCCCACCTTATCCCTTCTTGAATAATAACACATACTATTGGAGATAAGAGAAGAAGATCAAGCCAAAGATGCAATTGATGAATAAGATAACTCAATTGTTTATGATGAAGAGTTAACTATAGGTATTATTTTCACCAAATATTTCACCCTATAAGATTTTGTTTAATCCTATTATATATTTGGGAAACATGGGAATACTTCCAAGTATGTGGGTGTACCTATGGTGCAAGTAAGCCTCTAGATTTAATGGCTAGTTCCTTGAATTTATCTTGAAATTCTTATCGCCTATTAACAAATTACTTGTGGGGAAAAGAGTTAAAAATTTCATGAATTAAAACTAATCTAAGGGGGTGATACACAAATATAATTTCTATAATACCATCATACTTATATCATAATGAAACAAGGCATAAAAACTAGCTTGTAAGTCCTAGAAGGTTCTAACATTAATGCTTCAATATAGAGGCGATACACATGAAGCAACATAAGATAAATAAACCAGAGGGTATAATTAACAATATAATAATATTTTTACACCTGAAATTATCCTAACACACTTTCATACACTCTATACAACCTATTATAATAATAACTCTTGCATAAACATGAGAGGATAAGGGAAAAAAGGACAGAAGATTATCACTTTGCATAAGCATACATAATTTTGCATACTTAGACAATTGTTTATAAACTAAAAACCAAAATTATATTAATTTTTAAAAGGTAAAATACAATGTCAATCCATTATGGCTTTGTCATACATGGTGTGGTATTAGCTTACAAGAGCCAAAATGGTTATTACTTATAGAGTTTGAGAGAGAGGAGAAGATAATGAAGTCCAAGAGTCACTAAGAGATGTGTCATGCTGATAAAATGAGTTAAAATTGAAATATAATTAATTTTTAGATGTACCATACAGGTTTTTATAGGAAAAATTGTCCTCAAAATCATGAAACTCCTAAAATGTGGTGTAGATATCCTTTTGCTTGCTTAGAAAATTGCCTTCATCATTTAGCCCTTTTAGAATAACCCAGAACTAACTAGGGATAGAAGTGATGATTGAACTAAGGTGAAGTGGTTGTATACATATTGTTCCATAAATTTTTTACATCCCTAATCATCATTATTATTTTGGATATGAGCTATCACTACTTATAGTCAAAATAACTCCTCTTTCACTCAACCCTCACACTTGGCCTCATAGTTAGCTTCAATTTTCAATGAAAATACATATAAAGGATTTAATGTCACATGTAAATACCTCCCATATACTTATATTTATTAATTATACCTTAAAATACCTCCCACTTTAATTTCTCACCTTTTTACTATCTTGCTCACTATGCTAGTTTTGACTAGCTAAGATGGAGGTACTTTTAGAAGTACTTAGGAGATTTTTTGCTACAAAGAATTTACATGAGGGGTTATCTCAAATCCAAATTATTATCCTAAATTTTATCTCACATATTTAAGCCTTTAAATACCTAAAAACACCAAAAATAATCAATAAAACCTCATTTCCCCTTGTCCGTACAAGTAGGGAACACCTCAAGTTTATGGGGAGGAGCTCTGGAGAGTATTCTACAACATCCAATCACTTTCATGGTCATTATTTGCCATATGGATATATATATTGCTTATTTTTGTCCATTGGGTCATGAATAAGGGTTTTGGATGGTTTTAGTCTCTTTTCATCCTTAGCCTTTGTTCATATAGTTGTGACATTGATCTCAAGAACCAATTTCACAAAATATTAGCTCAGGACCCTCTTTAACTTTTCCAAGCTCCTTGATCTCCCATAAAATGTATCTAAGAAGATATGAGCATTTCAAATTGCCTACTTGAGCTTTTCATTCCATTTCTTATAGGCCTAATGGGATTTGAGCCAAGAAATTGATTTATTTTGATCTCCATTAAGCTCTAAGAGATTAGACATACATGGTACATCCCTAAAAACATGTTCAAATAGGTTATAATTTTCCTTTAACTCTAGAATTGGTATTGACCTCCCACTTGGGATTTAGGATTAAACTAAGCCTAAAGGTCTTAACTACAACCCTTATAGGTTTGAACCACTTGACCTATTTATAACCCATAAGTATGTTTTTCCATGTTTTCATCTACCTATTATAGCTTTCCAAACTTTATTTCAAGGTCTCATTATCACCTAGTCCACATTGTCATCCTCTTTTTCAAAACCTATATGATTTGCATCCTACGGAAGTAGCCTTTATTTGATTAAAAAATAAAGGGTAATTATCTTATTTACATAGGAAAATTAAATATTTTTTTAGATTCTACAAGTTATGGATAAATTTTGCACAATTTTTAATAACTTTATCATATGGATAGATTCCTCAATACATCAAAACCTAAAACAATCTTATGGGAAAGCTCATTGTTTGTAGGGTCTCGATGTGGACTGTGTGTTTCTCTATTTGATCCCTTATCTACATGGTTTATATATGGTAAGAGCCTCTTGATACCACTATGATCATGATGAAGGTTATTTAAATCCATTTATCACTCCAACCTTCCACATACTTCTTCATACACCTTTTCACTTGACTAGTCTAGATTGAGTGCATATGTTGACTGTGTTTTCTATTTAAAAGGACACATATAGGTGAATTTTAATAGTTTAGGTATGTTAAAAAATGTAAAATAACTTATTTAAGACTTATAAGGTTTTTTAAAAATCATATGGTCATTTTACATAATGTTTGGTCTATGCCAATCATAAATAAAATCATAATTGTAATCACTGCCCACTACAATCAACTATATTGACTGAGCAAGGGAACTTTAGGTAGTCATCATCTTTGAAACCTATGTCTTTAGATTCATCTAAGGTCCTATGAATCATTTATGAACATGTGTGTGTCTTTATCCACTAGGTTTTCATGTATAGGTTTGTGCCATAGACTATAGATGCCTACAGTCAGTTGTAGGTGGCTCTTGTGAATAAAATCAAACATGTAGATATGCCTATTAATCCAAAAACTTAGTTCTCTAACTTTAATTGGTGCCCTTTGAAGAATTGAAGTATTTTATAACTATTTAGTAACAATAAAACATGGATACATACTCTTATATTAAAAATTTTGGTGTGAAGGTCATTTGACACTCAAATCATGTAGATATCACTACCTAAACTCAGTGAACAAAAGTGCATCTTTAAACCCTCATAGTAAGAAAACCAATTGACCAAATTATTAAATTTATTTATAAATTTGTTACATATGTATATGGATGTAATATTAGTGAATTTTTATTGGTTAATATTCCATGTGACATCACCATACATTAAGCCCAAAAGTGTTAGGTTCTCTATTTTTGTGTTTTAGGAAACTTGTCCATGAGTTGACATTCTCAACTTTAGATCATGAATCCTCAATTTTATTGGAAAATTAAGGATTAAAACATACATATAATAGTCTCCCCAACATCTTGATACCTTTTTTAAGATCTCAAAGCATTTCATACACCTCTAGATCACACTCACAAACCCCTGTGCAAACCACTAGTAGGTGTGCATTTACAGGTTATAAGGTAATAGGCATAAAAATGAATATTAATCATGATGTGTAGCTCTTAAAATCAGTCATATACCTTTCCAAGTTACTCAAATGGATTCTTATAACCTGAATTTCTTTGAAACAAGCTTCAAAACTCCCATTTCAATGTCTTCAGCCTCCTGTGGGTGTTGATTCAGTTATGGTATATACACAATAAATGGAAATATGAGGAATGCACATGGTGTAAGAGTATTTTAATGAGTATTATATCCTCTCAACTTAATTAAATTAGTTTCACAAAATTTAAAGTCTCAAAACAATATTATCTATCCTTATTTTAACATGATACCCTCCTGAGAGCACCTATAGGTGCCCATCCATGGTTGACTGTGTGTATATTATAGAATTGAATATCACCACAACTCTTATTATGATATTTAGAGGATATTAGTTGATTTTTAATTATATATCCAACATCTATTAAACTCTTTATCACACCTCTTTAAACTTTTTCAACCTCAAGACACCATGACTGTAGTTGGGAACAAGTAGAAAGTTGATTATGAGCTTAATATGATTGAGTGTTTGATTAATGCATGATGTTTTAAGACCAAACATGGAAGGAAGGTGAATTTATATGGCATGAAAACATGGATCACGTCATATCCCATCCACATGAAACCCTTGTAGAGAACCAAACCTTTTACAAGTAGTGAAACTGACTATAACTTCACCTGGAACATAAACTTGTAACCTTAAACTATTTGGCCCATAAAAACATTTCAAAAAATGAAAATAATTATGGGAAGCATGAAAGGAGATATTAAACATCCTATGGAATAAAAATCACCAATTTAAGTATATGTACTAGCTAAAACAAGAGTAAAACCTACGGAGTGTGGGAAATAGTAACCAAAAATGAATAGTTAACTTGTTAAAGATGGTTCATAAATAATAGGAAACCATTAGCTAAAACAAGAGTAAAACCTATAGAGTGTGGGAAATAGTAAGCAAAAATGAATAGTTAACTTGTTAAAGATGGTTCATAAATAATAGGAAACCATTATCTATACTCCAAGCATGAAAGTGAATATTACCAAGTTTAAAATCACCCACCAAACACATTTGACATGGAAGTCTTCCTACTGGCCATACCAACCAAAACCCTATTGATTAGTTTCATGTGCATGGTGGAGTGATGGATGATCAGAATGGTTTTATCTCAAATTTGTCACTTACAAATCATTTAAATAATGTAAATGATTCTAAGTAATTTTAAGAGCCATCCCATAATATTCTCCCATGTTTCATTCTCTCTAATAGGCCTTAGACCTTTGAACCCCCACTTTTTCCACTTAATGTCTTAATTTTAAATTGTAACCTAAAATTTTTTAGTTAGAATCTAAATTTTTTTTTAGGAAATAACATATTGGATGTGGAGGAGTTGATAACACTTGTCTTTCTTGGAAAACTATACCACTTGCACTTAATTCTCATTTATGACCCTAAGTGACTCAAAATGACATAAAGACTAATTAAAACATGACCAAGGTTAAAATTACATAAAATTACATAAAATCACATATAATTAACTATGAAACACCTATGAAATTATATTATGCCCCTATACAAATTTTTGACTATAGGGGTTGACCCATTTTGATTTGTGGTCAAAATAGTCAACATTATTGGTAATTTCCCAAGGGTAGTATGTTTGTTATGCCATGACCAGTAGCCTAATCCTATCCATTGGGCCATGGATTCACCTATACACAGGTTTTACACATAAATTTACTTTAAAAACACACCAAACATAAGGGAAGGCACACAAAACAAGACACACATTTGTTTAACAAAAAAAATTATGGAATATAACATAGCCAAAAGAAACACACATACACCTATTCTAATATTTACAAAAACTCATAATTGAGGTGAAAAATATAATCGTAACTCAACTAGGGTCAAAAATATTCCCCCTTACATCTTTTTCACCCCATAAAGATAGCCTAGTATGAGGAGCATGCTCATCACCAATCCCTTGCATATGTAGGTGATCAATGAGCCTATCACCTTTGGATCTTCTTATGCTAACAAGTGGATTGTTTAGAGATTTCATGAATTCTTTGTCTTTCTCTCTAATGAAATTTATTAGGGATACAACCACTATTATCTCTATTGTATCCATTGGATGCTCTCCAAAAAATTATATATTGGAGTGTATGACAACTACTTCAATCTCTCCACCTTCTTGGATAGAATGTGCTTGATGTTTTAGAGTGTCAATATCTTCTTATTCATGATTCAACACCTATACAAATGATTCAACCTGATATGGAGATCTTGACTATACTTAAGGAACCTCAACTTCTATCTTGACCTCATTCTCAATACTTACAACCTCTTGGATGGGAACTGCATCAAGCTTTTTCATGACTATAGATATTTGATCAGTAGAAAGACATTCACCTTCATTTTTGAAAGAACACTTGAAAACATACTCATTAGTCTTAGTATCAATATCAACATTAGATATGCAATCTTTTAGGATAAAAGGAGACTTACCCAACTTTTCAAATTCTTTGTATATGGCATTGAGCCTTTGCCATAGTTCCTCTTCATTCAAAACATGAAAATATTCTCCATGCTTGGTGAGACAAACCACATCATGTTTGTTAGAGGCATTAAACAAATCAGATGTAGACTTCTTGAAAGTAGAACTAGCATTAGCAAAATGATCAAACTCTTTACATATGACATCAAACCTTTTCCATAAGTCATTATCATCCACCTCAATAATATCTTCATCAATAACATCTTCATCAATAGTAGGATAAATACATCATTCCTTCCACTATGGTTCTTAATTATATTCATCAACCTATCATCATCATACTCATGAATCATATCATTACCTTCAATAGCATAATAATGTTTGACACTTACCTCAGCTCTTTTAAATGGATCTTCATGTATGATATAAGTAATAAGGTCAATTTTCTCAAAGTATGCATAATTATCATTCCCATAAACATATACACCATACTCATCCAAGAAAAAATCATAAATACATTCAAGTTTAGAGGCTCCATCATCCACATTAGGTTCCTCTTTCTCATAGACAACACAATTCAAGTTAGAATTGGTTTCAATGTAGATCTCAATGTAAAACCTTGTAATAGGTCAAGTTCTAATGGTCACCTTGGTTCCATACTATTAGGATCTTAGAGTATAATTGATTACTTTTGTATAAGCAACTAAACATAGAATTGAAACCAGAAGTAATAAGTAACTAGAAATCAAAAACAACAAATAATAAGAGATACAAGAAACAACCAATCTATATTAAACTCTTCTAGAAGGAAATACCATGAAGAAATCTCTCTCTCCTCACACCTCGTAGATGTACAGTAATTCTCCCTCAAGAGTTATCTCTCTCTCAATCAATTACAATCAACTCAATTACTGAATTATACATGCTATGAGGATCTAACCCTACTATATAGTATACTACAACACTAGGGTTCATGAGCCATGCATTCACCACCCTTAGATCCACCTCTTAAATTAAAAGGCTCAAATCTGTTCTTCTAAAAATAATAATTCTGGAAACGCATAGAAGTCAGTGTCAGTTTGAAGATGATCAATGTCGGTCGACCCCTAACCAATGTCAGTTGGTTCTAACTGATGCTGGTTATTGTGTAAACCCAACAACCTCCACATTAGCTCATTAGTGAAGCTTTTAGCTCCACAACTCAACAATCTCCCACTTGGAGATAAATAGCTGCACCTGTACCTGTACAGCAACATCTTCTAAACATCTCTGGCTTGTTTCTCCCTCTTCAAGTTCAATCTTGAAGACCAACATAAGTTGAATGAAGATTCAACTTCTCCTTTGTTACCAGCTTTGTTAACATATCAGTAGGGTTCTTATCTGTATGGATCTTTTCCAATTTCAACTGTCCATCCTCCAATACCTATCTAATGAAGTATTACCTAAGCTATATATGTTTGGTTCTTGAATGAAAGGCTGAATTCTTTGCCAAATGAATTACACTTTGACTATCACTGTACAATCTATAACTCTCTTGCTCCTTTCCCAACTCTTCCATGAACTAAGTCATCCAAATCATTTCCTTGCTAGCCTTTGTGACTGTAATGTATTATGCCTCTGTAGTAGACAAGGCAACAACCTTTTGCAACTTTGAAATCCAGCTAACCACTGTTCCACCAATAGTGAACACATATCCTATGGTACTTCCTCTACCATCCAAGTCACCTACCATATCTGAATCTACATACCCATGTAGAGAAGTGTTTGACCCTCCATAGCATAAATGCCTACTGTTGGTCCCTCTCAGATATCTGAGAATCCACTGAACTAGTTTCCAATGTTCCTTTCCTGGATTGGCCATAAACTTGATGACAACTCCCACTGCTTGGGTAATATCTGGTTTAGTACATACCATTACATATATCAATCTCTCAACTACTGAAGCATATGGAACTCTACTCATGTACTCAACCTCATCATGTGATTTAGGACACTGTTCTATGCTTAACTTGAAGTGTCTAGCCATAGGTGTGCTTACTATTTTTGCATCCTACACATTGAACCTGTCCAACACCTTATTCACATAATCCTCTTGAGACAAAATCAAACTATGATTTTTCCTGTCTCTCTTAATACTCATGCCAAGGATTTTCTTTGCTGCTCCTAAATCCTTCATGGCAAATGTGTGAGCTAGTTTTACCTTAAGCTCAGTAATTTCCTGCATGTGTGAACCTGCACAAGCATATCATCTACATACAATAACAAGATAATATAACTACCATTATCCAATTTGTTAAAATAAACACAATGGTCAGATTAACATTTACTAAAGCCATACTCTATCATAAACCTATCAAACCTCAAATACCATTGTCTTGGAGCTTGCTTAAGACCATATAAGCTTTTCTTCAACCTGCACACAAGTTTCTCCTTACCTTTGACCTTAAAACCTTTTAGTTGATCCATATATATCTCTTCATCCAAATCTCTATGAAGAAATGATGTCTTAACATCAAGTTGCTCAAGATGCAAATCCTCAATAGAAACTAAAGACAATACAGTCTGAATAGAAGTCATCTTTACTACAGGAAAAAAAATTTCACCAAAATCAATACCTAGTTTTTGTGCAAATCCCTTTACTACGAACCTGGCGTTATGTCTCATTTGTCCATTCTCTCCTTCCTTTAACCTATATACCCATTTAATTTTTAGTGCTTTCTTTTTGACTGGCAACTCAACCAAATCCCATGTATGGTTCTCTTCCAAGGAATCAATTTCCTCATTCATGCCATGCTCCCACTATTTCCTAGATTCTACTTGCATTGCCTCATCAAAAATTTCTAGTTCTCCACCATCAGTGAGCAAAAAGTAGTATAAAGAAGGGGAATAATGAATCGGAGGTTTACTTACCCTTTTAGACCTCCTTATGGGTGTTTGAGACTCATTTACATCTTGTTGTCCACCCAAATTTTCTTTTGATAGTGACCGATCCCGGTCATCTCTGATCGATGCCGGTCTGCACTCAATCGATGTCAATTCCTCCTAATCGACACTGATTTCCACCTATCCAATTTCAATTTCCACCTGACTGATGTCGGTCTCTGTGTTTTTTTATGAGTGATGATTTTTACCCATGAGCTCATTTTGGATCATAACCTCTTCCAAATCAAGATTGCCCTGCTCAAAATTATTCAGCCTCTTGAGTTGATCACTATACATCACCTTCTCATTGAAAACTACATCACAGATTCTAATAATTTTGTTAGTTTCTAAATTCCACAACTAGAATTTGAAATCTCCAAAACCATAACCAATGAAAGTGCACCACATAGATTTAACATCCAGCTTCTTTCTATTTTCTTTATCAATGTGCACAAAAGCTTTAGAACCAAAAACTCTGAGAAATAAAAGATCTACCTTTTTACCTATCCAAGCCTCTTCTAGAACTCCACCATCTAGTGCAGTAGAAGGTCCAACTTGTGCTTCTTCTTTGTTGACCTAGTTTTGAGAAACCTCACTTTTTTTTATTTCCCAAAAATACAATGCTCACAGAAATCTAGATCTATGCTTTTCAAATATGAAAGTTTACCTTTTGACTTAAGAACATTCATTCCCTTCTCACTCATGTGACCAAGCCTACAGTGCCACAACTTTGCATCTACATCTGAAGTAGATAAAATAGAAGGAGAATAATCAGTAATACAAGTAGATAGATAAAGTGTACCTACTCTCTTACCTTTTGTTAATACAAGTGCACCCTTGGAAACTTTCCATGATTCAGCTGTGAGAGTTACTGTGCAACCCTCATCACCCAACTTTCCTATAGAAATCAGATTCATCTTTAGGATGGGTACATGCATGGCATCCTTCAACACCCATGTGTTGCCATTCTGCAATTTCAGCTGCACTTTTCCTTTGCCAACAATTTTACAAGGCTCATCATCCCATAAATAAACTTTTCCAAAATCTCCATGGACATAATCATTGAAAAATTCTCTATTTTGGGTTACATGGAAAGAGGCACCAGAATCTAAAACCCATGATTCTACTTTATTATCCAAAGAAAATATAAGAGCATCCTGTGCAACAATACCTCCAACTTTTGGTTCTTTATTACCTTCATGCTGATTTTCTTTGTTATCCTTCAAAAAACAATATTTCTTTGCATGCCCTTTCTTTCCACAATTCTAGTAAGTTATTCTTCCATTTCTAGATTTGAATCTACTTCCCATCTTTGACCTTGATTTCCCTTGCTTGCCCTTCTCTCTTTGCCTTCCCCTGCTTTCAACACTTAAAGCATTACTTGATGTTTCCCCTGTGCTTTTCCTATGAATTTCTTCATTCAAGATTACACTAACAACATCAACTTTCAAGATATTTGAAGCAGATGCAGTACTACTAACTGCCATTACCAAACTATGCCAACTTTCAGGTAAAGAGCATAAGATTAAGAGAGCCTTAATTTCATCATCAAAAACTATTTTGATTGAATTTAACTGATTTACTATTGTATGGAAATAATTAAGATGACTAGATACAGATCCACCTTCTTGCATTTGCAAATTAAATAATTGCTTCATAAGATATACCTTATTCAAAGCTAAGGGTTTTTCATATAAATTTGCCAAAGTATCCATTAACTCTACCATTGTCTTTCCCTGTGATAAGTTGGAAAACACAGAAGCTACCAGGCTCAACCTTATAGATCCAAGAGAATTTCTATCAAGAACATTCCATTCTTCATCTTCCATATCTGTGGGCTTCCTTAAAACCCCACCCAATGGTAAATATAGATCTTTCTGATACAGATAATCTTCAATCTGCATCCTCCATAATTGATAATTCTTGCCATTGAATTTATCTATTCTTAGTTTACTTTCTTCTGCCATTGTTTTGCTCCCACTCAATCAGAAACTCTTGTGAGTGAATTTTGTAATCAACAAACACTAACACGCTTTGATACCAGTTGTTAGGATCTTAGAGTAAAATTGATTACTTTTGTATAAGCAACTAAACACAGAATTGAAACTAGAAGTAATAAGTAACTAGAAATCATAAACAACAAATAATAAAAGATATAAGAAACAACCAATCTATATTAAACTCTTCCAGAAGGAAATACCATGAAGAAATATCTCTCCTCACACCTCACAAATGTACAGTAATTCTCCCTCAAGAGTTCTCTCTCTCTCTCAATCAATTACAATCAACTCAATTACTAAATTGTACATGCTATGAGGATCTAACCCTACTATATAGTATACTACAACACTAGGGTTCATGAGCCATGCATTTGCCACCCTTAGATCCAGTTCTTAAATCAAAGGCTCAAATATGTTCTTCTAAAAATAAAAATTCTAGAAACGCACAGAAATCGGTGTCAGTCTAAAGATGATCAATGCCGGTTGACCCCTAACTGATGTTAGTTGGTTATGACCGATGCCGACCGACCCCTAACCAATGTCAGTTGGTTCTGACTGATGTCGGTTACTGTGTAAGCCCAGTAACCTCCACATTAGCTCATTAGTGAAACTTTTAGCTCCACAACTCAACACATACCTTGTCCTAAATTCCAAGAAGAACCATTAAGTTCAGATATATCCACCTATATTTTTTGTAAAGTCCCTTCAAAGGTAGATTGTTAAGTGAGTTAGGAGGTTAATAACAACTATGTCTTGAAGGATGGGAAAAGTAGGACAATCATGTAAGAAGACCTTAAAAATTTTGATCAAAATTATTTTTTATCAAGTGTAACATCTATTTGGAATACTCCTTTGATATTAGGCTCATAATTTATTCCCAACTTATCAGCTACAACTTTGGGCATGACTAAAGTAGAAGATCCATTATCAATGATGCAATTGTGTACCAATTTGTCACCCACTATGAGAGTGAGGTAGAATGGTAGAGGTTTAATTGATTTAGTATATGGTTAAATAATGGTACTAGGGAAATTTTCAAAGAAAAAATGGATATGACTTTGACTTGAAGATGAAATACTAGTAAGGATAATAGACAATTGCTTTTTTAATAGCTCTTTTTGGCTAGGCATGTGAAAGACATCCCACAAGAAGATAGATGATTTGGCACTTTTAAAAGAATCCACTATTTTTATGGAAGTATTAATCACATTATATTGAATCTTTTGAGGCAAATTATTGCTTGTAACATGAGTAATAGAGACACCTTGAGCATACTTTCCAATGTTCTAACTTGAAAGAGGTGTAGGAGATTTTGGAGCTGCCAAGTTTGTAGCCACGCTTTGCTACCTTGGAGGAAGTTTGGATGATCTCTTAGGCATGGTATTTTCACCTCCTAGATCCTTCATATTTAACCTTGTATTATCTAAAATATATATTCCTTGATTGAGTATAAAATTTTCTTCTACTAAGAAGTTGGTGAAGCTTTCCCCTTGAGGCTAACATGCCTAATTTGCTTGCATCATGACTTCATCTTTAGCTAATAGGAGAGGAGTGAATCCTCCTTGAAAAATAAGATATTTTTCTTCACCCTCATTATCATCCATAAATTTTCCTTCTTTCCAATTTTCTCCTTGCCCCAAGTTACTATGCACTAGTACCATCTCCCTTTCATTGGTGGTGGAATTTAGATTATAGACATTGGTAGGCCTATTGAAGTTGGGTTGCCCTTAACCTATTCCTCTCCCAAATTATTGTCCATATTTTTGTTTTTTAAACTAAAAGTGGGGTAAAAATATTATTAAAGATGGAGAAAGAAAAAAGAGTTACATAGCTTTATCCTGGTCAACAAGTTGAGCCAGCTTCTAGGATAAATCTAGGAGCAACATCATATGATCCGAGATGTTCCAAGGCAGCCCATGCTCAGAGGCCCATTTGGCCAAGTAGTTAGCCACCCCATTCCACTCATGGGGAATATAAATAAAGGACACAGACTCTAAAGAAATACAAAGCTGAAGCACCTATCACACCACCCTAGCCAAATGCCAATCAACCATCTCAAAATCCCATTTATTCAATAGATTGACAAAAACTTGTGAGTCAGATTCACAAATGATTTTGTGCCAGCCAAGATAACAACACTATTGTATAACAACCAAGATCACAAGAGTTTTCATGAGGTTATTAGTATGATAGCCCTTGTGAATTGCAAAGAAAAATTGCATCTTACCAGAACTGTCATGACCCACCCCGCCAACACCAACTGGTCCAGGGTTTCCCTGAGATGATCCATCAGTATTGACTTTGAGAAAGCCTACCACAAGGGGAGACCACCGACCCATCCAAGTGACAGGGTGCATAATCTACCTACAGTCACATGCTCGAGTGTGAGGGGTCAAGGGGATATCCCTAGGATACACAAAATCAAAGTGTGTGTAAATCCCAACATCGACCAAACCCAAGTCAGCAGCCACATCACACTTAACATGAAGAGTTTCAAGAAGAGAATATGTAATTCTCCCCCACAAGATCCTGAGCTCAATATTCACATCCTAAAAAATCTACCTGTTCCTCTCCAGCCATATATGACACAATATAAAAGATGGGCCAATGCACCAAGCCACCTGAAGAAATGAAGCTTGAGAAGGAGGGTGACCCAATCGGTCCCAAAATTTAGACAAAGAAGAAACATGCCAGCATGGGCAATCCCACACACCCCACCATAGGTGCCAAATTTGTTTGGTAAAAGGGCACTAAAAGAAAATATGGGAGATGGTTTCTTCACTACTGTGACATAATACACACATGGAGGGCCCCTGGAAGCCTTGTTTACAGAGGTTATCCCAAGTAAGACACCTATTGTAAACCAAAACCTAGAGGAAAAAATTACACTTAGGCCAAGAATAGTTGTTCCAAACCTTCTTCCCCTAAGAGATCACCACTTCACCAAAAAGTTGCTTTGTCAATTCAAGGTACCTAGAAGATATGGAATATTTCCTAGAGGGATCGCCCCCCAAGCCAAAACATCATGCTCCCGCAAGGTGTTAAGGTGTGGAGCTAAAAGCTTCACCAGATGAGCAGATGTTGAAGTTGTTGGATTCACACAGTCACTGATGATGGTAAAGAGTCGACCAATAGCTACTGACATCAGTTATAATCAGCTGACATCGGTCATGTGTAGGCAAATAGGGACTGACGTCGATCACCTGTGCATCTAGAAAGTCTATTTTCGTGGATGGAATAGATTGTTTGCATGATAAGTTTAGCTGTTAGTTGTAAGTCCACATTTCTATTTTTGGCAGGACTATTTTAAGCCTTTGATTAGGAGGTGTATCTAATGGTTGTTAATGCATTGCTCATGATCCCTAATCTTATATAAAAGGGATAGATCTTCATAGCTTGTGTAAGTGTGTAAGAAAGAATAGTACAAGACATATTGTATATGTGTGTATCAATCCAGGTTGTTGGAATTGATTATAAACTCTTGAGGGAAAGAGATATGTACATCTGAGAGGTGTGAGAAGAAAGTGTGATTTTTTTCATTGTATTTCCTTCTGGAAGAGTTTAATACAAGTTTTCAGGGTGGTTTCTTGTATCTCTTATTCTTTATTGTTTCTGATTCTAGTTGCTTTCAATTCTAGTTTATTTCTGTGTTTAACTGCTTACATAAAAGTAATCAAGTTTGTTGGTTGATCCCCAACAAGTGGTATCAAAGCTCAGGTTGACTAACAGGTGTTTCAGATTTGGTTAGTGTTTGTTGATTACAGGTCACTCACAGGGGTTTCTGTTTGAGTGGGAGAAGCAATGGCAGAAGAAAGTAAACTGAGAATGGAGAAGTTTAATGGAAAGAATTACCAATTATGGAGAATTCAAATAGAAGATTATCTGTATCAAAAAGATCTATACTTACCATTAGGTGGGGTTGATAGAAAGCCCACAGATATGGAAGATAAAGAATGGGAAGTTTTTGATAGAAAGGCTCTTGGATCTATAAGATTGAGTTTGGCATCTACTATGATTTATAACTTGTCACAAGCAAAGACAACAGTAGAGTTAATGGATACTTTAGCAAATTTATATGAAAATCCCTCAGCTTCAAATAAGGTATATCTTATGAAGCAGTTATTTAATTTGCAAATGTAGGAAGGTGGATCTGTATCTAATCATCTTAATGATTTCCATGGAATTATAAATCAATTAAATTCAATCAAAATAGTTTTTGATGATGAAATTAAAGCTCTCTTAATTTTATGCTCTTTACCTAAAAGTTGGCATAGTTTGGTAATGGCAGTTAGTAATACTACATCTGCTACAAATATCTTAGAAGTAGATGATGTTGTTAGTGTAATTTTGAATGAAGAAACTCACAGGAAAAGCATAGGGGAAACATCAGGGAATGCTTTAAGTTTTGAAAGCAGGGAGAGGCAAAAAAAGAAGGGCAAGCATAGGAGATCAAGGTCTAATCCAAAGATGAGCAATAGATCCAAATCCAGAAATGGAAAAGAAAGATAACCTACTGGAATTGTGGAAAGAGAGGACATGCAAAGAAAGATTGTTGGTTGAAGGTTAATGAAGAGAATCAGCATGAAGGTAATGAAGAAGCAAAAGTTGTAGGTATTGTTGCACAAGATTCTCTTTCACTTTCTTTGCATAATAAAATAGAATCTTGGGTTTTAGATTATGGGGCCTCTTTCCATGCTACCCCAAATAGAAAAATTTTCAATGATTATGTCCAGGGAGATTTTGGAAAAGTTTATTTAGGGGATGATGAGCCTTGTAAAATTGTTGGAAAATGAAAAGTGTAACTAAAATTGTATAATGGAAACACATGGGTGTTGAAGGATATCATGCATGTCCCAGCCCTGAAGTGGAAACTGATTTCTGTAGGAAAGTTGGGTGATGAGGGTTGCACAGTAACTCTCACAGCTGAATCTTGAAAGGTTACCAAGGGAGCACTTGTATTAATTAGAGGTAAGAGAGTAGGTACTCTCTATTTATGTAATTGTATTACTGATTATTCTCCTTTTGTATTATCTACTTCAAATGTGGATGCAAAGTTGTGGCACTATAGGCTCAGCCATAAGAGTGAGAAGGGAATGACAATTCTTAAGTCAAAAGGTAAGTTTTCAGATTTGAAAAGCATAGATCTAGATTTCTGTGAGCATTGTGTTTTTGGAAAATAGAAGAGAGTAAGATTTATCAAAACTGGGTCAACAAAGAGGAAGAACAAGTTGGAGCTTGTTCACATAGACGTGTGGGGACTAGCTCAGGTAGCTTCTATTGGAGGATCACAGTATTATGTTACTTTCATTGATGATGCTACAAGAAAGGTATGGGTCTATTGTATAAGGAATAAATCTAATGTTTTTGACACTTTTAAGATTTGGAAAGCTTTAGTTGAGAATGAAATAGGCAAGATATTGAAGTGCCTTAGATCTGACAATGGTGGTGAGTTCTACAGTTATAAGTTCAACTGGTATTGTCATATGAATGGAATACGCAGGCAAAGGATGATTCTAAGGACACCTCAGCAAAATGGAGTTGCTAAAAGGATGAACAGAACAATATTGGAGCATGCACGGAGTATGAGATTGCATGGTGGTTTGCCCTTACAGTTTTGGGTAGAAGTTATAGATACTATAGTTTACCTTATTAATAGAGGACTCTCTACAGCTCTGGATAGTAGAATTCTAGAAGAGGCTTGGACAGGTAAAAAGGTAGATCTTTCATTTCTAAGAGTTTTTGGTTTTGAAGCTTTTGTGCACATTGATAAGGAAAATAGAAAGAAGCTAGATGTTAAGTCTATGAGGTGCACATTTATTGGTTATGGCTCTGGAGATTTTAGATTCTAATTTTGGAATCTAGGAACTAACAAAATAATTAGGAGCCGTGATGTTGTTTTCAATGAAAAAGTGATGCATAGTGATCAGCTCAAGAAGCTAAAGAATTTTGAGTAGGGCCATGAAGATTTAGACGAGGTGACGATCCAAAATGAGCTCATAGGAAAGAATAATCACAGACAAGAAAACACAAAGACCGACGTCAGTCAGGAAGGAACTAACATTAGTAATACAGGAACCGATGTTAGTCAGATAGTGATCGATGTCGATCAAAAAGGAACTGGCGTCAGTCATGTGGAACTGACGTTAGTCAGTTACAGGCCTGGAGGTGACCGAGGTCGGTCACTGTCAAAGAATTTGGGCAGATAGTAAGTAAAAAATGAGTCTCAGATGCCCATTAGGAGGTCAGCAAGGGTAAGTAAACCTCTAATTTGATATTTTCCTTCATTATTCTATTTATTGCTCACTGATGGTGGAGAACCAGAGAGTTTTGATGAAGCAATACAGGTAGATTCCAAGAAATAGTGGGAGCTAGGCATGAATGAGGAAATTGATTCCTTGAAAGAGAACCAAACATAGGATTTGGTTGAGTTGCCAGTGGGAAAGAAAACACTGAAAAATAGATGGATCTACAGGTTAAAGGAAGGTGAGAATGGACAGATGAGATATAAGGCCAGGTTGGTAGTGAAAGGATTTGCACAGAAATTAGGTATTGATTTTGGTGAAATTTTTTTTTGCTGTAGTAAAAATGACTTCTATTCAGACTGTATTGTCTTTAGTTGTTATTGAGGATTTGCATCTTGAGCAGCTTGATGTTAAGATAGCGTCTCTTCATGGAGATTTGGATGAAGAAATATATATGGATTAGCCAGAAGGATTTGAGGTCAAAGGTAAGGAGAAGCTTGTGTGCAAGTTGAAGAAGAGCTTATATGGTCTTAAGCAAGCTCCTAGATAATGGTATTTGAGATTTGATAGGTTTATGACTGAGCATGGCTATAGTAGATGTCAATTTGACCATTGTGTTTATTTTAAGAGATTGGATAATGGTAGATATATTATCTTGTTGCTGTATGTAGATGATATGTTGGTTACAGGTTCACACATGCAAGATATCTCTGAGCTTAAGGTGAAATTAGCTCACACATTTGCCATGAAGGATTTGGGAGTAGCAAATAAAATCTTTGGCATGAGTATTAAGAGAGACAGGAAAAATCATAGGTTGATTTTGTCTCAAGAGGATTATGTGAACAAGGTGTTGGAGAGGTTTAATATATAGGATGCAAAACCAGTAAGTACACCGATGGCTGGACACTTTAAGTTGAGTAAAGATCAGTGTCTTAATTCACATGATGAGGTAGAGTACAAGAGTAGAGTTTCATATGCTTCCGTAGTTGGGAGCTTAATGTATGCAATGGTATGTACTAGACCAGATATTACCCAAGTAGTGGGAGTTGTCAGTAAGTATATGGCCAATCCAGGGAAGGAGCACTAGAAAGTAGTTCAGTGGATTCTCATATATCTAAGAGGGACTAATAGTAGGCATTTATGCTATGGAGGGTCAAACACTTCTCTACATGGATATGTAGATGCAGATATGGCAGGTGATTTGGATGGCAGGAGAAGCACCACAAGATATGTGTTTACTATTGGTAAAATGGCAGTTCACTAGATTTCAAAGTTACAGAAGGTTGTTGCCTTGTCTACTACAGAGGCAGAATACATTGTATTCATAAAGGCTAGCAAAGAGATGATATGGATGGCACGGTTCATAGAAGAGTTGGGAAAGGAGCAAGAGAGTTACAGACTATATAGTGATAGTCAGAATGCAATTCATTTGGCTAATAATTCATCCTTTCATTCAAAAACCAAACATATACAACTTAGGTACCACTTCATAAGACATGTATTGGAGGATGGTGAGTTGAAGCTAGAAAAGATCCATATAGATAAGAACCCTAATGATATGCTAACAAAGTTGGTAACAAAGGAGAAGTTGAATCTTCATTCAACTTTTTTTGGTCTTCAAAATTGAGTTTAAAGATGGAGAAGCTAGAAGATGTTGTTGTACAGGTACTTGTGTAGTTGTTTATCTCCAAGTGGGAGATTGTTAAGGTGTGGAGCTAAAAGCTTCACCAGATGAGGATATGTTGAAGTTGATGGATTCACATAGTCACTGACGATGGTAAGGAGTTGACCAGTAGCTGCCAATGTCGATTATAATCGACTAATGTCAGTCATGTGTAGGCAAATAGGGACCGATGTCGGTCACCTGTGCATCCATAAAGTCTATTTTTGTGGATGGAATAGATTGTTTGCATGATAAGTTTAGCTATTAGTTATAAGTCCACATTTCTATTTTTGGCAGGACTATTTTAAGCCTTTGATTAGGAGGTGTATCTAATGGTTGTTAATGCATTGCTCATGATCCCTAATCTTATATAATAGGGATAGATCTTCATAGCTTGTGTAAGTGTGTAAGAAAGAATAGTACAAGACATATTGTATATGTGTGTATCAATCCAGGTTGTTGGAATTGATTGTAAACTCTTGAGGGAAAGAGATCTGTACATCTAAGAGGTGTGAGAAGAAAGTGTGATTTTCTTCATTGTATTTCTTTTTGAAAGAGTTTAATACAAGTTTTCAGGGTGGTTTCTTGTATCTCTCATTCTTTGTTGTTTTTGATTCTAGTTACTTTCAATTCTAGTTTATTTCCATGTTTAATTGCTTACATAAAAGTAATCAAGTTTGTTGGTTGATCCCCAACAAGTGGTATCAACCAACACAAGGAATTGCATTCTCTAGAGGCCTAGATCTAGGATAACTCTAGCTGATCCTCCAAAGGGCCACCCAGTGGCTAGTCTGAAGAGTTCTTCCATTGATACCCCACCACCATGCCCATCCTGAAGGCCTCCTTATAATGATCCATCGTATTTTGCCCAGCAAATAACATAGAATCATAGAGTGGCTACAAATGTGGATGAGAGGATAAGGAGGGGGAAATCCATCCTAGGATTCACTCCAAAAAAGAGCATCTGAGCCCTTGTTGTAGATCCAAAAGAGGCTATGTTTCACCAGATGAGCTCCATGCTTGAGGGTGTTCCACACCATTGACCCTCTTCCCTCAAGAGGAAGTCTTGAAATATCCATCAGATCAGCCCCTAAATAGTACTTGAAAGCTAGGATATGGGCCCAAAGGTGAGCTTGACTGGAGCACCAATGCCAATAGAGTTTGGTAGTGAAAGCTTGACTACACAGAATTGTAGAGTGCAGCCCAAGGCTACCTTCCTTTTTTGGCTGACAAATTGTGTCCTAGTTAAGTAGACTCCATTTGGTATTTTGTAGATTGCCACTCCATATAAATTGGTGAGAAAGAGCATCGAATTCCTTAAGAAAGTACCTCAGAGCAGCCTGAACCATACTGTGATAAATGGGAAGGGATTGGATCACTGATTGTGAAAGAGTCACCCTGCTAGCAGTAGAGAGCCACTTATGAGTCTAGTGGTTAACTCTCTGTCTTAGTTTGTCCATCACATTTTGCTAGAAGATCCTTAGCTATCTTCCCACCATAATAGGGACCCCAAGGTAGGTGAGGGGAAGATACTAAGTAGAAATCCTCTATTAGATAGGCTCAAGGGCATTGAAAAACAAAATAGAGGACTTATGGTCATTAATTTTTTGCCCAAAAGTAGCCAAATAAGTGTTCAGGGTGAGCTAAAAAGCTTCAACTTCATAAATCCAAGCTCTCCTTGCAAGGGAAGTGTCATCAAAGAACTAGAGGTGGGACAAAGTGGGTAATCCATTCCCCCAATGCCGTCCCTGAAGCATATGTTGAGAAACCCAAAACTTAATAAGTCGCCCAAGTCCCTCTACCAGAATGATAAACAAATATGGAGAGAGTGGCTCTCCTTGATGAAGTCCTCTAGAAGTGCCAAAAAGCTTTGAGGGTGCTCTATTAATAAGGACTAAGAAAGAAGGAGTCGTAACACAACTGAGAACCCAGCAGATCTAGTCCTGATTGAAGCCAAAAGCCAGAAGAAGTTTATGCAAGAAGCCCCAACTGACTCTGTCATACGCCTTAGCCATATCAAGCTTAATAAACATTTCTCACTCTTGGGAAGTACTCATAAAATGAATAGCTTCTGATGCTATAACCACCCCATCTAAAATTTGCTTGCCAATAACGAAACCCCCTTGCTCCTTGGAAATAACCATGGGAAGGCAGACTTTAAGCCTCTTCACAATGAGCTTAATGATGATTTTATAGACAACATTGCAGAGAGAAATGGGTCTAAAACATTCCAGCTGATTAGCCTATTCTCTCTTCAAAATAAGCACAAGAAAAGTAGCATTCAAAGCCTGAAGCATTTCTTTGTTTGAGTAAGACTCCTGAACCATATCCAAAAGATCTTGATTAATGGCATCCCAAAATTCCTAGAAGAATTCCATAGGGAATCCATCTGGTCTCAGAGCCTTACCTTTATTCATGCCAAAGACCACCCCCTCCAACTTAGACATGCTAATTGGCCACATAAGGGAGTCATTCATTGCTAAAGTCACAATAGAGGGAATATAAGATAAAATAGTATCTTCTGCAAGTTCATCGAGAGGAGTATCCTTTGAGAAGAGAGCAGAGTAAAATTGAATAACTTCCCTAGATATATCTTGGGAAGAAGTTAGGTGCATACCATCTAAAGTAATCAGGGAAGAGATGAAGCTCTTATTACATTGGTCCTGCATAGAGTTATGGAAAAAATCCATGTTCTTGTCCCCCTCTTCGAGCCAGTCTATATGAGCCTTCCATTTCCAATAAATTTTTTCTCGAAGATCCCACTCAGCTAAATCTGTAGAAGCTTGAAACTCAACTGAGTGAAGAACTTTAGACATACCAAGGTCTCAAATCTGCCTGGTAATAGCATCTAGCCGGTCTTGAGCTCTCTTCTTCATGGCGTGGAGATTACCAAAATAGTGGCTATTGCAATACTTCAATTTCCTTTTAACATATTGAAGCTTCTCAGAAAAGGAAAACACAACTGTGCCATAATTTGGGCCTCCTTGCCTCCACTAGTGACCCATTAAGTCATGGAGGGAGGAGTCACGAAGCCACATCAACTAAAACTTGAAAGGGGGCTTCTTGGGAGTAGCAATATGGCTAACAGAGAGCTTAATAGGCCAATGGTTAGACCCCCACCAGTAAAGAATTTTAGAAGAGAGAGAGAGAGAGAGAGAGAGATGGATCTAGATTGCTAAAAAAAAGAGACAAGAAACCTGTCCAGGTGTTTTGAGATGGCCGCATTCCCCATCCTTTTGTTGTTCCATGTAAAGAGTCTGTTAAGGGGTTTAACATCTGAAAGATGTAAAGAGTCAATGTTTTGTCGAAGAAGCTCTTAAGAAGGTTCTAGCTATGCTACGCCACCTCACTTCTCCTCCAAACTAAGAATAGAGTTAAAATGTCCAACTATAATCCAAGGCAAGAAAGGGTGGCAGCTTTTGACATACCAAATGTGATCCCAAAGCTTGAGTTGACCTAGGAGATTAACAGGGGCATACACATTGGTGACCAAAATCAGCTCACCAGTCTCCAAGGAGGAAGCAACCATTGAGAGGGCTGATATACACAATAGCCAGTGGGTTGGCACCACTTTCCTAGGATCCCAACACATAGCAAGACCACCAGAGGACCCCAGGGCACCCACACACTAGCATTGGCCAAGAAGCCAAATATTAGGATAGAAAGTGAACAGGGAGTCCACAGAGAGTTTGGTCTCCTGAATACAAAGAATATCAAGAGAATGATCTATCACTAACTTATGAATAGCCTTTTGTCTAGGGATGCTATTCAACCCCCTCACATTCCATGATAGAATAATATTGAGTAGAGTGAGGAAAGTGTTCATCCATGCTCTTCACCACCCCAGACTCTACCAGTAAATCTCCTATTAGTTTAATTCTATATTGATCCTTATTGCATCCTACTCTAGAAGGTGTGGAAAAAGAGACCTTCTTAAAAGGTCATTGCATTAATCCAAGAGCAAGAGAGGGTCCCTTTTCTTTGCTGGAAGCACCCACATCTTTAACCAAATCTGCCTAGAGTACATCTTTGTCTTGTGAAGTATGTGAAACCACAAGGGCTTTGGACTCTGGGTTAGGCACAGCCTCTAAAATCTACTGAATGACAATATCCTGGGAGCCACTAGAGATACAACTCTTCCCTTCCAAATCTAGAATCCCACACTACTCCACTATAGGAGTGCCCTCCTCTATGACCATATTATCTAGAGCTTCAAACTGATTAAACCCAACATCTCCTTGCCAGTCCAGATGTGAGTGCTTCTGACCTTGTCCCCTAGCCCAATGCTGAAATGGGGTAAAACCATCTCTGTCAGGTCCAGTAGAGTCGGAGAGGCCTTGCTCTGAACTGGGAGTATTCAAATGGGTTTTTCCTTTTGCATCACTATTAGGCTGCCATTTCCTATTACCAAAAAAGTCAAGTTGTCCATTCCTCATACTTGTATTGGTAGTCTGTGGACCAGATGATACCTCGAGAGTACTGGCACCTTTGGCCGTAAGAGGGCATTGGCGCTGCAGGTGACCATACACATGGCAGATCTGACACCAGAAGGGGATGGATTCATAATCTATTTGTTGGATCCAGGATGAGGAACCCAAACAAATTTCCATAGAGTCTAGCAAAGGGCTGTTTATATCAATCTCAACATAGATGCGGGCATAAGAGATAACCTTCTTGTCCAGAGACTAGTGAGCAATTGCAGTTGGTGTTCCAATCATGGTAGCAATCTACCATAGAATATCCTCATGCCAAAACTCTAAGGGCAGTCTCGATAAGTGGACCCACACTGGAACTCGTGATGGAAGATCTTTAGTAGAGTTAAACCCCACATGCCAGGGTTTTATGAAAAGGCCAATACGATCATAAAAATAAGGACCTCCCTCAAAAATTTGATTCCTATCAGAAATGCAAGAGAAATTTACCATGAAATAGCTATTGCTAGCTAGCATTATGTCAAAATCTCCTTCAATCTACCATGAACGATGAATGCAGGCTTTCAGGACTGACAGGGATATGCGAATTCTAAGAAACTTATAGATTAAAGCATGTGAAGCCAAATATTCCACATCTTCCTTTATAGTGTCTAAGGGGATGACCAACACAGGCCTATCCTGATTGTGTGGAAGACAACCATTGACTTTATTGATCTTATCTCATTCACCCACATAATATTCCTCTTTCACCTTCTCCTACAAACCTCCGCCAGAAAGGGGCCACCCAGCTGTGGATGTTTCTACCAGCAGTAGACTCCTGGAGCCCTCACTCGCAGCCATCGCTCATCATATTAGAGCATCTATTTTATCATGGCATATCCATATTTTTATTGATAGGGGTATTTATTTTTATAATAAACCCTTTATATTCTCTCTTTCCTAAGCTTAACTTATAAGGTTTGAATGCTTGCATATGGATCAGGTTCATTTACCTTATTAGGAGCAGTCTTAGGCTTGGCATTGGCATTGATAACTTGGGCCATACTTGGAGTATTAGAAAAATTATAATAAAATGTTGGCATATACACTTTATGAGGTAGTTTTATATCTTTAATGAGACCATTTTCAGATTTTATGGCAAGTTAATATTCTTTGGGAAGAGTGGAACCACCCATTGATTGAAGAATGATAACAATTTTAGTACCAATGGCTCTCAAGTAGATAGGAAACACAAAACTAGTAGGTGGCCTCATGGAAGGATTAAATCTATATCAATAATTTTTAAACTTATAATTTAAGTCATGCATTATTTTCTTGAATCCTCTTTTGATCACATTGAGTTGTAGTATGAGAGAAGCATGGTCACTTTCATTTTCAAACCTTGAGGTTAGCAACAATCTAAAGTCATCCCATGATGTAATACATCCACCTTATAAATTACTATAACAATAAATATATTTCACTCTAAGGGAAATGGTAATGATTCTAATGGAAACTTTCTCTTGAGTGACAATATGGAAAATACAAAAGTTAGAGATATCCTAATGTGTTCACTAGGTGTAACATGACTCTCACCATTGAATGTAGACACACATTTTGTGGCATTAGGGGGAATGGAATCATATGCTTGGAGATGAATTAGATTTTCATTATTAAAGGTCGGAAATGCATGAGGCCTATCAAATTTTTCTTCAATATCTTAAATTTATTCCATCTCTTCACTTCCTTGGCTAGCAAAATCTTCGTGGTCTTAAAAGGGTAGATTAGGATGAGGGTATTGAACTTCAAGAGGAAGTTTAGGATGAATAGGTGGACTAATGGACCTAAACACTCTAATAGATGATGACATATTAATAACCATGAATCTTGAGAGTAAATTTATGATAAAATAATGGCCTTGAACTAGGTTTTACCTTGATGGGGTCTCTAAATGTTGAGTAACACACCAATTTGTAGTTGATGTTGTCAGGACCAACATTCACCTTGACAAGTTTTATTGAAGATAATGAGTCCCATTAGGCATGCCAAAACCATTATCATCAAATATTTCACTTTAAAATAGGGTGTTCAAGCCTCTTCCAGATTTGGGAAACATGGGAATACTTTTTATGTATGTGGGTGTACCTATGGTGGAAGTGATCCTCTAGATTTAAGGGCTAGCTCCTTGAATGTATCTTGAAATGCTTATCACTAATTAGTTGATTATGTAGAAAAGAGTTAGAAATTGCATGAATTGAAACTAATCTAAGGGTTTGATACACCAATATGATTTCCAAAATATCATAATACTTCTATCTCAATTAAATAAGGCATACAAACTATCTTGTAAGTCCTAAAAGGTTCTAACATCAATATTTCAATATAGAGGTGATATGCATGAAGAAACAAAAGATAAATGAATCAGAGGGTATAATTCACACTCTAAGAAAATTTTTACACTTTAAAGGATCCTAAAACACTTTTATACACTCTATATGACCTTTTAGAATAGGAACTCTTGCATAAACATGAGAGGTTAAGGGAAGAAATGATAGAATATTATCACTTTCCATCACCATACATCACTTTACACAATTATATGATTTCTCATGAACTAAAAAATAGACTTATATTGATTTTTAAAGTTATAATACAATTTCATTATAATAGGGATTCATCATACATGGTGTGGTATTAGCTTAAAAGAGCCAAAATGGCTACTACTTATAGAATTTGAGAGAGAGGAGAAGAGAATGAAGTTTAAGTATCACTAGGAAATGTGTCATGCTAATAAAATGAGTTAAAAATGTTTAAAAATTAAGTTTTAAATGGAAAATGTAAGTTATGATAGGACAAATGGACCTCAAAATCATGAAACTCCTATAATGTGGCATAGAACTCTTTTTTCTTGCTCAAAAAATTACCTTCACCATTTGGCCCTTTTGGAACATCCCATAACTAACTAGGAAAATAAGTGATGATTTAAATGATTTGGATGGTTTTTATACATTCTCAATCATGAATTGGTTTCATCCCTAATCATCAAGATTCTTCAAAAGGTGAGTTATCACTACCTGCAGTCCAAATAACTCCTCCTTCACTCACCCCTCATACATGGCCTCAAATTTGGATTCATTTTTCCATGAAAATAATTATATATGATTGAATGAAACATTTAAATACCTCTCATATCCTTATATTTATTGTTTAAACATTAAAAGGAATCCCACTTAAAGTTTTCAGCCTTCACACTGTTGTTCCCAAAACCAGCTGCGCTCATTTTGAAACAACCCCCTACAAAACCTGTCTGTTTCATCTTTCATCTCTCTAAGCCCATTTTTGAGATGGGTTTTTCTCATTATCTTACTTGCTCAACTGACATGATTGGAGTTCATGACATCTTTTCATTACATTTTCCCCAAAATGTGAAAGTTGTTATGGTCTCGATGCAAACAAGAGACCAAAATTTGGCTTTTTCAGAGTTAGTGTTTTTCTTCTATTCTCATGCACGGGTGGCAATTTTTGTCATCAGTGCATTTTCCCTTTCCACATGCAGGAGCAGCAATTTTTGCTGCCTCTGCATCTGGAACATGCATCTAGACCTTGTATTTAGAACATACATCTGGAAAATGTAGGAGTGGTGATTTTTGCCACCCCTACATCTGGAAGATGCAGGAGCGGCAATTTTTGCTGCCCTTGCATCTGGAACATGCAAGAGCGGTAATTTTTGCCGCCCCTACATCTGGAAGATGCAGGAGTGGCAATTTTTGCCACCCTTACATCTAAAACATGCAGGAGTGGAAATTTTTGCCACCCCTACATCTATTTCTCACATTTCTCCAACTCTAGAGAAATCTTCATTCTTTTCATCTTCTGTACCTGCTCCCCTTTTCTTCTACTTTCTGACCTGCTCACGTCTCATCCCTTTCAAGTGCATTTCCCTGATAGTGACCATCAAATGTGTAGTTTTTCCAGTTTGCTACTTTCTTCCCCTGATTGCACAATCATGTTTCATGCTACAGTTTCTCTAAAGGATCCCTCTTCATCGATGTCCTTTCAACAGAAGTCCTTCCAGATTATTGAAGTTTCTTTGAAGAAGTCGAAGACCATGAAGAAGACTGGAAATAAAGATTGAAGCTATTCTTCTGTGCTTTATTCAAAATGCACTTTGTAATTATTTTGGGACATTTTCACATGTAATTTTGTAATGTGTAATTACATGTAAATATTTTGGAAAAATATCTCAAAGTCAAAGATGAGTCATCTTTTGACTGAGATATTTTTATATTTTATTATTGTCTAGTTTTGAGGATTTTCTCCCTATATATAGTGGAGAACTCATTTGTAAATGAGCTTGGAAAAATTAATAGCAAACACTCTACTGAAATTGAAGCAACTTTGGAGACTTTGTGCTCAAATTTGTAAATCATATTTTGTTGAATGAATGAGAAGCAGGTTATTTCAGACTTTGTGTTGAGATTGTCTGTGTTATTTAGAAAATGGTTCTTATGTCATTTTTCCTAGTAATATCTTATTTATCTGATTTAATAAGCAAAGTGGGTGTGTTTATATTATCTAAGGGCATTTCTAAAGGTAGAGGATAGACTTTGAGCTTCTTTTATCTTTGAGATTCAGTTATCTTTTATAGTTTCAGGTGGAGACTTTGTGCTTTGTTTTATTCTATGGTTATGTTTGTTCTGAAATGGTGAAAGAAGCTACGAAAGACTTTGTGCTTACGTGAGTGTTCTTGTGGACTTTGTTACCTTAGGTGATCTCCTGCTCTCCATTTGATACCATTCTTGAAAGAAGAGGAGTGTTGTTAGCTATAGACCATGATATCCTGCTTTTGTTCTTTGTACATTACCTCTAAAAAAAGAGAGGTAGATGTTGTTATACCACCCCATGTGTTATTTTCTGCTTAATTATGTATATGCATATAGCGTGTGAATATTTATAGGGAACATCCCCTTGATGAGAGGAGAGATTTACTTCATAAAGATCTGGTAAACCCATTCTTTTTGTGGTGTAAATCTCCCTATGATGTGGTTGATATACCCATTCGGTCATCGGTTAGTTGATGACAAAATATTCACCCAACAATTTTTTGGTGACTCTACTGGGGACCTCGGATGTGCAGTCTAAAACCTCAAGTTTTAGATTGAAGAAGTCCCTACCTTTATCCATTACATAGTCTGGCAACTCCATTCCACATCTTACCCATTATCATTATAGCCTTACCATCTACCTCCGTTACATTATCTGGTCTGCAAAACCAGAGCCGCTGGGAAGAACATGCATTTTGAAGCCTCAAGCTTCAATTTGAAGCAATTTTGGTCCCTTTTGCATTTTAAAATATGGAAACTCCATATTACACTAAAAGCTAGAGAGCTAAGGGTGTTTTTGACCCTGTGTTTAAGTTGGCACAACAAAGTAACTTTGATCTCTTTCCTCCGTCACCTTTCCTCCAATGTTCTAGGAGTTTTCCTCCTAACTTTATCAGGTCACCGACACAAGGTAGACTTCTTTTCCTGTTGTTAATCATGCTCTACCTATAAATACTCCACCAAGGTTTATTATCCCACCATTTAATCATCCTAACATAATGGCTCAAGCCCTGTGGGGTAATTCCTTTGGACCTCTCAATTTGACTACACCTTTGCATGAACTACCTCATAGTTCTAGGAAAAAATTTCCTAAGTTTTTTGGTGATGGGAAGGTTCACCCCAACGAGCATATTGTCACTTTCTCCATAGAATGTGTCATTATTGGCATAGAATTCAAGGATGTAGCAGTTAGAATTTTTATGGAAACTTTGCAAGGAGCTGCCACAGATTGGTTTTATCACCTGTAGGCTGGGTCAGTAACAGACTGGGATACATTCAAGTCCAAATTCAAAGCTAGGTTTAAACCTACTAAAGATGCACATGCTTTATTAGCTCAACTAACATAGTTAAAGAAAGAATTCTAGGAACCCATGAGGGATTTCATAGCTAAATTTAACAAGTTGAAAAACCAGATTCCAACTGTGGCTCAGCCCATGCCAAAAAATCTCAAGTGCTTTTTCATCAATTCACAACTTCCGAAAGTAAGTTTCTTATTGAGGTGAGCTGGTCCTATGGATCTAGCCTTGGCTCAAAGTTTGGCTACTAAGATTGAGTATGATCTTATCCTAGCAAGTAAGATCATAAAAGACTCTAGTAAAAATAGATTCTCTTCATCTGCTGAAAGCTCTTTTATAGCTACTATAGATCCTATGGTACAAAAGTTAGCAAATGAAATGCTAGCTCTCAAAAGATAGATGGCTCAAGTTATGTTTGCTTCTCCTAATCAAGATATGCCAAGGAGGACATTTCAAAATCAAGCGTACCAAGGCATTGCTGCTAGGAATCAAGGGCAGCCAAATCGTCTTCCTCCCCCACAGAGGAACCTTGCCCTTGAAGCCCCTCCAACCAACTCAGCGGTTGGATATTTAGAAATAGAACACGCTTCCCATTTCCAATGTAAGTTGGACCAACAATATGATGCTAATCTCTTTGAAGAGTAGGAAGAAGAATTAGCTGGTGACTCCGTCATTGATTATCTGAATTATCAAGATGAACCTAAAAGTGAGGGAAATGTAGCTGAGGGATCATATGTCATATTCACATGATCCCAAAAATAGTCAGCTCAACAAGCTGATAAAGAAAGGATAGAGAAGCAACCTCAGCCAACAGTTTTAATTGCCAAGCAGGGAACCACTCTGCCCTTCCAACCAAAGGACCCAATGACTGTTGAAAAGGTACGTACCCCAAGCATCTCTGCACCCTCTACTACAACTTTGCAAACCAACCCTCCTAAAAACCAAAAGAGTGAACTCCCATCCTCTGTGCCTAGTCCAATTCTAACATTTGACATAATTGAGCATGTCAAAAAGACTAAAATTCAAATGTCTAAATTTCAATTTCTACAAGCCCATCCTGAATAGTTGGATAGGTTGGCAGAATGTGTGAAAGGTACAGTCATCCCTGCAAGACAAGAAATTTTGAGGGTAACTCATGATCCCCCAAAGAATGTATCTACCTAGAATAATCTTGTCATGACTCCTCCAGTTGCTCCTGAGAAAATAGAACCTTTCTATATTTCCCTATTAATAAACAGTCGCAAGCTGAGCAATTGCATCATCGATTCTGGTGCATATGACAATGTCATGCCTACTAAAGTGGCAGAATCTCTTGGTCTCACATTGACTAAAACATTTGGGAGATGCTTCTCCATGGAAAACAAGCAAGTTCCACTCCTTGGTCAGATAAAAGATGCCCAATTTGCATTTACAGTGTTCCCTAATAAGAGGATCAAGATGACAGTTCTGGTAGCTGACGTCCTAGCCTCATATGGCATTCTACTTGGATGGAACTTTTGCAAGGATGTCGGAGGAGAATTGAGCATGGACTTGTCCCAGGTAAGAATCCCTATGAAAGGCATGATGCAGAGGTTGCTTCCTGAGGGAGAGGCAAAGTACGTGGTCACCCAAATGTCAGCCCCTGCAGCTCAAATTTTGTTTGAGTCCTCAGGCAAGGGTAATTATTTTTTGACCACAGAAGAGGTTCATGAAGAGCCTATTAAAGCCCTTAAGAATGCCAACCAAAAAATTGGTTCAACTAAAATAACGACAAGTGTGCCTGATAGTGCCAATCAGTGGTGGGTGCCAAATGAGGACAATCAAATCAGGTGCTGGATAGAACCAGAAGAGCAACCAATTATGGTAGTTGACCATGCTACTGCGTGTCATGATAAAAAAAGAACTTTTTACCAAGAAAACAAAGATTCATGGTTTTCAGGTCAAAAGACAAATCTTGCTGTGGGGCAAGAGGAGAAAACCAAAGGGAAGGCACATGAAGTTGGTTTTCTGGTGGAGGTTTCCATTCACACATCATCAATTCTGGAGAGAAAATGGCCTCTTGCTGGTTTATCAAGATAGAACACCATTGTCACTGCCTCTTGAGGGGCAGCATTTGAAGTACTTCAATTCTTGAAGTACCAAATAAATTCACTTATACTTTTGTATATTTGTAAAGCCTTGGTTTTGTTTTGTGCTTTTCATTTTTGTTTTTTGTCGCCTTTCTTTTTTAGTAGCATGACTCTGTGGCCCAATGGCACACTTCAAGGCACTGGAGATTCTAGATTCTTCTCCCTTCAATCTCTTTTTGCAATAGAAGGCAATTCCCCAATAAGAGCCAGCTATTGTTCCCAAAACCAGCTGTGCTCATTTTGAAACAACCCCCTACAAAACCTATCTATTTCATCTTTCATCTCTCTAAGCCCATTTTTGAGATGGGTTTTTCTCATTCTCTTACTTGCTTAACTGACATGATTTGGAGTTCATGACATCTTTTCATTACATTTTCCCCAAAAAGTGAAAGTTGTTATGGTCTCGATGCGAACAGGAGACCAAAATTTGGCTTTTTCAGAGTTAGTGTTTTTCTTCTATTCTCATGCACGGGTGGCAATTTTTGTCATCAGTGCATTTTCCCTTTCCACATGTAGGAACAGTAATTTCTATCGCCTCTACATCTAGAACATGCATCTAGACCCTGTATCTGGAACATACATCTGGAAGATGCAGGAGTGGTGATTTTTGTTGCCGCTACATCTAGAAGATGTAGGAGCGGCAATTTTTGCCGCCCTTGCATCTGGAACATGCAAGAGTGGTGATTTTTGCCACCCCTACATTTGGAAGATGCAAGAGTGGCAATTTTTGCTGCCCTTGCATCTAAAACATGTAGGGGCGGTAATTTTTGCCACCCCTACATCTATTTCTCACATTTCTCCAACTCTAGAGAAATCTTCATTCTTTTCATCTTTTGTACCTGCTCCCCTTTTCTTCTACTTTCTGACCTACTCACGTCTCATCCCTTTCAAGTGCATTTCCCTGATAGTGACCATCAAATGTGTAGTTTTTCCAGTTTGCTACTTTCTTCCCTTGATTGCACAATCATGTTTCATGCTGTAGTTTCTCTAAAGGATCCCTCTTCATTGGTGTCCTTTCAACAGAAGTCCTTCTAGATTATTGAAGTTTCTCTGAAGAAGTCGAAGACCATGAAGAAGACTGGAAATAAAGATTGAAGCTGTTCTTCCGTGCTTTATTCAAAATGCACTTTGTAATTATTTTGGGACATTTTCACATGCAATTTTGTAATGTGTAATTACATGTAAATATTTCAAAAAAATATCTCAAAATCAAAGATGAGTCATCTTTTGACTGAGATATTTTTATATTTTATTATTGTCTAGTTTTGAGGATTTTCTCCCTATATATAGTGGAGACCTCATTTGTAAATGAGCTTGGAAAAATTAATAGCAAACACTCTGCTAAAATTGAAGCAACTTTGGAGACTTTGTGCTCAAATTTGTAAATCATATTTTGTTGAATGAATGAGAAGCAGGTTATTTCAGACTTTGTGTTGAGATTGTCTGTGTTATTTAGAAAATGGTTCTTATGTCATTTTTCCTAGTAATATCTTATTTATCTGATTTAATAAGCAAAGTGGGTGTGTTTATGTTATCTAAGGGCATTTCTAAAGGTAGAGGATAGACTTTGAGCTTCTTTTATCTTTGAGATTCAGTTATCTTTTATAGTTTCAGGTGGAGACTTTGTGCTTTGTTTTATTCTATGGTTATGTTTGTTTTGAAATGGTGAAAGAAGCTACGGAAGACTTTGTGCTTACGTGAGTGTTCTTGTGGACTTTGTTACCTTAGGTGATCTCCTTCTCTCCATTTGATACCATTCTTGAAAGAAGAGGAGTGTTGTTAGCTATAGACCATGATATCCTGCTTTTGTTCTTTGTACATTACCTCTAAAAAAAGAGAGGTAGATGTTGTTATACCACCCCATGTGTTATTTTCTGCTTAATTATATATATGCATATAGCATGTGAATATTTATAGGGAACATCCCCTTGATGAGAGGAGAGATTTACTTCATAAAGATCTGGTAAACCCATTCTTTTTGTGGTGTAAATCTCCCTATGTTGTGGTTGATATACCCATTTTGTCATCAGTTAGTTGATGACAAAATATTCACCCAACACACACTATCTTGCTCACTATGCCAGTTTTGATTGGTTGAGATGGAGGTACTTATATAAGTACTTATGAGATTTTATACTACAATAAATTGACATTAAGCTTTATTTAAAGTCCAAATCCTTCTCCTAAAGTTTATTTATCCTCTTAAAGCTTTGCAATACCTACACAACAACAAAAATAGATAATAAAACCTCATTTACCTCTATTCATATAACACCTCAAGTTGATAGGGAGGATATACAGAGATTAATATAAAACATCCAATCACTTTCATGGTCATTCCTTTACATATATATACCTGTCTTGCTTCATTTTCTCCATTGGGTCATGAATCAAGGTTTTGAAGGGTTTTAGTCTCTTCTCACCCTTATCCTTTATTCATAGAGTTGTGATTTTGAAATCAACAAGAAATTTCACAAAATATTAGCTTAGTACCCTATTAAACTTTTCCAATATCCTTAAACTCCCATGCAAATTATCTAATAAGATATGAGCATTTCAAATTGCCTACTCAAGCTTTTCATTCTATTTCCTACAGGCCTAATGGGGTTTAATCCAAGAAATATCCTTATTTTGATCTCCCTTACACTCTAAGATCTTATAAATACCTATCTAATAAATTAAAATATGTTCAAATATGTTATAATGTTCCTCTCTTGGGCTTTAGGCTTAAACTAGGCCTGAAGGTATTAACTATAAACCTTGTAGATTTGAACCAATTGACCTATTTATAACCCCTAAGAATGTTTTGTAATGTTTTCCTCTACCTGTTACATCTTTAAAAACTTTCATGTAATGTCTCTATATCCCCTAGCCCACATTGTCATCCTCTTTCTCAAAACATATAGGATTTATATCATAGGGAAGTACCTTATGTTTGAGACAAAATAAAAGGTAATTCCCCTTTTAACCTAAGAAAATTAAATGTTTTGTGAGATTATCCAAGTTATGGAGATGTTTTTTTAAATTTTTTATAATTTGATCATATGGATAACTTCCTCAATGCATCAAAACCTAAAACAAGCTTATGGGAAAGCTCACTGTGTGTAGGGTCTTAATGTAGATTGCATGTTACTCTGTTGGAGCCCTTATCTACATGGTTTCTATATGGTAAGAGCATATTGATACCACTATGATAATTATGAAGGTTTTATATATCCATTTATCACTCCAACCTTCCACATACTTCCTTGTACACCTTTTTACCTAATTGGTCTGGACTAAGTGAAAATGTTGACTATGTTTTCTTCTTGAAAGGCCACCTATAGGTGCATTTACATAGTTTTGATCTAGAAAAAAATGTAAAATACCTTATTTAATATTTATAAGTTCATTTTAAAATCATATGATCATTTCACATCATTATTTATCTATGCCAATCATTAATAACATTATCCTTATGCTCACTACCCACTATAGTCAAATATAGTTGATTGAGCAAGGGTCTTATAGGTAGGCATCATCATTTGAAACTTATGTTGCATTCCCTTTAGATTTATATAATTTCATAGGAAAAAAATGTCTTTATCCTCTAGGTTTTCAATTAAAGGTTTGTGCCATATACTATAGATGCTTACAATCAGCGATAGGTGGCTCTAGTGAACAAAAGAAACCTATGGATATGCTTATTAGGCCCAAAACTTAGAGATCCAACTTTAGTTGGTGACATTTGAAGCATTTAAGTTTTTTCCAACTATTTAGGAACACTAAAACATGGATAAATACTCTTATATTAAAAAATTGGGTGTAAAGGTCATTTGACACTCAAATCTTGTAGATATCATTGTCTGAACTCAATGAACAAAAATGTGTCTTTGAACCCTCTTAGTAAGAAAACTAATTAAAAACATTACTAAATTTATTTTGAAATTTATTACCCTAGGATAGTTTTATAATATGACATTATTTTTATTGGTTAATACCCCATCTGACATCACCATATATTAACCCCAAAAGTGTTAGGTTCTCTATTTTTGTGTTTTAGGGAAACTTGTCCTTAAGTTCACATTGTCAACTTTTGATCATGAATCCTCACTTAAATTTCCAACTTAAGGATTAAAATATGACTATAATATTATACCAAAAATATTGAGACTTTAAATGTTATCTCAAAGCATGCCATACACCTCCAGATCATACTCTTAGACCCCTATGCAAGCCACATGTAGGTGTGCATTTACATGTTATAAGGTAGTGGGCATAGACATGAAAAATACTCATGATGTGTTGCTCTTCCAATCAGTCATATACATTTACAAGTAACTCAAATGGAATATTATAACCTGAATTACTTTGAAACAATCTTCAAAACTCCCATTTCAATGTCTTTAGCCTCTTGTGGGTGTTGATTCAGCTCTGGTATACAAGAAGTAGATGGAAATATGAGGAATACACATGGTGTAGGAGTATTTTAATGAGTATTATATCCTCTCAACCTAATTAAATTAATTTCACAACATTTTAAGGATAAAAACAAGATTATCTTTCCTTATTACAATGTGATACCCTCTTAAGAGCACATGTAGGTGCACATCCATGGTTGACTATGTGTATATTATAACATTAACTATCACCACAACCATTCTTGTGATATTTGTATGAGATTATTTTATTTTTAATGTTTTAAGGATATATAAGACATATATTTAACTCTTTATCATACCTATTTGAATGTTTTCAACCTCAAGACACCATGACTACAGTTGGGAACAAGTAGAAAGTTAACTTTGAGATTAATATGACTGAGTGTTTGATCAATGCATGATGTTATAAGAAAAAAATGGAATAAATGTGATTATTATGGCATTAAAACATGTATCACATCATATCCCATCCACATGAAACCCTTTTAGAGAAATAAACCTTCTACAAGTAGTGAAACTGACTACAACTTCACCTGGAACATCAACTTGAAACCTTGAACTATTTATCCCATGAAAACATTTCAAAACATTAAAATAAGTATATAAAGAATGAAATGAGATATTAAAATTCTTATGGAACCAAAATAACCAACTAAGTTATATGGATTAGCTAAAATAAGAGTAAAACCTATAGGGTGTGGGAAACAACAAACAAAAATGAATAGTTAACTTGTTAAATATGGTTCATAAATAATAGGAAATAATTATCTTCACTATATGAATTAAATTTAATCTTAAATTTTTTTAAATCACCCCCAAAATTCATTTGACATGGAAGACTTCCTACTGGCTATACCAACCAAAAACCTGTTGACCAGTTTCATGTGCATAGTGGAGTGATGGATGAGTAGAATGGTTTTATCTCAAAGTTGGAACTTCCAAAGAATTTAAATGAGTTTTTAGGAATTTTAATGTCCATCCCAAAATATTCTCCCATGTTCCATTCTTTCCAATAGGTTTTTCACCTTTGAAACTCCCCTTTTCCACTTATTTTCTTCATTTTCAATTATAACCTACAAGTTTTTAGTTATAATATGACATTTCAAATATGGAATGACATATTTTAAATGGAGGAGGAGTTTATAACACATATATTTCTTGGAAACCTATACCACTTACATTTAATGCTCATTTATGACCCCTAAGTGACTCAAAATGACATAAGGACTAATTGGAACCATGACCAAGGTTAAAATGGCATAAAATCACATATAACTATGTATTAAATACCCTATGACATTATATTAGACCCCTATATAATTTTATGACTATATGGGTTGACCCATTTTAACTTGTTAAAATGGTCAATAGGTACCCCCATTAGTGAAAATAAGTACAAATCCATCTCCTTGAGTAAAGAAAGAGATGATTTTGATGTGTTTGTAGTTATTCATGAAGAAGTTGATCAAGACATGGAAGAAGAAGCTTTGAATAAGGGCATCACATTGACTAATTTGGTTGAGACTCATGAGAAACATCAATAGGTTAGTTATTTTTGAAAAACCAATATAAAATAAAGTTGATGCTAACTTCATAGATCAAGGTGACTTATGGCAGAAGTTTAATGAGATTTGTGATGAGTTTGAGGCCCCTCAAGGGTATGCACCTACTATTGGTGAGTTTGAAGAGACTCTTTAATATGCCTTACCTCTTAATGGTCTATTTTAAAAATAGGATCATATGCCATCCAAGCTATTTGAAGTTGTATCTAACCTTGAAATTGAAGAATATCCAAGTAATCAAGTTGAATTTGACAAAGTACACAATGACCAATAAGATGAAGTTTAATGAGTTATGGTTCTTGAAGAAAAAGAGGACAAGTATGATTGGTATAAAAATATTAAACTCATTCAAGAGATTTAATTAATTTTCAAGGTTTTGTTTCCCATTAAAGGTCACATACATAAGGAGATCAAACAAGACATCTTCATTGAAGATAATGATAAATAGTGGAATGAGTATGCAAAGCTTCTTGAAGAGTTTGATGAGCTTGCAACAATTTTTGAGAAGTTTGATGTCATTCAGTATACTATGGAGGTAAAATATGAATTATTAGATGAGGCATCATTGGAAAAAAATTTAGCTAAAGAGAATCATGATAATATTGTTAAAACCTAAGATGAGTTCACCTTCATAGGTGACATGTTTACAGTTGTCATTACTTCATTTGAAATCTTGACAAAAACATTAGCATGCATTAAAGAGATGAAGACATAAAGAGAAATTCCAGAGGGACAACTTGATTCATTCTGTTTTTCATCTTGTGAATAAAGAGATCGTACAAGCTTCCGATTTGATTTAGGAGGGAAAGTTATTTTTAGGTTAGTTGTGTATAGTTTAGTTTGCCTATGTTGTTGTTGTGTTTCCTAAATTATTGATAGCACATGTGTATGTCTTGTTCCTTTATTTGTATCTTGTTGTTTTGTTTGGTGTGTTTTTAAGGTCAATCACTTTATTATGTCATGATCAAATTCCATTCATATCTGAAACTAAATGAAAAATACTCCATTTCCCAATGGATAACACAAGGCTACTAGTCCATTAGCATTGTAGGCATGCTACCCCTATGAATCACTAATAATGTTGACCAAATTTTTATTCCAAGTCAAAACTGGTCACCCCATATATATTAAAACTTTTAATGGTCTTTTCATAGTATTTTCATAACCTATATGGTCCCTATAGGTCTTCATTAAACCTTATTAGTATTATTTAAGGTTAGTTTGGAGAAGTTAATGTAATGCCATGTTTTGGTCATATAGTTGTCTAGGCATGTCATGGATAAATAATTCTTGGTAAATATATGTCATAGGTGATTATAATTTTATTAAGGTCAGATTATGTCTTAGACATCTTATCATAACATTTCATGACGTTTTAAAAACTTTGAGGTTCACTTACAGACTAGAAAGTGTTGAAAATACATGAAAATGTGATTTTTGTCTAACATTTATGTATGTAAAAAGTTACCTAAGTAATAAAATCCAGAAAATACACCTTAAAAATATCTTGGAGTAGTTACAAAATTTCCACACCTATCATAAAATCAAAACAATATTAGAATCTTGAAATTCAATGCCATGTTAAGGAGTTAACAAAGTTGTATGGAATTTTAGAAGTCATTTTCAAGTGAAAAGAGTTTCAAAGTGTCCTTTGAGATTATATAGGATATAAAAATCATTTTAATAAGTTTTAATTTCCACAATTTCATAAATATATTTCCCTATCCCATCACTCTATTCATAAGCTAGTGAATGCCAAATTCAATTACATAGTACATGCCATATAAATTGAGTTGGGGGCTAAGATTTTGGACAAATTTTTGTACCCCTATGAGATTCCAATTTGTTTAATTATTAATTGTATTGGTTTACTTATCTTTATGAATAATCATGAAGGATCCAAACTACTTTTTGATAGCTCAAATCCCCACAGACTAAATTTAGTACAACTCTAGTGCAAAGTATGATATCATGGCTGAATGAAACTAGTTAAAGTGAGTTATTAGAGTTAATTAGATGAATAATACACTTTCACTCATCATGGTGGCATGTGTGGATGGTCTTTTGGAAAGAAAATTCTCTCTTGTGAATTATTTATAAGTGACTATCATCTTTTCTATGTTTTTTATTTCTTCAAGTGGTCAAATTCATCTAAGTGGTTATTAATTTTCCTCTAATCTCTTATTAATCCATTAGGGTCATTTTTATTATTCAAACATTTCATACAAGTTTTAAATGGTCACTTCTTTCATTCACCTTTTGAAATTGTGTTCTGAGTGTTTACATAAGTAGGGTGATTTGAGTAGTTTGAATGTGTATTTCCATGAAAATTGAGAGTTTTGAATCAATGTTAAATTTTTGATACAATAGATAGCATGATATTTAATCTTTAACTACCACATTTTCACTTCTCAACTTCAAGCACAAGGTTACAGTCCTCACCCAGTGCAACCTATTGGTCTGCAACTCCAATAGAGGTTTAGGTTGTTAATGCTTAAATTTGAGAGTCTATTCATGATATCACTAGTAATTTATTAGATTTGAATAGGTAAATTTACTAATTAAGACTTTTCAAGCACCTAAATCCAAGTGGTGGTAGAATGATAAGCTAACAAGCCTAATAGAGACCTATAGGACTGTGTGGAAATAATGAAGGAAGATGTGATTTAAGATATGTTGAAAGGAATATTTGAATCTTGTATAAGGTATGAAATAGCCTTAAAATAGGTTTTATCACTATAGGTGTCATTTTTAAGTGATAAAATTTAGACTCAAACCTCTCATACTCACAACTCTCCTGTAGTCATCTACGACCAGTTGAGGAAGGAGTGCTTTGAAATAGTGAGGTTAATGAAGTCTAGAGTTTCAAGGCATTAAGGTAAGTTTATATACTCTCACTAACATGAGGATAAATTATTAATATGTTTGGGTATTGGGTTTTGGATACCTAATAAAATATGAACCCTTAAAACAAATTCAAGTCTCTTCAATGACCACTTACAGTCAGATGAAGAGGAGTGCCTTCAAAGGGATTTGTGATAAAACATTAAGTTCTCAAGGTGTTGAGGAATATAATCAGTTGTCTCAATGGCATGAATATAATTTTTAAGCTTAATTATTGCAAGCAGATTTTATAAAACACTAATACTACATACCAATTCCAATTGAATATACACATGCAAAAAGAAAACATGTAGGTCTATTTAGGTGACTAAGAACACTCCAAAAACTTGATATAATAGTGTATGAGTGATTGGGAGGTCATAAAATAACTAAAATATCCAAATTTATTAATGATCAAGAATAATTAAATCAAATAATTTGAATATAAAATACTAAGCAAGGGTCATAGGACTAATTACCTCCACATACTCCAAACACAAGTCTCCCCACCTAGGCTAGTGAAGTTTTTTTCTTGAGGAGATAGAGTTCTATGGGAATTGGAGGAGAGTTTCATGGTGATTAAAAAGCCTCACATCACTCTTATTAACACCTTAATTATAAGAGAATAATGGAATTTATGCCTACTCAATAAGGTAGGATATAGTCCTATTCATTCTTGAGAAGTTTGTACTTATTTGACAAGAGTTTGAAGGACTATAGGATGAACAAGAGAGAGTGATATACTTGAAAATAATTTTAGGGTAATGAAATAACTTTACAAGAATATAAAACTCAATAACTAAAGTGAAATAACATGGTATCATACCCTATTCAATCAAGTAGTAGTTTTGAGTGCATACATAGGCCTATAAGGTAGTCCTAAAGAGATGAAGATGGCCAGTCACTGAAGTTGAGACCTTTGAGACCCTAAGGAGATGATAAAGGGTATATATAAGCATATTATGAAGAACTCAAACCATTTATAGTGAATAAAATGTGAGAACATAGGTAGTTAAGGTATGTTAGGCATCTTAGCTCATAGACCCTAGGCCTAAATAACCCATTCATGAGGGTATGGATGAAGAATATGTGGTAAGTTGAAACTAGAATGGATGAGATGGAAGGTAATGATATAAAAAATATAATGAATTCCTTTATGATATACCATAAGTAGTCTCTTAATAAAAGGAACATTTTTTTATGTTGCCTAGTATATTAGTAAAGTAAATCTTCTTCAAAACATAGTGGGTTCTTTTTCCATGCATAAGGAGCACTTGGGTATTGAGGTTATCATGTATATAATGGGATTAGAAGTGGATGAACATAGTCATGTAATTATGGATGGTATGGTGAAACTACAAATTATTTTGGCCTTTGTGGTCCAAATGAATATATCTTCATTCCCTTAAGATGTTGTGATGTGGAAGGCGAGTATTAAAGGGAACCATTACCAATTATGGGAAGTGAAGTAAGTTCAAAAGAAATATAAAAATTTGAGGTTACAAAGTGAGTATCACATGGAGTTGAGGTGATCCTTATAGACTAATAATATAAAATGCAAGTTTTAATATCAAATGTAAGAAATACTTAAGATGAATAATAAGGAGTCAATATTTTTGGTATGTTATGCTCTTCTCCCTAGGGGCATTGTAATTACTTGTTAAATATGATAAATATAAGTAATAATTTTTTATAATTATGGTTGGCTATGTGATTTTTATCCTCCTCTAGTGGATATTATCTCTCTATCAGTCTAGAGGGGTATGAATTAGTTTTTGTTAGTGTGGTAATCCCTTGAGTTGTTCCTCGAGTACTTGTTTGCTATATGGAAGTTCCCTATTTAACTTAGAAAAAACACATTATCAATCTCAATTGTCATAATAAATTCATCAAGATTATGTGAATTAGGCCTTATAGCATTTTAAATGTATGCATGTTTTTTTTCTTATGTCATAATTGGCTTTACAAATATTTGTGTTAATGGTACTTATGTCTTAGCATGTGATTTGATTAAGGATTTATATTATACATTAATTGTTTGAGTCTTATTATTATATTTATATATGGTTGATTCATATAGATAATGAGTAATAGCTGAAAATTTCAGATTATATGTAATACTTAACTTCAACAAATATGAATTAGATGCATTCATTTATACTAATATTTGCACTTTCAGGAGTTTTCAATAAATATAAAGGGGAGAAATTTAATTTTCAGCATCTTAAATATATTTATCCTAATTATAAATAGTGTATATGGTCAGGAAGGAACTAACTATAGAGGATTACACCACTCTTGTAGCCACACTATCTAATCCCATGGTGTGCATTGAGAGCAACCTTTGGGCTAACCACTTACCATTGCACTACAAGAATAAATAGACTAAGGCTTTCTATGGATGAAACCAAAATTATAAGCCTTTCATATATACCATGAGGTACGTGAAAGCTAAAACCCATTAATCATGTTTTCTAATGTCTTGAATATTGGGGTAGTACCCCAAATACCATGGAGCAATAAAAAATGACAATCATTTTGCCCATAATGACAAGTCCTATGAGTTTTAAAAAAATTAGAACATAGTTTCTAGGAAAACAAAAAAAGAATTAAAATTAAAAAATTAAATCATAAAATAAAGGCTCAAAAACAAAGGTTAAGATTCACCAATATTTTTTACCCTATTTTGATAAAACAAAAAATGAATTAAGAAGTGTTATATGATTATATAGGTGTAAAACTAGAAAAATCAAAATGTTAAATATATACAATATTCAACTATTCTAATTTTAAAAAATTGTTAAATATGGAAAGTTGTTATTTTGGGAAAGCATTAAGGATAAATAAGACTTATTTTGCACAATAGTATTTGTTGACTATTCTAACTATTTGGTTATGAAAGTTAGAAGAATAAGTGATTATGCAAGCTTGTAATCAAGAATAGAATCAAAAAATTAGAAGAATATGAGGTGAATGTGACATGTCTTGGTTGATTTTTCATCTAAAATTATCATTACACCTATAGCACCTGTGGATTATGAGAAATCTAAGAAATTCACATGTAGGGTTTCGCCACACAAATCATTTTTTGTCTTCTTTTATTCTTGTTAAGGTGTGGAGCTAAAAGCTTCAACTATTTGCAGACACAAGGAAGGATGCTGAAGAACTAGAGCCACCAACGTCGACAGTATGACCGATGTCAGTCAGATGTAGTGGAGAAGGAGACCGATGACGGCAGGGAGTCAGCTGATGTTGGTAGCACCAGACAAGCAGGGACCGGTGTCGGTCGCCTGTGTGGTCCAAAACTGTTTGTTACACGAACAGTTAGTTGAACTGAGTGTTTGCATGCTAAGGGGCTAATTTAAGTCACGGGCTGTGTTTCTAATTTTAGTAGTTAGAGTTCTATTTTTGTAAGTATGGGATCTTATTTATAGACCCATAAGGCATGTATTGTAATTATTCTAAGGCAAGTAAGAGCATTGAAGCAAGTAAGGTCAAGGAGATCTACAGGTGTACGATCAAGGAGATCAGCTGAAGCATTCAAGGAGGGATAGCAACTCAGGCTTTAGAGTTGTTGTGTTGAGCAAGAGAGAGAGGGAAGAAGGTCTTGAGGTGTGGCAAGCCTTTGAGGTGGAGGAAGAAGTGGCATCTTCCTTATTGTATTTTATTCTAGTAGTATTTAATACAAGAGTGTGTATTGTCTCTCAAATTCTTTATTGTCTCAAGTTTCTAGCTACTTTATCATTCTAGTATAATTCCATGTTTAATTGCATATAAGAAAGTAATCAATTGTACTCTAATTGGTAGAGCTACAGATCCCCTGATAAGTGGTATCAGAGCTACAGTTTGCAGGAAGCAAGGTATTGTTTTTGATTACAGGTCATTCATAGGGTTTTCTGATTGAGTGGGAGTTCAGCAATGGCAGAAGAAAGCAGGCTACGAATGGAGAAGTTTAACGGAAAGAATTATCAACATTGGAGGATGCAGATTGAGGACTATTTGTATCAGAAGGATTTGTACTTACCGTTGGGTGGGGTTGCATGCAAGCCCACAAATATGAAGGATGAAGAACAGAACGTTCTTGATCGGAAGGCTCTTAGTTCCATAAGGTTGAGCCTTGCATCATCTGTGATTTCCAGCTTATCACAGTGCAAGACAATGGAAGAGTTGATAAAGTCCTTGGCAAATTTATATGAAAAGCCCTCGGCTTCTAATAAGGTATATCTTATGAAGCAGCTATTTACTTTGCAAATGCAGGAAGGTAGATCGGTACATACTCATCTCAGTGATTTCCATGGTTTGGTAAACCAATTAGCTTCAGTTAATATTGATTTTGATGATGAGGCAAAGGCTCTCTTGATTTTATGTTCTTTGCCTGAAAGTTGGGATGGTTTGGTTATGGCAGTAAGTAATTCTACATCTGATTCTAAAATCTTAAAAGTTGATGATGTGAGTGTGATCTTGAATGAAGAAATACGCAGGAGAAGCATAGGTGAATCATCAGGGAATGCTCTAAGTGTAGAAAGCAGGGAAAGGCAAAGGGAGAAGGTTGAGAAAGGGAAATCAAGGTCGGGAAGGAGATCCGAGTCCAAAGGTATTACCTGCTGGTTTTGTGGAAAGAAAGGACATACAAAGAAGGAGTGTTGGTTGAGAGATAAAGAAAATCAACATGCAGGTATGGAAGAAGCAAAGGATGCAAATATTGTGATACAGGATGCTCTCATACTTTCTTCGAATAGTCAGGTAGGATCATGGATTTTAGATTCTGGTTCATCTTTTTATGCATCCCCAAACAGAGATTTGTTCTACGAGTATGAACAGGGAGACTTTGGAGTTCTTTATTTAGGGGATGGTACGCCTTGTCAGATAGTTGGCAAAGGGAAAGTGCAGCTGAGATTGCAGATTAACAACACGTGGGTGTTGAAAGAGGTCATGCATGTTCCAATTCTGAAGCAGAGTCTAATTTCTGTAGGAAGGTTGGGAGATGAGGGATGCACAATAACCCTCACAACGGATTCTTGGAAGGTTACCAAGGGAGCACTTGTTCTAGCAAGAGGTAAGAAAGTAGATACTCTTTATCAGTCTACTTGTATTACTGATTCTACTTCTAGTGTAGATTTGAAGATGTGGCCTAATAGGCTTGGTCACAAGAATAGGAAGGGAATGGAAGTTCTTGATTCAAAAGGTGTGTGTTCAAATTCAAAAAGCATAAATATAGCTCATTGCAGAAAGAGGAAATTTGATGCTTTTGACAAGAACAAAGAAGCCTTGGTGTTTATGGAGGAGATGAAGGACAGAGACCAGTCACAAGGGCTGAATAAATCTGAGTAGGGCAGCATGGATAGAGGTATGATCCAAGAAGAGCTCGTAGATGAAAATTTCATCACTTACAGGAACACACAGACACTGATGTCGGTAGCTTGGCACCGATTTCAGTCATCCAGATACCGACATCGGTCATGTGCAGACCAACAGGGTCGGTAGGTCAGACAGGAGAAGTTTGACGTCGGTCATAAGGACCGATGTCGGTAGGAGGGACACCGGCGTCGGTTAGGGAAATGACGTCGGTAGTCAGGATCAGTGCAGGGAACTGACATCGGTCAGGAGCAGACTGGGAGATGGCATATATCGGTCACTAGAATAGGTGTTGGGTGAATCAATTAGTCTCAAACACCCATGTGGAGGTCAGGAAAGGTATGTGAACCTCATATTCATTGTTCACCTTCTTTATATTGCTTACTGATAGTCATGAACTAGGAAGATGGAAGAAGCAATGCAGGTAGAATCTAGAAACAGTGGGAGCTTGGCATGGATGGGGAGTGTGTCCTTAGAGAGCCAAACAAGTATTTATTGGTAGTGTTGTTAGCTGGAAGGAAGCACTGGATAGAGGGATGGATTCCCATTTTAGAGAAGAGAGTGGATGGACACATGAGACAGAAGGCTATGGTATATGGTCTTGATTATGCTGCAGAACAATGGAGGTTTGACCATTGTATTTTATCTTTACCAGGTTGGATAATATTAGCTACATTATCCTGTTACTATATTGTGTTACTTGTTGCAGGGTTTCATATACAAGGAGTTTTCTGAGCTAAGGGTAGAGTTGGTTCAGAAGTATGTCATGGAGAATTTGGGAGCAGCAAAATTCTTGTGGCATAAGAGACAGGTATTACATCACAGGTTTGTGTGGTGGTTGGTCTTCAAGAGTGATGTTAAAGAGGGATACATAGCCTAAGGAACAAAATAGATGGTGTACAGGTACAGGTACAAGTTGCAACTGTTTATCTCCAAGTGGGAGATTGTTAAGGTGTGGAGCTAAAAGCTTCAACTATTTACAGACACAAGGAAGGATGCTGAAGAACTAGAGCCACCGGTGTCGGCAGTATGACTGATGTCAATCAGATGCAGTGGAGAAGGAGACTGGCGATGGCAGGGAGTCGATCGACGTCGGCAGCACCAGACAAGTAGGGACCGGCGTTGGTCACCTGTGCGGTCCAGAACTGTTCGTTGCACGAACAGTTAGTTAGTTGAACCGTGTGTTTGCATGCTAAGGGGCTAATTTAAGTTGCAGGCTGTGTTTCTAATTTTAGTAGTTAGAGTTATATTTTTGTAAGCATGGGATCTTATTTATAGACCCATAAGGCATGTATTGTAATTATTCTAAGGCAAGTAAGAGCATTGAAGCAAGCAAGGTCAAGGAGATCAGCTGAAGCATTCAAGGAGGGATAGCAACTCAGGCTTTAGAGTTGTTGTGTTGAGCAAGAGAGAGAGGGAAGAAGGTCTTGAGGTGTGGCAAGCCTTGGAGGTGGAGGAAGAAGTGGCATCTTCCTTATTGTATTTTCTTCTAGTAGTATTTAATACAAGAGTGTGTATTGTCTCTCAAATTCTTTGTTGTCTCAAGTTTCTAGCTACTTTATCATTCTGGTATAATTTTGTGTTTAATTGCATATAAGAAAGTAATCAATTGTGCTCTAATTGGTAGAGCTACAGATCCCCTGACAATTCTTAAACCCCTTAGGGCATGTTGAGGTCAACATACCCCCCATTTTTGAAAAATGGGGACCCATGTGTTAAATTGTGTAAATTTATGCATTGAAATTGAAAATGCACTTGGCCAGAATATCATTAGCATGATTTCACATATTTTTATTTGAAGATAATTCACACTATGGTATAACTAGCTTATTTGTTCATGGTTGTTCTTTAGTCTTATCTAAAGTGTTAACATTATATATTTGTGTTTCAAGTTATAGGTTTAATGGAGCCCATTTGGGGTTGAGCATGCTTAGAATTTTGTGTTTAAATGTTAAATTGATCATTTATTAGCCTTGATCTATTTGATTAATTAAATTCATGTTCATAAACCCTATCCTAATGTTTTTCCTGGACCTTCTAATTCAAATTTAAATTTGGCAAGAAATTTTATTTTAATTTTAAGCAAAAATAATTTAAATGCCATGGACTTTGTTTAATTTTTATCCTAAGACCTAGTTGTGTTTTTCAACATAACCATGCCTTAAGCTAAAAATCATAATTTGGTATAAATAATTGCATGGTCCCTTTGTTATAAATCATAGCCTAAAGCCTTATCCTAAGGTTTATCCTATTTATCAATACAATGAAAACCTTAGGCTAAGCCCTTAGGTTATGTCATTTTAATATATATAGGATCCTTTTATTATGTTCCTAGCTTGGTTTAGCTAAATTATTTGCATGGTCCCTCTTTTTACAAATTTAGACTAATGCTTTAGTCCTAAGGCCCCATTAATGTTTATTAACATAAATGAGACCTTAGTCTTAATAATGTATCCTAATTCATATATGTCTCTGAGCCTAACTTAAACCTTTTGCATCTATGTAGGATAGATGACTCATGGTTAATTGGATAGATCAAATCTAATGGAGCATGATCAGTGATGAAAAGTAGTGAACCCCATTTTAAAGATTGAGCACCTTTTGGAAATAAATGGCTAGTGTTGATTTAGACCATCTTGATCAAACAAAGTGAGACCATGTTGAATAGTCATAAGGCCTATGGGATAGACATGTGGCATAAAAAAGGAGGCTAGAGTCAATGAGTAGTCAACACATGTCACACACATAATGTAGAGAAAATCAGATGAGGATAAGTGGCAAGGTTGGTGGAAAGTCCCCATAAATATGTTAAAATTGATAGTCACATGACCATCAAAGATGTTATCATGGACATCAAATGATGGTTGTAATAACATCAGTATTAACATAGTAAAGATCTTAGACCATGTGTTTAACATTGGTGGTCACATGACCATTAAAGACATTCTTGTAGATGTCAAATGATGGTTGCAAAGATGTCAATTTTAACATGGTATGCCTGGATCCAAATTTTAAAAAGATAATGGACATTGATGAATAGAATGAGCCATGACACCATGGAAATACCATGTTAAATCTATATGAGTGCAATTGGCCAAGTTAGAGACTCTACAAACTTGGTAATATAAAGAATGGGAGCTAAGCTTTTAATCTTTAAACTAATCATGCCATTGGAGCACTATATATCTTTGAGTATCTTGAAGATGGGACCATGCTTATATTATATAGCATTAATGAACAATAATGACCATATAATAGTAATTATAAGAACACATCATCACCCAGTAGGTCTTAAGTTAGGTGAAATAGGAATATCCTTGTTGTAACCAACATTGTATGTATTTATAAATGGGATATTCTTTTATACAAACACGTGAAATTTGTAAGGGCATAGATTGTCTATAGGTCAATTCAATAGGAAAGATCATTTGTTTTAGAACATTTGAAAGGACACCTATCTTACACACATGTTCAAATGTAATTGGATTATGACCAATTAACATGATTCTTGACATCTTATAAAAGAAGCATTGTCATGTGTAAAAAATAGGGAGGGAATTCTTAGAACCCGATTACTTTGTAAACTAGGAACAGTTAATATGAGCAAGAATTTCTATAAATATTGTCCAGTATTTGCTTATGTGAAGTGCTATATGGTTTCTCTCTTAGTTGTCTGGGTTAACTTTTAGATTTAAATGGTTCCTATGGATTATGTATATGTATCTTAGATGTAGAGTTTATAATTTATGCATTTGTTAAATTAGTTTAAGGTTCTTAGGCTAATTTCATCTACTATACTTATTTTGCATTTGGGCTAACACTATTTTCTTATAGGAGTGAATCTTTAAAGTGAGTCTGGTTCTTATTTACCTCATTTCATACCTTCCTTTAAAGCTCTCCTGGTGTATGTTTTGGTTTAGGATTAATCTATTTTATTTCATACATTGGTTAAATGCATGTTCAAATGAGATTGGAACTTTGTCATAACGTCTGAAACAAGGTCAACAACATCCTTGTTTCTACCCTACCCTTCCTTTTGCTTCTTTTTTAACCTGATCACCTTAGTTTAATTTTCATTATAAATAGCCATATTAGATTAGTATTAGATTATTTTTTGATCATAATTCACTATTTTTAACATAGTATACTACATTTTTTACATAGATCTACTATTTGGACATGATGGCTCCCAACCACCAAATAATATAAATATTGTGAAATAGTCACTTGTTCTACCTCTATTCCACCAACAGATAATAGGATTATTACAACCCATAACTCATGCACCAAATTATTAGAGTTATATAATGAGAAGTATTTCTAACACTCTAGGCACCTGTGGTACACATTTAGGCATAAATAGGAGGACCTTCATTGGTGCTAAAAGTAGGGCCTTTAGTTAGATATCTATGAATTTGTAGAATCCTTGCTCATTTTGGTGAATTATGTCCAAAGATTGATGTATTGTTTACATATTAGTGCTTATTTGAGCATAATTATCTAAATATCATCAACCTTTATGGTTTTAGACTAGTCTTTGGGATTATTTCAACCAAAGATTGATATTATTTGAGGATCCATATACATTCATGTAAAGGTAGTTCATGCTTTTGTGTTTTCTGCATTTAAGTTTAGTAATAGCAGATTATGTATAAAGATTGACTAATTCTTTAAAAATTTGAGTTTATTCAAGATTAGAGATGTAAATATCCATTTCATTCATCATTATATATGTATATTTGAGACTATTCAGTTAAAGGTAGTCATGATTTACATATATTTATGCAAAATTATCTTAACATGTAAACTTAATCATTGTAATTTACAAAGGTTAGTTTGATAGATCATATTTTAAATAGGTTTCAAAGTCACAATTTGGAATTTCCTAAGGCAAGGCTTAGGTAATCAAATTTCCCAAAGTCTTAATGTTTCACCAGTTTAAGGTACTCATGTGTTTATGGTATGGCCTGGGTAGGTGGTTTTTCAATCAATGTGCCAGGTATAGTACATTATCTCCCTAGAAATCTTGAAAGGTATTTGTCTTATTTCATTCCAAATAATATTGTCACTAATGAAGATCATATTAATTCATTCAAGGCTACTCTAAGATTATTAAATGTAGTTCATGAAGATTTAACCTATAGGTTATTTCTATTTACTTTTAAAGATGCCACCTATGAATGGTTGCTTAACCTTCCAGAGGATTACATTACTAGATGGAATGACTTTAACAATGTATTCATTAATCAATTTGGAAAGATAATTAGTCCCTATGTTTTATATTAGTGGTTCACCATAATTAAAATGGACATCAATGAAACCATCAGGGCTTTTAATGTTTAGTTTTAAAAAATGCTCAGTAGAACTATAGCCCCTTATAAACCCAATGAGGCTTTATCCTTAGAAATATATAAGGATGTTATAGGTCCCATGACTTGCATATTATTAAAAAGGTCTCTACTAGTCATAAATACATTTATCTAGGGCTACTCTAAATGTATGATCATTAATGACCAAATATAGCCTCAGGGTTAGATGGTGTATTCCATGCCTAATGTCAATTCAAATTATCCCATCTAGAATGTCATTCCTAGTATACCTACTTTTATACTAGTTTAGAACCATTCTCTTTTGAGTCATATATACCCTATCCAAAACTTATATTTCTTAAATAACACTACAAGTGGATCCCATCCATTAAATCATAGAACTCTAGTACCCAAAGCTAGTATTGATGCTCTAATTTGTGAGCTTGAGACACTAACAATTTCAAATGACTTGGTATTATAAATTGTTCAAAAACTAAGTACTAACTTTATTTAGTTGCAAAAATAATTAATAAATACAGGGGAATGCTCTAACAAAAATTATGCTTCTCAAAGGTTTGATAGGCCTCCCAATGAGTTTCATGATAATAAAAATAATGTATCATTAGAAAACATAGATATTGTTGTGACTAACCATTGCAATATTTATGAAACCTTTGAAATTATGCCTAATCAAGACTTTATTGTAGGGACATCTATATTTGTAGGAGCATCTCAAGATTTCATGTAGGCCTTTGATTCTAAATTTGAAGATGAGGATGAGGATGGGGATGAGCCAATGGAATAAATTGCATCTAAAATGACTTGTGTTCTTGAAGAGATTACAATTCAAGGCCAACAAGACATCATCATAACATCTATAGATGAAGAAGAAGAGTTACTAGAAATGGATATGGGTTAAGTACAAGATGATATTCCTCTAGAAGGTAGCCATAAAGATAACCCACATGGATTTATTTTTGAAATGGAGAATACCCCTAAAGAAGATGATCACTAACAGAGGCCATATCATGATTTTTTGAATGTAATAAAATAGATGGAGATGTTAAATAATGGGATATAGCAACACATGGATGTTTCATTTGAGGATTACACCAATGATCTGGAGTTCCCAAATGATGATATTGTTTTGGAGATCCAAACCCAAGATAAGCTAGAGCCTAAGTGGACAAAAGAAATGCCTTCCTTTACTAAGGATGAAGATGAAGTGGGTGAGTCAGATCAATAATTGTCATATGACTCCATTAAAGGGTCAATATTATGGGACCAATATGTTTCTGATGATGATATTCCATGTGAACATCATTTAATTGATCAGGATGAAGAAGCTTTTTGGGATGACTTGGAAGATTTGTGTGTATAGATTGGTAGTCCTTGTCCACTTCAGAAAGAACCCAATGAAGACATTAGTCTAAGGATTATAGTTGAGATACCATTATTGGGTGAAGATGATATAATCCAATACATATCTATGTATGAAGCATAACTAACACTCATTCTATAAAGTAGGAGGATTTGGGAAGAAGATGATTAGGTCTTAAATTCATATCTTTGATCCATGCATCTGAGAATGCTAATAAGATACCTAGCCATGTCACCTAAAATAAATGAACATACAAGTGCTCATATCCACAAGAAGGGGCCATCAAATGGAAGTAATCATTCTTCAAGGTTTTGTAGTAAGCTAAATAATTTTCCAGTTGATTTGGGAGCTAAGTACTCTATATAGTTATTTAAAGGCTTAGTTTAGTTTCTTTATTTTTCTTTGTGTCTTACTTTCTTTCCTTCATGTCCCTTGTTTGTATATAATGTTTATATATATTTGTTTGCTTTTTATGATTTATTCCTTACTTTTTAGACAATTCTCAGCTTGAATTCTATCTAGAATGCTCAATAACTTCATAGTTCATAAATGCAGTTATGACCTCTCAATATTGGTTGACCATAGATTGTTAAAATGGGATCTTGATGTTGTAGTTTAGAGAAACTAGCAAGGACTAATACATAATTTAATTATTCCTTGATATTTTAAACCTTATTCTGACCTAAGCTTGGTTTTAATAAGGATTTCACATGTAGGATGAAAGCTTAAATCATTGAATCATAGTCATGTTTGGACTTAGAAACATTAATTACCTAGGACAAATTTTGTAACCAAAGATGATTGTCTAAAAATAAAACACTTGACCAAATCCCTAAACTTTGCTAACCTGGTTCCCAAACTTTGCTAAAAGCCAAAATGATTTGAAAAATACAAAAATAAGAACCTATTGCAAAATCAAAGAGATTTCTAAGTAGAGGTGATTCATGGTAATCTCCATCAGGGCTATGGATGTCTAGATGGAAGTGGAACAAGACCTTGAGTAGAGCCAAAGGCATATTTTTTAGGGATATGGATTCTTGGCTAGTAGCAAAGTAATTCCCAAGCCTCTCCTAAGCTAAAACATGGTTCGTAATGGATATTCAACATGATGAAAGTTAGTGTTAATGATTAAAGCCATGAACCTGAAAGTTGTTATCTAAATCCTTTAAAAATTAGCAAGTGGAATCAAAGCACACACACAACATGACTAAGTTTTGATGTTTGATTTTAATTTTGCATATGAAAACTTTGTTTTAAACCATCAACATATCTTAATAATGGTGCCTGATTAAATGGATTAAGTAGATTAATTATTAGTCTAAACTAGAGTCTCTAAATTATAACATATTGTTATGTTTCCCCCAAAGGTCACCATTTGTTGAGGTCAACATACCCCCCACTTCTAAAAAATGGGGACCCATGTGTTAAATTGTGTAAATTTGTGCATTGAAATTGAAAATCCACTTGGATAGAGTATCATTAGCAAGATTGCACATTATTTTTATATGAAAGTCATTCACACCATGGTCTACTTGGCTTATTTGTTCATGGTTGTGCTTTAGTCTTATCTAAAGTGCTAACATCAGATATTTTTGTTTTAGGTTGTAAGCTTAATGGAGCCCATTTGGGGTTGAGAATGCTTAGAATTTTGTGCTTCAATGATAAATTGATTAATTGTTAACCTTGATCTAATTGATTAATTAAATTCATGTTTGGAAACCCTAGCCTAATGTTTTAGATAAATCTTCTAATTCAAATTTGAATTTATCAAGAGATTTTATTTCGATTTTAAGTGGGAATAATTTAAATGCCATGGACTTTGTTTAATTTTTATCCTGCGACCTAGTTGTGTTCTTAAACACAGCCAATCCTTAAGCTCAAAATCCTAACTTGGTCTAAATAATTGCATGGTCCCTTTGTTACAAATCCTATCCTAAAGATTTATCCTAAGGTTTATCATATTTATCAATACAATGAAAACCTTAGGCTACATCATTTTAATATTTGCAATGTCCTTTTATTATGTTCCTATCTTAGTCTAGCTAAATTATTTGCATGGTCCCTCTTCTTTCAAATTTATATTAATTCCTTAGTCATAAGGTTCTGTACATGTTTAATAACATAAATAAGACCTTAGTCTTAAGAATTTATCTTAAGTCATATATGTCTCTAAGCCTGAATTAAACCATTTGAATTTGTGTAGGATCTATGACTCATGATTAATTAGATAGATCAGATCAAACAGAGTGTGATCAATAATGAAAAGTAGTGGACCCCATTTTAAAAATTGAGAACCTTTTGGAAATCAATAGCCAACATTGATTTGGACCATCTTGATCAAATAGAGTGAGATCACATTGAATAGTTAGAAGGTATGTAGGATCAACACATGGCATAACCAAGGAGCCCAAAGGCATCAAGTAGTTGATACATAACACACACAAAATGTAGATAAAATTAGATGAAGATAAGTGGCAACATTGGTAGACATCCCCCATAACTGTGTTAAAATTGATGGTCACACAACCATTAAAGATGTTGCCATAAATGTCAAATGATGGTCATGAGAACATCAATATTCACATAGTAAAGATCCCAGACCATTTGTGGACATAAAATTATGGTCACAAGGATGTCAATTTTAACAAATTAGACCTAGATCCAAATTTTAAAAAGGCAATGGATAGTGATGAAAAAAATGACCTGGGATGCCATGGAAATGCCAAGTTAAAGCTATATGAGTTCAATTGGCCAATTTAGAGACTCTATCAACCTAAATATAAAGAATGGGAGTTAAGGTTGAAATTTTTGAACTAACCATGCCATTGGAGCACCGTATATCTTTGAGAAGCTTGAAGATGGGACTAAGCTTGTATTAGATAGCATCAATGAACAATAAGGACCCTACATCAGCAATTATAAGAACACATCATCAACTAGTAGGTCTTAAGTTAGGTGAAATAGGAATATTCCTATTATATCCACCATTATATGATATTTTTAAATGGGATATTCTTTTATATAAACATGTGCCATTTGTAAGGGTACCATTTGTCTATAAGTTAGTTCACTAGGAAAGATCATTTATTTTGGAACATTTGAAAGGACACCTATCCTACACACATGTTCAAATGTAATTGGATTAAGACCAATCGACATGCTTCCTGACATCTTATAAAAGGATAAATATAATTTTTAAAAAAGGGGGAGGGAGTTCTTAGAACCAGATTACCTTGTAAATTAGAAGTAGTTAATATTAGCAAGAAATTCTATAAAGATTATCCATTATTTGCTTGTGTGAAGTGCCATATGGTTTCTCTCTCAATTGTCTAGTTTTGCTTTTAGATTTGAATGGTTATTATGGATTTTGGATATGTGTCTTGGATGAAATTTTGATAATTTATGCATTTGATAGATTAGTTAAAGGTTCTTAGGATTATTTCATTTACTAAACTTCTTTTGTATTTGGGTTAATGTTGTTTGCTTATAGGAGTGAATCTTTAAAGTGAGCCCAGTTTCTATTTTCCTCATTTCATACCTTCCTTTGAAGCTTGCCTGGTGTATGTTGTGATTTGGGCTTAATCTCTTTGATTTCATACATTAGTTAAATGCATGTTCAAATGAGATTGGAACTTTGTCATAATGTCTAAAAAAAGACCAACAACATCCTTATTTCTACCTTACCCTTCCTTTTGATTCTTTTTTAACTTGATCACCTTAGTTTAATTGTCATTGTAAATATCCATCTTAAATTAGTCTTAGATTAGTTCTTGATCATAATTCACTATTTTTAGCATAGTTTATTAAATATTTTACATAGATATGCTATTTGGCCATGGTGGCTACCAACCACCAAATAATATAAATATTGTGAAACAATCACTTGTTTTGCCTCTAGTCCACCAACAGATAATAGGATTATTGCAACTTGTAACTCATACATTGAATTCCTAGAATTCTAAAATGAGAAGTGTTTCTAACACTCTAAGCACTTATGGTACACATTTAGGCATCAATAGGGAACTTTGATAACTTGAAACCCTACAAAAAAAATGAGAGGAGTTTAATGTGATGAGATAATATCAATCACCCCCTTGATGATTGATCAATACCTACATATCTAATACCCTAAGGAGGGAAATCAAACCCAAGTAGTTATCCCACCTATAGTTAATGTGTAATTGTACTACTTTCACTATATGTATTCAACTAAAAGATGGATTTGATACTTTAAAATCATAGATTTTGACTTGATTTAAAGGTATTTTGGATTGGCTTATGGTTGGTCCTTAAGAATGATTCAGAATTTGTGAATAATAGATTAAATTTGATCGATGTGAAAAAGTGTAAATGCTTGTACCAAGTGAATAGAAAGTGGTGATAATTAATTACTCTTGACATGTATTTATAGGTGAATCTTTTGACATATTCCTTATAACCATGTGAAACATATGGGTAAACCCAAAAGGATGATTTAAAATTTAGAAACTAGTAGTTATTTGGTGTAAGATGTGACTGACCCAAGTGGATAGGGGCACAATGCACCTATCTGCTTAGAGCAGACATATATAGGAAGATCACAAACAACTATCTTTCCCAAGGGATAGTCTAAAGGTTATCTTTAGTTGCTTTAGCATCTGACATTAAGATTTATGTGTATTAGTAACAACAAAAAAGGGGTTGAGCCTACATAGAGATAATTTACTTAAAGGAATTGAGAAGAAGAATAATGTAATTATGCATAAGTCATATGGTTTGTAATGTGTCAATAATTAGCATTGTTAAGTACATGTGAACACATTCATGTATCTACACATGTAAACATCCCATTGAGGGGATCAATGGTAAGATTTTATTCATAAAAACTCATAAAGATACATGATATGAATTTTTCATGATATTTATTTATTTTTTACATGATTGGTTTGTGCTTTATCATATATATTACATCATCCATTTTTCTATACAAAAGTTTCCTAGTATACATGAGTGAAATATAGGACATACAGGTCATCTATGATATGAACACATAGATGTGGGACTTTCCTACACTCAAGAGTCACCTTTTTACACTAAAGGAATGTTCTTACTGGGGGCATATTTCTACTTTACACATATTATATATTTATATGATTCTTTTGATTTATCATAGTGTATTAATTTACAATGAGTATAAATTATTTTCTCTTACTCATACTATACAAATTTTTATTTCATTGGATATTGTATTTTGTTATATGTGATTATGGTAAATATTGATTATGTAGGTTAAGCTTGATTGTTCTATGCATGACTAATAATATTATTTATTCTTATTATGGCCCTAAGCCTCATGTGACATTTTCTTATCTATAATATGTGGCCTTGAACCTTGTGTGACATTTTCTTGTCTATTATGTGTGGCCTTGAACCTCGTGTGACATTTTCTAGTCAATTATGTATGACCCTAAGCCTTGTTTTACATTTTCATATCCATTATGTGTGGGTCTAAGCTTATGTGACATTTTATTATCTATTTCATGTGCCCCTAAACCTTGTGTGACATTGAGTGTTATTATCTGCTCTTTATTGTGTATATCATGGTGTAAATGATATTTATGGATTATATAACACCTCAGTCTTGTATACTTGGCAAACTCATACCCTAGTTGTTCCTCTCAATTTTGGGCCTATCTCACTGTCATAATTCTTTCATTTGCTCTATATTATGCCCTTTGGCATATCTCTTGGTATAACCAATCTTATGTTGATGACCCAAAAATTCTATCTTGCCCAAAATACTTAAACTTGCTTATCTTCCACCTCTATAAGTTTTGAGTCTACACATTCTTTCTTGTTCCCTAGGCACTAATGTCCTAAATAGACACCTGCATCAACATAAGTGTCCTACGTTGACTCAAATATCTAATGCCCTGAAGTTATCTAATTTGAAAATTAAACATATCTTAATGATTAGCCTAAGTGACTTAATGCAAGTTATTTCTCCAAAAGGATTGATATAAATACAATATCAACCCTCATTCATTCCTCACCTATAAAATACCTAAGGAAACTTATCAAATAATTTAATCAAGCATTCAATAAAGCAAAGATTTTTTATTTTATGTTATTATCATATAAATCATAGGAACAACACATAGACAAGTCTTAAGTACTTGAGTAACAACCTAAGAGACTAATTTTCCAAGTTATAAGCTACTCAACCCTAAAAAGATCTAGATTAGGGTTATCTAGGATTAAAGGGGATAGAGATAGTCTAAGGTACAAGAGTGATATATTATCTTTATAGTAAACTAATTATATGTTAAACTTAGATATAATAGATAATGAATTCCTTAAACTAAGATAGGATAAGAATAGTAAACATAGCTATGTTAGATATGGAAATAACAAAGAAATAATGTACTTAGTTGATTCTGATGATAATGTAATTATAGATCTAGAACAACCAAGAAGCAAACTAAAATAAGATTATATAATAGTCATCAAATTTTGGATTGGGTGCCTTTAGAGCCGTGAACACTAGTATCAACTTCTGATGGTTATGTCAATTATATTATTTGAACCTAACATAGGTATCTTATATAGAATACCTATTGGAAAAGGATGTGACCACGTGGATTCTTTTATATTTGTCTTTGTCTTCACTCTAGTGTATTTAGATATAGGTCATGGATTATCACTCCTCATGAAATTATAAAACCTTAGTTCTTCATCCTTATAGTGATCTTGGGGGAAAATGGGATAATGTGCACATGGTGTTGAAGTGACCTCAAAGATCCATATATCAATAAGTGTTAACTACATAGCTAATACTTTGAAGATGGTCTCATACTAATGTAGTTATCTCCTACATGTTGGATTGTGTGTGAATCATGCAATATGTGGAAAATAAAGTACAATAGTGACCTAGCTCATAACTTGGAAAATTGAGCTCTTAGGCTAATCCTTCATTACTTCAAGCTTGTGTATGTTTTATCCTCTTATGACTAATAAGAAAATAGGATAAAATAGGTAAGATTTGATTTATTGAGTGCTTGATTAAATTATTTAATAAGTTACCTCAGGTATTTTATAGGTTTTCTAGGTTAGGAAACAATAAGGGTTGATCTTGTATTTATATCAATCCATTTAAAGAATTAACTCAAATTAAAGCACTTAGGTTGATTGTTGGTATACATTTGATGGAATTAAACACTTAAATTGGAGTAAGACACCTATGTCGATGAAGGTATTTATTGTAGATGCTACTTCCCAAGGAATATGAAAGTAGGTATAGATTCAAAAGTTGTAGAGGTGGAAGATAGGTAGGTTTTAAGCATTCTGAGAAAGATAGGAAGTCTAGGTCATCAACATAAGACTAATCAAACCAAAAGATAGGCAAAAGAGCATAAGATAAAGTATATGTGACGCTTATAAAAGTGGTAAAGGTCCATAACTAAGAGGAAAATCCAAGGTATAAGCTTGCCAAGTGTACAAGACTGAGGTGATATATAATACATAAATATCATCTACATTTCCCCCTTTTAATCTAGTAATGAAATTACTAGTTTAAAAGATAATGAATGCATACATGGGTGTGTATAACACGCATTTCCTTTGTGTGAGTCCAACTTGAATGCTATTTTTGGTGACTGGTCTGTAACCAAGAGCATATTATAGTACATAATTAAGACATATAATCTAGAATTAAAAGTGTTAACAATATTGAAAGAGAAAGATAAAGGTTTAAGAGTACACTTGTGTATCAATGTAATCACCTTGACTATTGGTAAGTTGATTTGAAAGATATATTATTGTAATGATCTGAAAATAAGATTACAATATATATATATATATATATATATATCTAAAGAGATAAATATATTTGAAGTTACATTCCTCTAACCTTAGAGAAAAGTTGAGTTGCCACTTGGTAGTTGAGATTAGCTCAATCATGCACAAACCAATCATACTTATAACCTAGTGAACATGAATGATCAAAGTTAACTTATACCATTAAATTGGTAAGGCTAGATGATTCAATCAATTAGAACCTAAAAATTTAGTAAGATTAAGTCATTTAATCACCTCAATCATACCAAAAATTGAACCAACTACTATAGTAGATTGGCTAAATATAGTCTATAAAATCATATCTTGGTGGGTGATGATGGTCCCTAAGAGTGTTTTAAAATATAAAATTGATTTATATTTTGTAATAATAGGTGCACATTGCATAATATATTCACCTTAAATATGTATCATGCTAAAAATGTGTATAACAATGGTACCAATGTATAGAATTCTACCACAACTATGAATCTAAATTATATAATTGTGTGCTTTGGTTAATTTGTCAACTATGTAAGTGTGGAGAACATGCCTCTAAATCATGCCCCCATTATATATGGAGAAATTTCAAAATTGAAATGAGTGCCAATGTGGATTATATGCTTCCAAAACATGCCCCCACTTAATTTGGGTGTGTCAAATACTCTATAAGTGTGGAGAACATGTTTCTAAGCATGCCCCTATTAAATCTACAAACTATGTCCAATACTAAATAAGTGTGAAGAACATGCTTCCAAATCATTCCCCCATTAAATCTAAAAATTTTGCCCAATATTAAATAAGTGTGGATAACATGCTTTAAAATTATGCCCCCACTAAATCTAAAAATTGTAAATGTGTGGAATCCATGCCTATATTACATACCTCTACTGAATTTGAAAATTATGCCAAGTGTAGAGAACATGTCTTTATGACATGACCCCAATAATATTCCCCACTTTGAGGTGAGGGAGGAATAATAACCATTAGTTACCTCACCTTAAAATGATAATACAACTATATAATATATGATGGAACCATGTAGCATATAGAAGCAACATGTATAGGTAGATATAACATTAAAGTGTATAGAATAATGTGATCACATGAGGCCTAAGATGCATGATAAATATCATGGCAATGTCTATATAGTGACATTATAATATCAATAATAAAATTAATCATACATAAAAACACTCAAAAATATTTAAAAAGACAATGGTCTAAGTAAATTTCCAATAAGAGGCATGTTCAAATGTTTCACAATCAAAGAGATGCGACTTAGTCAAATACCCACAAAACCAAGGATGGAATATTAAAATTTCCATAAAATAAATAATGAAATATTCAAATGTCAAATAAAATACACATAGGCATGGGGGTCATAAACAAATTATCATATTCAAATTCTCAAGCAAGAAAGACAATAACAAGGCAAGACACTCAATGAAGTGCATATAAGAAATCGTAAGCAACTAATATAAACATATCATAGTATCTCATGGATAAAATATGTTATCAAAAAACATCAATTTCATAGCATATCAAGTACCCTATGAAATATATAATCATAAATAAAGGCATGAATAAGTACATATATGAGGTCAAAACATGATAATGTAAAGTGGTCATAAAATGATATAACCTGTAAGTATCATGATCATAGAGGTGGATACCCCCAATGTTCATGTGACATGATTAGAGGGAAGACCCAGCATATGAAATAGGAATAGATATTATATATGTGTATGCTTGTATCACACTCAAGTAGAAGTGTGACACATATGTGTATGTAGGAGTAACTGATATTCCATCTATTAAAAATGGAACTAACACATAGATGACTAGGAATCAATAGAGTATGTTTTATGCTAAAAGTGTTTTTGGATTTTTGAATGTTTCGTTGATTTTTTGGTATTTTTGGAATATGTGAAGAGTAAATATCATAATATGATCCCATACAAAGTATGGTCATATGTATCTCCCCACATGAAACCTCGTGTAAGGAAATTATGCTACTATCAAGGAGCATGTGTAGGTGCAATATCTATCATTTTAATTTATGTGATGCTCTATGTATCTATACTATGACTCTAAGTTTTTCAAGGAACAATTGGAATATTAGGGGTTCATGGGACCCATTTCTATGTGCTTTATGGCTTATTTGGAATAACAAAACTAGAAACATGTTTAGGTGCTCTGAATGTCTAAATATGGTACATAATAGAATATATGGATTATGTGGAATCCACTATATGTCTCTGATGTAATTTTGTCTCATGTATTGGACACCTAGTAAGGGGATTGACTATTAATTACCATTTTATGATAGATTAACATATATAGGTTTGATAGTTAGATGTCTAAGTATAAATTTATTTTATTTAAGAGGAAGCTCATGTGGATTTATAGAAACTATAATTACATGATTTCCATTAATGTATTTGACACACCCATGCACTATAAAATATATTAATCAAAATGTTTATATCCAACATCTTCCCAATTACATATCAAATATTCTTATGGAAGGTATAGCTGAAAAAGTAGTAACCACATGTGTAGGACCAATCTATGAAGGTAGGTCAATATCACCAAAAACCTTCCAAGAAGTCCATATAATTATCTGACTAATCTATTAGAAGGATATAAATCATGATGAGTATAACTCAAATGCATAATTAATTACATGGTGCAAACATTTTCACTTTATTCATTACCAATCATAACATTTTGTATAATCTATTGATCAAGAAATGCTCAAATAAATAAAGAATAAAGATTGGATTCATCATCATTAATATCAATATCATCATGAACCATAGGAGGTATATGTTGTGCATAAGTACCAATAATCCCATTTAATGGGTTCCCATAATATGATAGAGGCAGATGTGCATTATATGTCATTTACACTTTTGGTTCATACTTAGAATGGTCTTGCAAAGGATTGTTAAATATTTTCTATTTTTGGTGATCACCAGGTTGTGAAACCTGATTCCTTGGGGGGATCATCAAATGTAATATTTTGGTTATCAATGAGGTCTTATATCTTATTATTCAAGGTAAAACATATGTTATTATAATGTCTTAGTCTCTGGTGATAATCATAATAAGCATTTACATCATATCCTTTGGGTATAGGTATATTCATATCAACCTCTATAAAATAAGGGAGAGATATAAGTTGACACTCTACTAACTATATGACTAATAAGGCTGGAGACTCAAGTAAGCATGCAAATTGTCTATTTTTTTCATTATATAAGACAAGTTGATTTAGATACTATGGAACTATATTAATCATGGTGGTTATTTTCTTTTTAGACTTAGGATATTTTACCTTATAACTTGGCTCGATTATAAACTTGGTACTGAATTTAGATACAATAGGTGTGTTTGATACATAATTGATCTTATTTAATGAAATAAGCTTAATTTTATGATCATGTACAACATGGCATAAGTCATCAAAATATTTGAAATTCTTGAAAATAGTGGACTCATGTAAAGGAGAAATAAAACTTTACTTGAATATGTATTGAAACTCTTTATCTACCATATTATTGGTCATTTTAGCTAACATTGTCTTGTACCTCAAGACAGGTTCATTTCTCCTTGTTTAATTTTGGTAATTTGAGCACAGGAAACCTTTTAGAAATATTAATGGAAAAGTGTTCCAAAAATTGATTTTTAATAATTTTGAATTCTTTTAGGGATTGGAGAGGTAAATAATATAACCACATCAAATCATAGTCCTTGAGGCTTCTTGGGAATTATTTGGTCAAAATTTTATCAATTGAGTCATAATCAAGGAATGTCACATAAAAGGTTAAAATATTCTATTTAGGATTACCTTTTCCATCATAAAATGTGATCTTAGGTTTATAAAAACAATTTGAAAAAGGGTGCAAAGATATCTCAAGTGCAAGAGGGTTAAGTAACACACCTTGGGAATCAATAACATGAGGAGACTTTAAAGAGTTTTACTTAATGTTTGTAACATTTTCCTCTAAGTTGTTTATAACTTGAAGGAGTTTTTTAATTTTTTATCCATTGGGATTTACATTATAAAGTTTGGTAATCACCAAAGGTGATGTAATCATGGTTTTAATGGGCATAAAAACTGATATTTAATTTGAAACATTTAATAGCCCCATGGTAGATGTATCAATAGTAGTTTTAGGAAACAAAAGTTGGAAGACATAATCTATTCCTCCACTAGATGTAGGTGGATTGATAGGTATGGAATTATTTTTATTACCTTATAAGGATTCACCATTACTAGGTGAGGAAGCCTTAGTCTTATCATGTTTACTCATTTCATCTCTTATAACATAAAAAAATGCATCCATTAAGCTCTTGTTATTATTGAGATGAGTAATCGATGCTTCTTTATCCTCCAATTGAAAATGAGTTTTTTCATTAACATTTTCTATTGTTTCACAAATGAAAAATTTAAAATTTGTAACAAAGTACAATAATTAGGAAAATATGAAACACAAAACCCTAAATGACCTAGGTTTTGGTGTTCAAATGTTAGGTTCATCAAATGTTTATCCCTAAAAAAATATAGATTGGGGTTATCTAGGGTTAAAGGGGATAAAGATAGTATAAGGTACAAGGGTGATAAATTATCTCTTTAGTAGGTCAATTAAATGTTAAACTCAAATATAACATATGTCAAATTCATTAAACTGAGATAGACTAAGAATACTAAGTACAACTACACTAGATATAGAAAAATGTACTTAGTTGGTTTTGATGTTAATTCAGTTCTAGATCTTGAACAAGGATAAATTAGACTAGAGAATATTCTATAATAGTCATTAGATTCTAGATTTGGTGCTGTTATATCTACATACACTATCATCATCCTGGGATGGTTGAATTTATGTTACTATCTAATCCTAACACAAGTGTTTTGTATGGAATACTTGATATAAATGGATGTGGCCACATATATGCTTATAGGTTTGTCTTCCCCTTTACTCTAGTGAATTTATATCTAGGTCATGGATTATCATTACACATGAAATTATAAAACCCTAGTTCTTTATTCTCATAGTGACTTTTAGTAAAAATGGGCTAGTGGGCACATGGTGTCAAGTTGACACCAAATACCCTTCTATCAATGATCATTGATTATATATCCTACTTTAAAGAGGGTCTAAGACTGATGTAGTTCTTCCTTATGTGTTGGATTATGTGTGAATCATGTAATATGTGTTAAGTAAATATTGACCTAGCTTATAACTTGGTAGATTGGAATCTTAAGATACTCCTTCAGTACTTCATACCTATGTATGTGATTTCCCTATGACTAATATGAAAATAAGATAAAATAGGGAAGCTTTGGTTTATTGGGTGCTTGATTGAATGCTTTGATAAGTTACCTTCAGTCTTTTCTAGGTTTTGTAGATGAGGAATGAATGAGGGTTGATCTTGTATTTATATCAATCCCTTTATATAAATAACTTACATTACATCAATTTGATTAACCATTATGTTATGTTTTGTTTGAAAATTAGATTACACTTGCATCATATTAGGATACCTGTGTCAACACAAGTGTATATTCTATATTCTAGTGTCTAAGGAATAGGAAATTAGGTATAGACTCATAACTTGTAGAGATGGAACATAAGTAGGTTTTAAGCATTCTAGGAAAGATAAAAGGTCTAGGTCATCAACATAATAATATTTAGACCAAGAGATAGGCCAAGGGGTATAATATAGAGCAAATTTTAGACTTTTGAAAGTAATAAAGGTTCATAACTAATAACAATAGCCAAGGTTTGATTTTACCAAGTGTACAAGATTGAGGTGTTATATAATCCATAAATATCATATACACAAGCTAGGTCAATTTTTTACTTGCTTTTACACATATTACTTGATTCACACATAATACAAAATGTAGGGGAGAAATAAATAAATTTGAGGCCCTCTTCATAGTATTGGCTATATAGGTAGCCTTATTGACAAAGTGGTCATTAAGGTTAGCATGATAGCATGTGCCCACTAACCCATTTTTTCCCAAGGTCACTATGAAGATGAAGAATTAGGGTTTTGAAATTTCATAAGGATAGACATTCCATGACCTAAATTTAAATTCACTAGAGCAAAGGTGAAGACAAACCCAAAATAATCTAGGTGTTCACATCTTTTTCCATCAGGTATTCCATATAAGACACCTATATTACGTCTAGACAGAAGCATAGATGCAAACATCCAAAGATGAAACTAGTGTTTAAGGATACAGATGTACTCAAATTAGAATTTGGTGATTGTTCCATAATCATTTCTCAGTCTACTTCTTGCATGTTCTAGATCTAAGACTGTGTCAGCATTATAACTAGTTAAGTACATTACTTTTTTGTCATTTCCATATTTACCATAGTTGTACTTACAATTTTTAGCCTATCTCATTTTATTGAATTCAACATATGTTATATATAAGTTTATCATCTAACTATCCTATCATAGAGATATTTTTTCACCCTTTTACCTTAGGCTATCTCTATCCCATTTAACCCTATATAATCCCAATCTAGATCATTTTAGGGTTAAACATTTGGTGAACCTGACCTTTCAACATCAAACCCTATGTGGTTTAGGGTTTTTGTGTTTCCTATTTTCTTTATTATTGTAATTTTTTGTAAATTCTAAATTTTACATTTGTAAATAAATGGAAAATTTTAATTCAAAAACTCATTTTCAAATGGAAGATAAAGAAGCATTGATTACTCATCTCAATAATAACAAGAGCTTAATGTATTCATTTGTGTATGTTACAAGATCTAAAATAAAGAAACATGATAAAACTAAAGTTTCCTTACCTAGTGATGTTGAATCATTATAAGGTACTATAAATAATTCCATGCCTATCAATCCATCTATATCTAATAGAGGCATAGGTAATGTCTTCCAACCTTTGTTTCCTAAAACTACTATTGCTACATCTACCATGCAGCTAACACATGTTTCAACTCAAATACTAGATTTTATGGCTATTCAAACTATTATTACATCCCCTTTGGTCACTAATTCCCTTTATAATCTAAATCCAAATGGGTCCATAGTTCAAACACTCATTAAAGTTATAAATACCCTAGAGGAAAAGGTTACAAACATTGAACAAAATGTTTTAAAGTCTCCTCATGATATTGATTCCTAAGATGTGTTACATAACCCTCTTGCACTTGAGATATCTTTGTACCCTTTTCTAGCTATTGTTTTTTAGCTTAAGTTCACATTTTATGATGGAAAGGGTGATTTTAAATAGAATCTTCAATATTTTTATGTGGCATGCCTTGACTATACTTCCACTGATAAACTTTTGACCAAATTATTCCCAAGAAGCCTCAAGGACTATGTTGTGATTTGGTTCTATGATTTATCACTCCAACATCAAAAAGTATTCAAACCTCTTGTAGATTAGTTTTTGTCACACTTTTCCATTAATATTTTCCAAAAGGTTTCCTATGCTCAAATTACCAAAATCAAACAAGGACAAAATGAACCTATAAATGAATATGTCTTGAGGTACATGATAATGATATTTAAAATGAAAAATCCTATGGTAGATAAGGAGTTTCAAGACATATGCAAGAAAAGTTTGTTTGCTCCTTTACATGAGTCCACTATTTTCAATATGTTCAAATATTTTGATTACTTATTCTATGTTTTACAAGACCATGAAATAAAGTTTATTTTATTTATTAAGATTAAGTATGTATAAAACACAATAAATGAATATACATCTAATTCCAAATTTACAAACAAACCAAGTTATAAGGTAAATCCTCCTAAGCCTAAAAATCAAAAAGAAAACATGGTTAACATAGTTTCACACTAGGCTAAACAACGTATCTTATTTAATGCACTACATAGATAATTTACACACTTACTTGAGTCTTATAATTAATTACTTCCATGGATAGTACAGTGTCATCTTATATCTCTCCCTCATTCTATAGAGGTTGATATAATTAGACTTCTACCTAAAGGATAAGATACATGTGCATATTTTGATTATCACTAAGCACTAAGACATTATATAAATAGATGTTCTAACTTGAATAATGAGATACAAAATCTTATTGATCACCAAAATATTACATTTGATGATCCTCCCAAGGAATCTAGTTCGCAACTTAGTGATCACCATAAATAGAAAATATTTAACAATCCTTTTCAAGACCATTCGATAAAAGAACCAAAATTGAAAATGGCATATAATGCACATCCTCCCCCATAAATCATGGGCAACCATTAGATGGTATCTTTTGTACTTATACAGAACATATACCTCTTATGGTTTAGAGACATTATATTAATTTCAATGATACTAATCTCAAGGATGATGAATCTGATCTTAATTATTTATTCATCTAACCATTCCTTAATCACTAGCCTATACATAGTTTTTTAATTGATGATGGTGACATATAAAATGTTTTCACCATGAAATTAATTGCACATTTGGGTTATAAGTATCATGATTATGTACCTTTGATTATGTAGCATTTGAACATGCCCCTTATTTGTGGTCTCCTTGGACCATTGTATGTTGACTTACTTTTGAGTGTTATTATGTTCATGATTGATTTATTTTTTGAAATTGTATTCTTACTATATAAACATTTTAATGATATTTATCATGCATCTTAGGCTTTCATGTGATCACATTACTCTATGCACTTCAATGTTATATTTACCTAGACATGTTATTTTATATGCTACATGGTTACATTCATAAATTATTTAGTTGTCTTATTATTTTGAGGTGAAGTAACTACTAGTTTATATTCTTCCCTCACCTCAAAGTGGGGCATATCATTGGTGGCCCAGCATAGAAGCATGCTATTCACATTTGGCATAGTTTATAGATTTAGTGGGGGCATGCTTTGGAAACATGTTCTCCACACATTCACAGTTATAGATTTAGTGGGGGCACACTTTGGAAGCATGTTATTCACACTTATTAAATATTTGACACTTATATAAATTTTTTAGATTTATTGGGGGCATGTCATATTGACATGGATTCCACACATTCACAGTTTTAGATACAATGGGAGCATGCTTTGGAAACATGTTCTCCACACTTATTTAGTATTCAACATCTCCAAATTATAATGGGGGTATGTTTTGGAAACATGTCCTCCACATTTTCACTTATTTTAGTTTTCATATTTCTCCATATATAGTGTGGGCATGCTTTGGAAGCATGTTTTTTACACTTACACAATTTTTGAATTAGCCAAAACACATAGTTATATAATTCAAATTCACAGTTGTGGTAAATTTATATACATTGTTACCATTCTTATACATAGTTTTAGCAGGAGAAATTTATAAGGTGCATATGTTATGAAATGTGTGTCTAATATTAAAATATATAAATTAATTTCATATTTCAAAACACTCTCAAAGACTATCATCACCTATCAAGATGTACCTTTATGAACTATATTGAGCCAATCTACTATAGTAGTTCATTCACTTTTGGTATGGTTGAGGTGATTAAAACACTCAATCTTGCCAAGGATTTAGGTTATACTTGATTTTATCATCTATTATTACCAATTTGATAGTATTACTTGAATTTTTTCACTCATGCTCACCAATTTATTAGTATGATTAGGTTACATGGTTGAGCTTATCTCAACTTTTGGATGGCAACTTAGCTTTTATCTAAGGTTAGGGGTGTGTGACTTATAATATCTCTATCTATATCCTTATATATATATATATATATGTGTGTGTGTGTGTGTGTGTGTGTGTGTACTTTAAATATTTATATATATTTGTCCTAATATCAATTTCAAATCCTTAAAATGATACATATTTTAAATCAAGTTGACAATAGGCAAGGTAGCTACAATGATACACAAGTGTACTCCTAAATCTTGAATTTCAATTTCAATCATTTGAAATACTTTCAATTATGTATTGTAACATTCTCTTGGTTGTAGGTCACTCACTAGAAAATCACTCAAGTTATACTCATGAAATGGTAATGTTTGTTATGCACACTGAGGTACGCATTTTTTCTCAATTAAACTAGTAATTTCATTACTAGATTAAAGAGGGTGAAAATGTAGATGATATTTATGGATTATATATCACCTCAATATTATACACTTGGAAAAATAATACCTTGGTTGTTCCTCTCAAATATAGACCTTTCCCACTTCTTAAAGTCTTGCATCTACTTTATCATGTCCCCCTTTTCCTATATATTGGTATAAATAGTCTTATGTTGATGACCCAGACCTTCTATCTTGCCTAGAATGTTTAAAACCTATTTATCTTCCACCTCTATGAGATATGAGTTTGTACCTAATTTCCTATTCCTTAGATACTAGTGTCTCAGATAGACACTTACATCAACATATGTGTCCTACTCTGACTCAAATATCTAGTGCCCTACAGTCATCTAATTTTCAAATGAAACATTTCCTAATGGTCAGCTTGAGTGCTTTAATAAAATTTATTTCTCCAAAAGGATTGATATAAATACAAAATCAAATCTCATTCATTCCTTGCTTATAAAATACCTAAGACAATGTATTAAATCATTCAATCAAGCATTTGATAAAGTAAATATTTCCTATTTCATCATATTATCATATCAGTCATGAAAAAAACACATACATAAGTATAAAGTATTAAAGAAGTAGCCTAAGATCTATATTTGCTAAGTTATAATCTAGGTCAGTATTATACTATCTTTTGTATATATTACATGATTCACACACAAGCCAACACATAGGGGATAACTACATTAGTTTGAGTCCTTATTTGGAGTATGGATATGTAAGTAGTGCTCATTTATAGAGGAGTATTTAGGGTCATCTCAACACCATTTTTACACTAACCCATTTTTCCCTAAGGTTACTATGAAGATGAAGAATTAAGATTTTGTGATTTCATGAGTGACAGTTTATGACCTAGATCTGGATACACTAGAGTGAAGGTGAAAACAAACCTAGAAGTATCTAGGTGTTTGCATCCTTTTATAAAAGGTATTCTATATAATAACCCTATGTCAAGTTTAAACACTAACATTAACACAACCATCTAAGGCTAAAATTAGTGTATGAGGATATAAAGGTACTCAAATAAAAAAAGTTGATTGTTCTAGAACCATCTCCTAATCTAATTCCTACTTATTCTATATCTAGAATTGTGCCAGCATTAGAACCAATTAAGTACATTAATTATTTGTCATTTCCATACATAACATAATTGAACTGAATATTTTTATCCTATCTCAATTTAATGAATTCAACATATGTTATATTTATGTTTATCATCTAATTATCCTAATATAGAGATAGTTTATCACCCTTGTACCTTAGTCTATCTTTATTCCCTATAACCCCATATAACCCCAATATAGATCATTTTAAGGTTAAACACATGGTCTGTTATGATCCTGGTGGGTGGATTCACTAACAGTCCAAGATTTTTGTGTAGCAGTTCATTACATTTGGTATCAGAGCAACCACCCATGTTTGAGTCACAGCGGGTGGGTTACACTGGCATTACAGTGTTCATCTTGGGCTTGTACATGTAGTGGATCTTGTGTATGTGTGCAAATCCAACCCAGAGTCTGGGCTTCAGAAGCATGGTGGGATGTTATGATCCTGGTGGGTGGATTCACTAATAGTCTGGGCTTTTGGTGTAGCAGTTTGTTACATGGTCATAACATCATGTGTGATTGTTTTAATTTTTTTTCTATGTGTGGATGCATCTAAGATTGTATATTGATCTTACTTGTGTCATGATCTATATCATGCACTCTTTTATTATTTGTGATACCATCATACATATCATGCACCTTTTGTGCAGTTATTACTTAGTTTATGGATACTCATTATTATGTTTACTATTCACTATGTTTCCCATTGTTATATTTATCTTGACATGACACTTGTATTATTTTGGATACATGTTTTAAGCATACTCAAATGACTTATCCCTGCTATGATGATATATTCTCTACATGTTACTACATGATTTACACTAAATATATCTTTTTATATATAACATGGTGCATTTAAAATTTTATTTTGAGATGATTTATTCATAGGATACAATCCTCACCTCAAAATAGGGGCTTACATAGAGGATTATCTTATAAATTAATCATCCATAGCTATAAAAAATTCATATTTTGGACACATATTACTTTGGAATGGTATAGATTACACAAATTATTATAAGTTTTATTCATATATGAAAGGTTTTTCACATATATTTAACATTTATATGATAAAATTACATTAGTATAGTATTTATATTTTTAGACACTATATATAAATTATATAGCATCTTAATCTTGTAGACTTGGAAAATACATATCATGGATGCATATTCAACTTCTGGACCTTTATCGATACTAAAAGGCTTGCATACACTATCTCTTTGCACCAATTTTTTCATCTCTTAGTTTGACCAATGTTATTATTATGACTTAGACCTTATGTCATGCTCATAATGTTATAAACATGATTATCTTTCATTTCTAAAAGTTATGGACTTGTGCATGTTTTCCAACTATTTAAAACTTGCATCCCAATCAGATGATTACATTAATGCAAGTATCTTATCCTAATATAAGTGTCCAATGACATAAAGTCATCTAATTTATAAATGAAAGATATAACTATGGCCAACCTAAGTGTTTTAATGTGATGTATTATCTAAATGGAATGATATATATACAAGATCAACCCTTATTTATTCTTGACCTAGCATAAACCTAGTAAATCACAAGGTAAAATACCAAAAGCATTCAATCAAGAATTCAAGTGAGCAAGGCTTCCCCATTTTATCCCATGTCCACATAAATCATAGGAATAACACATATATAGGTTTTAATTACTGAAGGAGAATCCTATGAGCCATATTTGTAAAGTTACAAGCTAGCCACTTTGAATATGAAGAACTAGAGTTTTGTTATTTGACAATGAGAAACAACACATGATATAGATGTAAGCACACCAAAGAAAAGGTGAAATATAACCCATAATATCATAGGTGGTCACATATATATCTACAAAGTATTATTTACTAGAAACCTATGTCTAAATTAGACAAAAGCATCAACACAACCATCCCAAAGTAGACACAAGTGTCTAAGGCCACAAAGATATAATTTATAGAATCAGATGACTGATCTAGAATCTAAATCTAGATAATTTCCTTCCTTTTCTAGATATAAATATATATTAACATCAAAATTAGATTAGTATCTTGGTTCATTATCATTGTAATATCTAACATAGTTGTACTTTCTATTTTTATCATATCTCAGTATATAAATTCATAATATTATTTTTTTGAGTTTGTAAATTACTTAGTCTACTATAGAGATAGTTTACCATCTTTTACCCTAATTTATCTCTGTCCCCTTTAACCCTATATTCCCTAATATATATTTTATGTTTAAACATTTATTAAAACTAACCTCTTGTCCTAAAAATCCTAGATATTAATCTAGGGTTTCCTGGTTCTATGAATCTAGTTTCTAATTTTAGATAATAAGATTTCATAAGTTAAAAATAAATTTTTTATTTTAGTATCAACATGTTAAATATGAATATCTTCATTTTAAATTACAACATGGTACTTATTACTTGTTATGTTTTAGGTATGGTGAATTTAATAAACTATCTAAGGAGTTCAAAATATGGGCCTTTCAAATCAAATACTTTCTTGTATACTTCTTACTACCATAATGTTTATAATGAAATTATATATGTTACCATAAAGTTCCAAATGGAATTCATGAAAGAGTCTCACAAATCCCACCATATCACCTCTCCCAAAGATATTATTACTAAAACTTCACTCTTAAACTTATTGCATCATTATTAACCTTAGAAAGATGTTATATTGGATGTATTATGTGTATCTTTAAGAATTTTAATATAACCACTAGTGTTTAGTAGGGTGCTAAAGAAAACCACTAAGAGGCTAGAAGGCTCAGGGCTTCTATGGGATATAGATTATCTATACTGGCTATCTAGTTTTTCAGCTTGTACCAAGGTATAGATAGACTTGAAAAATAAGTTTGGGATAGCATGAATAGGCACAAAAAGTATTCAAATTAATCTAACTGATCTAACCACAGTAAGGCAAGTAGCTAAGACTAGACTATGGATTGCATAAACAAATCAAAAACAATGATACAAAATGAAGAGAGATACCAATAAAAATGTAAATATAGAAGCTAAGGAACTTTAATGCTAAATGAGAGACATTTTAAGCAATAAATATGTTTCTAAGAAAGGCTTTAAGAGCATGCCTATTCTACATTTGAGTTATCCTTCCAATTTAATACTATTATTTTCTAACAATGTAATGTTCTAGTTTAGCAAGAGAGAGAGAATGTTTAAGCATGTTTTCTAGTTTATTTTGAGTATTTATATCTCTACTATGCAATGAGGAAGGGTTACAAAGAGATTAATGATATGCAATAAAGGAATATTTAAATCAATGAAAGTATTCTTTAAACATATACAAATGTAAGAAAATTTGAAAACTACTCTAAGCAATACACAAAATAATTATTTCACTAAAATAGTTAAAACCCTAGCATATACACTACAAAAGACAATGGAGTTTCACTTTTAATATTAAATTTCCCTTAGATCAAGATCAAATATAAAGTGCATATGTTATAATAACCAAGAATCAAAGCAAGGAAGCAATATAGGAGGAAGACCAAGCTAAGTGCAAGTCGAAGTCCAAACCAAAAGTCAAGAGAAAAGGAGGAGGTAAAGTGAGAACTTAAAATGGTGTAAGAGCTCAAACCAAGTGAAAAAATTATGTTAAATTACAAATGTAAAAACTTTAGATTAATACACAATGTAGAAAGAACAACTGAGAGTAGCAATGTAGTCTCCAAGCAAGTGTGTGGCATCATATGGGATCTATCCCTAATCAAGCTCAAGAGTTTCAAGAATTAATTAAGAGAGATTCAAGAAGGCATGAGATTATAGATATAAAAAAGAATAAATAGAGAGTTGGAATGAAAAGAGATAATATCAAATGAATGAGAAGAGGAATATATCCCCACCCAAATCCACCAAATGACCTAAAACTAGCCATTTTTTACCATTTGGCTTCATATTAGCCCTTTTAGACATGTTCTACCCAAGATGTAGCCTAGACCATAGATTTGATTAAGTAAACATATGGCCTAGGTTATATGTTTCCTTCACACAAGCCATGACCTAGGTCAAACAGGGTCCTAAGTTGGTCAACAAGCTCCTAAGAGCCCCGAGGGGTCTCTAAAAGGCATGTCTTATGTGCAAAAGGATCAATATAGACTAGGTATGTATGGGGGTTAATAATATGATGTAGGAGAGGTCCAAAAAGGTGGTGTATGTCTCAAATAAGGATGACCAATGTTGGTAGTCTACATGTGAGTTGATGTGTAATCATAGGGAGGAGTAGGGTCATGGGAAGTATGATTACATATGCCCCTGAGGTACAAGTAGTTGGTGTTTGAATGCATAAGGAGTGATGTGAAATACTTGGAAGCCACACCAAAGAAAAAAGATCAAGAACTAAAAATATAAAACGGAACATTACCTACACTTACCATATAAGGATGGTGGTAGAAGAAGTCAATTACATGATCCATGAGTGAGAGTGAAAATGATAATTAATCCAAAATATAAAATTCAACTCCAACTCTAAATCTAACTCCTAAAAATAAGGGACACAAGTGATATCAAATCAAATCATACTATCTAGAATAACATTCACTAGGGTGTTAGCCCTAGTATTCTCCTTATAAGGGATATGAGTGAATTGGACATCCTCAAAGAAAGAGAAAATTACATTCCACCTCAAAGAGGGGGAGTAACTCAAAGCTAAGTATGGCCCAAACACTGATGAGTTGAGATACAACTAATATTGAGTTAGAAAATAACTACACATAACACATGCCTAACTCATAAGCATCGATGAAGGTTCCAATGATTATATTATACTTAATGACATTTTTCATTTCATTGGTAAGGAAGAAACTAGCCACAACAAGCTCATGGCCCCACTGATCATCGATAACCTAAGTTATAGCTACTAGTCTTAGGTTGCCTTGACTACTACCTTCAGTGTGAATCACCATTAAGAGGTACACCATGATGGGGGTCAAGGATGTAAGACTAATGAGTGTAGTAAGGTAATCTCAAAGTGAAGTAGTGTAAGTGAGTTGGATGATTGAAAAAAATAATGAAATCAAGCCACAATCATAATGGTTAACCACTACCAACCATGGTGAGAGGTAACAAGGGAAAGTGTTGAGAATTTTAGAGAGATGAAGACTAGTTAACAAGACTAGATCCAGTCCTGAACCACCATAGCTAACTGATAAACCTACTTGTAAACATGATGAAAAAGAGAGAGAGGGAGTTAAAACAAATCAACTATATAAAATCAAAGAAATTAATAAGTAAAAGAAGCACAAAAAGTAAATTATATCCCAGGGTGCCCACAAGATGGGACACAAGCTTGAGAGGTCAACAAGAACCTGAAAGGGGTCGTAAGAAACCAAATGGGGCTAAAGTGTGCCTAAGGAAACCTTATATTAAAAAATATAGGTTTTAAATGCACTCATAACATGCCAAAACCTCTAAGATGGAGGTTTCATGGTTTGAAATGCAAAATTGGGTAAAACACCCAAAAAGGGTCCATAAAAAGCAAGAAAAAAGAGCTAAAAAGAGGGAAAAGAGATAAAAGAGGTCATTGTCACTCTTATTTTCACTCTAAGAGAGACATAAGAGATACCATGAGTAACAAAGACTAATAAAATCATGAGGACATGAGAAAGCAACAGAGATGCCCAGGATGGTTTGGGTAAGTCCTATGAATGAATTTTGTCAAATTTATTCATTTTATTGGGGTTTAGGAGGCCCTAAATGCATTTTGACTCATTTTGGATGATTCAATAGATTAATTGAGTGAAAAAAGTATTCAAAATGGTGGGATCAATGATATAAATAAATTGGGACCAATGGTGGTCCAAATGAAGCTCTATAGAGAGAGAAACAAGGAGCCTTAGGGCTCCTTAGGGCATAACAAACACAAGCTATGGCCTGGCTAAACCAGGCCATGATTTTTCATAGAAAGTTATGTCATTGGGAATAAATGGGTAAAACTATGCCCTTGAGGATCTTGGTGGAGCCTATAGGGTCCTAAAAGGGGCTAGAAGAGGAAAGAGAGAAAAAAGAGATAGATAAAAACATTGTACTTTACTAGTTTTTACTTACTCTTACTCATTTTTAACCAGTTAATTAATCCATTTGCCTATTTGATTGCTTATATAAACAAATAGAATATTTATCCTATTAGAGGAGGGAGACCATTAATAGGTGAGAGAGAGTCTAACATAGCTAGATGGGCTATGTGAGGTGAACAACTAGGAAAGAGTTCCAGCATGCTTGGCTGAGAAGGCAGATGCTCTACCAATGGCGGACTACGATCACATATGGAGTGAAATAATTTGGTGGATAATACATGTACCCTCACAATATTACTCTAGAGATCTAGTAAACTCATTGGTGACCACATGGGTAATCAAGAGGCATGTGTTTTAGCTATGGCCTGAGTTAGAGGTCATCCTCAACATTGAGGACATCTATCAACTCTATAGGGTAAAGTTGATGGGAAGAGAGATAGAGATACTAATATTATAAGACATAATAGTAGTAGATCTATACTTTGTGGGACCCTACCTATATTGAAATAACCATGGAGTGAAAATCACATAGTTATCACTAGGGGTACCCACTCTTTAAACAATGATAACAAGGACTAAAGTTAGGAGGATCTAAACTATTATAGTACAAGATGACTACCACTTTCATGGATAGGAGTTATCTAATGAGCTAAGGGAGGATAAATATTTTCTTGGGGATAGTATATCCTAGGTGTATTGTACTATTAGCTAGATCACATCTAGTGTATAGGGTCAAGTAGATTAGCATATCCCATTCTAATCATGTCTTGGTCCTATGAAAGGCTCCTAATAACATGGCTGAGGACACCATATAATAGTGAGGCATAACCTACACTAGAAGAGGGAATAATACTAATTACATGGTTCATATAGAGGGTAGGGTCCATGTGAACCACCTTAGATCTATATGTATTATCAAGCTACATCTAAGATCCCTATAGGTCTATAACATGGCCAAAAGATGCTGGGGTAGATCCCTACTTGGGATGGGAGGAGATCCAAGGTCTATAGGGATCATACCATCATCCAAGGAGATAGGGTCTAGTAGGGTGAGGGAGATGGGCATAGCCCAAACCAATTGGGGCTGAGCTCAATAGGTAGTTGAGGTAGAGAAAGGGGGTGATGATGGAGAAAGACCACCATATCAAAGACCACCACTTCTAGGAGGAGCATGACTAGTAGGAGCACTATAGAGACCATCAATACTACCAAGTAAAACAAGTGTATTTACTAAATATCACTTCATCTTGATACTCATCCTTAGTGAGAGAAGATATGTGATTAACATATGTGCTTTATATGTGTGTATAGGAGACCAACCTAGCTACAATAGACCCTAGGTGGACCTAATACTAATGGAACTACTCCCTAATGTGGTAGAGACACTATTGATAGAGTGGGTACCACATCTATTGGTAGGGGCAAAGCCACATACTCAATTCTAACATGTGGGTACATGAGCCTCATTCAAGTTATAGAGGGCATAATATAGGATTACATAGCTAAAGGTTGAGTCAACATGACATGAGGCATTTGTAGTAAACCAAAAGTTAGTAGAGGTAGAGACTGAGGGAAGACTAGTGAGAGCAGAGGCTAAGATCAATCAACTACGGGTTAAGCTAGCTCAAGAAAAAACTAGAAGAGCTAAGGTACATGGAGTGAGGGTAGACTAAATACTACACTAGAAGAGACTGTAGCTTAACTAGTTAAGAGGAAGAGATTGAGATCTCCACCTAGAGTATGACTATCATGGATACCACCCAATCATACACTGACTAGGAATACATATGTATCTATGCACATGGTAGTTTTTGGGGACTATGAGCCCATTTGATGTACCTAGAGAGAAACATGTATTTTTTGTGATATATGTAGTGGTTTTCTCATTATTATCACATGTGTGTATATGATTTTTTTTGTTATGTGTATGCTTCATCTGATATAAACTAATAGATGCATATGATTAGATAGTATGAACTAATAATAAATAACCTGTATGCACACACATATACTAGTCACATGGAGGTTAGTGGTGATAGAAAAGAGGAAAGAATCTCTTACTACCATAAATGACTTTATTGGAGGGCCACATGGGCCCTAGACATGAAACGTCTTGAGGTGGAACCCATTGATTAGGTGCAACAAGGGCTCAGCTTTGAGGGTCAAGAGATTAAAAGACCCATTTTCTATAGAGGTGATAATGACAAAAGGGTCAAACCACTTATGTGTGATTTTACCCTTCTTATGGTGTTCCTTATAGAAAATAAGCACCGTATCACCCACCCTTAACTAATGAGGGTGTACTAACATCTCTAATAGGTGGCATTGATGATGTTGGTAAGCATGGTTATACTCAAAAGTGGCCAAGCATCACTTATCTAAATACACAAGATTGGTGAGATGAGAGACACATTCTTCCTCATTATAAATTGAACTAAATGTCTTAACCTATAGTGAAGGGATTAATACCTCTAATGGAAGAACAAACTTGGACCCATACACAAGAGAGTATGGGGTTGCCCCCATGACCATTTGGAAGCTAGTATAATATGCCCAAAGGGAAGGATAGAGCATGAGATGTCAATCTCTCTTAGACTGGGAAATGATAAGGAGAAGCATCTTTATCAAATTTTTATTTGAATATTTTGATTTCCCATTTCCCTATTGGTAATGGGTAGAGGAGAAACAAAACTTGAACCCAAATCATTCATTGAGCTCATGAATCTTAGGGATTTGGAATCCCTAACCATTGTTGGCCATAATCATAAGGGGAACCCCAAAACTATAAATAAGTTGGTTTAGGATGAATTTGTTGACATTCTTCCCATACATTTCATTGAGAGGCATGGCTTTAACCCACTTCATAAAATAGTTAGTAGTGGTGATAAACTAGTGATGACCATTCAAAGAGGTAGGTTTAAACTCATTGATGAAGTTGAGATCCCAAATTGAAAAGGGCCAAGTGGCTAAAATAGAGTGTAATAGGTTAGTTAGGGAATTATAACATCCCTTGTGACTTGACACATCTTACACTTCTTAGCGTATTAGACTACATCCTTAATGAGAGTAGACCAGTAGTAGCCCATCTTGATAATACATTAAGCAATGTATTGCCCTCCTAGATGGACACCACAAATGCTCTTATGGTATTCCTCAAGTGTGAGAGTCATATCTTCAGGGGTGAAGCACTACATCAACACACCATCAAGACCCCTCTTGAATAAGATGCTACCAATTATGGCATAGTAGATGGTGAGATTATGGATCTGATAGCATTCTTGTGAAGATGGAGTATTGGTATAAGATTGGTCTGTAAGGTAATAGATAATTTATTGATACCAATCACAATCAAAGACCTCAACATGGTTGATTGATTATACCATCTCATTAGGAAAGGTATCATCAACCAGTTCTACATTTAGGTTGAGTAGTGGACATTTAGTGATTTATTCAACCACATATAAGCCCTTGGTGTACTTTTGGTTAATGATGAAGAGGTCAAATTACTAAAGAAACATGATCCACCTCATAGTCTTACCAAGAAAATTTCTCTTGTTAAGTAGCTAGTGGAGTGTATTAGATTGGATAATCATGTTGGTAGTGTGGCCCAATATGTAATTTTGTAACTTCTTCATGGCAAAGACAAGAGAGAGACACTGACACTTAATAAGATAATAGTTGAGTTCAGGGCTAACCAACATATGAGAGATGTGGTAAACAACTCTCTCCATGTCAATTTCATCCTTTTAGCATAACATCCCCCTGATGGAAAGACTAGTGATAGAGGTGTATGATATGAACTCATCCTCCTCAATGGGTGCCATCAAGATGGGAGGATTATGAAATAAATACTTCAATTCCTTAAAATCCACTTATATTTTAGCAAACCACAAGAACAAAGTATCCTTACATAAGAGACATGTGAGGGGTATGGCTTTGTGAGCATAATCCTCTAGGAAACGTCTGACAAAGTTAATTCTTCCTAGGAAAGATTGAAACTAGATGAGGTTATGTGAGGGAGGCATCTCAAGGATTTCCTTGATCTTGTTAGGATCCACTTCAATGTCCCTTTGCAAGATGAGTAAGTTAATAAGTTTTCCAATTAAAATGTCAAAAATGTACTTCTTAGGGTTGAAACTATTGTGATACTCTCAAATATTCTCAAAGATGATTCTAAGGCCTCACACATGCTCATCTTGCTTGCAAGATTTACTAAGGAGATCATAGACATAGCACTCAACTGTCTTTTAGAAAAATTCATGGAAAATATGGGTCATGGCATGTTTTGATATGTAGTCCCAACATTCTTTAGACCAAAAGGCATGATAGCATAGAAAAAGGTACCCTATAGGGTAGTGAATCTCATCTTATGTTGGTCTTCAAGTGCAATCCAAACGTGGTTGTACCCAGATAAACCATCCATGAGGGACATGATCTCAAAACTAGTAGTGGAATCAATAAACTTGTCTATCAAAGGAGAAAGAAATTTATCCTTTAGATAGGCCATATTGAATACCAAAAGCCAATGTAAATCTGAGTAAACCCATTCTTTTTAAGAATGGGAGCAATGTTGGAAAGCCATCAAGGATAGTTAATAGCTTGGATAAAACCAACATGAATGACTTTATTGATCTCTACTTTGACCAATTGGGAGACTTTAAGAGCCATGGGCCATTGCTTTTGGCTAATGGGTTGGTTCCTATTATCCATAATGAGGTTATGGATGACTATGTTAGGATACATGCCCTTCATATCAATGTATTCCAAAGCAAATACATATAAAAATTCATATAATAAGGTAACTAAAATATCCCATTCCTTAAGAGAAAGGCTAGCACTAATCTTGATGATCTTAAGCCTTACTAAACTACTAAGGTTGATATCTATGGATCCTTCAACATCCATAGCATTACCTTCTTTGAAATAATCAAGTGTAGGAGGGAGCAACTCATATAACACTTTAGGTTCAATTTCTAGGACATTCACTGTATAAATATCCAAACCAAGGCAATCAAGGGGATAATGATACTTATGGTAAGCCCACTTGAGCTTAGTGTAAGCCTTTTTCTCCTTAAATATTTTGTGTTGTAACATGAAATAAATAACACTCAATATCATACTCAGCCATCCTAGAAGTATCAATAGGAGATGCATGGAGAGAGCCTACACTCTAATAAACAAAGTGTGACACAAGGGGAGCTCGACATCTAGAGAGACATCTTGAAAGAGATATCCAAAAAGATATGGGCTAGCCTAGTGTTGTAGAGTGGAAGAGGGAGTCGATCAATGTGTGCCAAACTCTAAAGGAATGAATGATGGTTGGTACTCAACCAAATCAAAATGTTAATCCTTAAGGAAATGAGACTCAAAAACATGGAGTGGATGAGAATCTATAGACCCCTATGAAGAGATAGTCAAAGCCTCACCTAAGGGATTTGTCTTTGTCTATAACAATGCCCAAGGATTTGGTTTAGCCTCTAAGGTGTGAACCTTACCTTCATTCACAAACTAGACCATGACAAACATGGTCAACATGATAGCCTACATATAAATAATCTAAGGATGGATAACAATCATGTTGTATGAAAGATCAAGGTCTAACATATAGAACTTTATTATGACTATCTTGGGGCCAAACTTGACCTAGAACTTAACATTACCCACTAGCATAACCATGTCATTATTGAAATTGACACAGTTGTAGTGAGAATTAGAGAGCTTCTTCTAACTAATCTTGAGCTCATTAAACACACATAGGTGAATGATATTAAATTTATCTCTTACATTGATAATGCACCATTTGATGCATAGATAACCAAGAAAAGTCTAGATGTAGAAATGGAAATGAGTCTTCTTTGCAAGAACTTAATCATCTAGCAAAGATTCTAGGTTGAAAGATAAGATGGGAGGATGAGGGTGCTCATGCACATCAAAGTTGAATAAAACTTTGACATCATCACATAGTGGAGCCTTGTGAGAGAGACCAAGCTCATCAAAGATTAGGACCCTTTGCTTGGGACAAAGGCAAAGAAGGTCTAAAATGGAGATCCTAGTTGAGAGGCCCTGTAACTCCTCTATGATAGAGTAAGGGCATTGTCTGGCCTAGGGAGGAATGTTATGCCTAAAGTCAAATCTGACCTTAGGATTTCCTACCCTTATGAGATGGATAGGGGGCCCAACACCATTATTCTCTCCAATATGGTTAGTGGAATAACTAGAGTGCATGTTGACAAAGAAATCACACCTATTCTATGTTATTTTGATAACAATAATAACCTTTCTACTCTCACACTTAGCTTTCCCTCTCAAGTCATCTTGGGAAGAGGAGTCTGAAGAGGTGGAAAATAAAGAAGGGGAACATAGGGCCTTAAATTTTTATTTATTATTATTAATCTTCTTCTCCTTATTGTATTCAGGTAGATGCTCCTTGAAGACATTGAACCTATAGTTGGGTTCCACAAGAGGAGAAATTTGAGATGGAGGTGAGGCTTGTACACTAGACTTTTGGGTAGCACAATTGGCATCATCATGCCCCCTCATCTGATGGAAATTGAAAAACATGGTGGGATCATAAGGAAACATCATCTATTATTATTATATACTTGATTTAAAAGCATTATTTTCAATTGGCTTCTTGCTCAAAGAATTGACCTTATAGTTGTCCTTCTTGTCCTTCTTCTCAGGAGGATAATTAGTGACACCATCACTATTTCTATTATAGTTATGATTACATGAAGAGGATGACTTTTAGTAAGGGATGGGCCACATGCCTGCACTCACCTCAAACACTTCAATATTAAGACACTCATTAATAGCTTTATAATAATAGGTAGGTTCATGCTTAAGGAACTGAAGTTGAACCTCCTATCTCAATGCTCATGTGAACATATGATAAAGTTGGTCATCTAAGAACCTAGTCCTATACTTGTGAATAGCTAAGTGCCATCTACAAAGAAACTCAAATTTTGACTCACCCTTATCCTATTCCATGGAAGTGAGTGATTTGATACCAAGGTTAAAGTGTCTAGAAATATCAAAATATTGGAGGAAGTCATCTAGGAGACTGAAACTAAAGAGAGAATATAGAGGTAGATTCTAAAACTAGATAAGGGATTTTGGCTCATAGAGAATGAGTGAAGAGATTAAACATAATGCCTTCATATTATTCCTAATCCTTACATGTCATCGTGAATGTTGTGATATGATATATAGGAATGGATTCATGCAACCCATTAAACTTAGGTATTTTAAGGATGTGAGTAGGAAGGAGAATAACATGTACCCAAGGGGATAGAGGATTTCTATCAAGATCCTCATAAACACAGTTGATAGCAAAATGGTGAAAAAAATTGAGAGGAAGCTCATGATGGTTATTATGCTACCTATTCCCATAGGTATTACCATGACCATGACCACAAATAAGATGATACTAAGGAGGTTCCTGATAAGGAAGATGCTCATGATGGAAATCATCTCTATTATGGGGTGTAGAATGGCCACAAAAAATGTGGAAATCCCCATAGGTATGATGGGAAGATGTGAAATACTCCTAGAAATGGTCATGATTACCAAGATATCCATGGTATTGATCATGTATCATCACTTGAGGGTTAACTTAATATTTTTAATGCTCCCAATATGCATCCCATGTATCTCTAGTCTGTAAGTAGTTATCAAAATTAGCATGTTCATTGAAAACTCTAAAAGAAGGACTAAGAGGATGGGAGGAATCCCTAGGCTAGGGATACCTCACTAAGTGAGAATACCGATGACCCAAAACATGGATATTAAGGTGTTCTTGATCTAGACTCTCCAACCAGGAAATAGGTATGGAACTCATGTGAGAACTGGTTAAGGCACTTGACACTAAATGAATATGAGCTCTATTTCTAGAAGAAGCACATCACTAACTCCTAAGGGGAGAAGGAATAAATTAATTCACATGAATATGTCTAAAAAAATAGTTAATCGGTGCATGTAACTCCTTAGTCTGTAATCACACAAGGAGATCCTCATCACCTTGACTGAGTGAATGAGGCATGGCACGAGGTTGAGATAAAACATCCTCAGATGAATGAAGCTTGGACTGGTGAAAAGGAGACTAAGTCTATTATTCATATTCCTACCAATATTTTTCCCTTTATAATGTGATAGGGTATATACTACCATTCTAGCTTAAGGGAATCCTTTGGGACCTATGATGTATATGGCATTCTATTGTAAATGCAACTTACTTATTAGTGAGCTCAGGGATGAGACCTTGAATCCTATAGGATTGGCATCCCAAAGATGGGAGATTAACCATGGATGTAATTAATCTTGAGAAACATATAATATAATATAATATAAAATTCAAACTGATGGAGAACCAACTAGGAGAAAGACATAAAACCAAAGTAGGAGGAAACAACCAAGGTAAGAATTGAAACACAACTAAAAGTAAAACCTAATAGTTAATATAGCAAAGTTAGATAAGAGAGATCTAAATGGTATATAAAAAATATGAAACTATATTTTAGGTCCCACTAAGGTGCTATAATTTTTCTCGAAGAATCTTAATGGAACCACTAGTGTTTGGCAGGGTGCTAAAGTAAACCACTAAGAGGCTAGAAGGCTTAGGGTTTTTATGGACTAGGAGATCTATAGTGGCTATCTATTTTTCCATCTTGCACCAAGATATATAAAAACATGAAAACCAAGATGGGGATAGAATTAATAGGCACACAAAGTATGAAAATTACTCTAATAGGTCCAACCTTAGTAAGGCAAGTAGTTAAGACTAGAATATGGATTGCATAAACAAAGCGAGAACAATGATACTAAATGAAAAGAGATAACAATAAAAATGTAAATATATAAGATAAGGTACTTTGAGGCCAAATGAGATATGTTTTAATCAATAAATAAATGTCCAAAAAAGGTTTCAAGAGCATGTGTACTCTATATTTGAGCTATCCTTTCAATTTAATACTATTTTTTCTAACAATGGAATGTTCTAGTTTAACAAGAGAGAGAGAATGTTTAAGTAGGTTTTCTAGTTTGTTTTGAGCATGCATATCTCTAGTATGCAATGAATAAGGTTTCCAAAGATAGAAATGGTATTCAAAAAAGGAATATTTCAATCAATGAAAGTATTCTTTAAACATATACAAATGTAATAAACTTTGGAAACTACTCTAAGCAATACACAAAACAACTGTCTCACTAAAATAGTTCAAACCTTGGCATATACACTACACAAGAAATTGGAGTTTCACTTTGAATATAAAATTTCCTTAGATCAAGCTCAAAGATAATGTGCATATCTTCTACCAATCAAGAATCTAATCTAGGAAGCAATGTAGGAGGAAGACCAAGCTATGTACAAGATGAAGTTCAAACCAAGAGCCAAGAGTAAAGGAGGAGGTGAAGTGAGAACTTAAAATGGTGTAAAATATATAAAAAAGTTCACAAATCAGGTGAAATGACAAATTTATAAGCTTGGGATAAATCCATAAGGAAGCATGAATAACTAAAAGTAGTAATGGAGCCTCGAAGTAAGTGTGTAGCAGCATATGGGATATTATATCTCTAATCAAGCTCAAGAGTACCAAGAATGAATCAAGAGAGATTAAATAAGGAATGAGATTCAAGAGAGTAAATATTAATCAATATATATATATATGTATATATATATATAATGAGAAGAGAGAGGCTTAAATTAAAGATAAAGAGGCATATATCTCTACCCAAATCTACCAAATGACCTAAAACTTACCGTTTGTCTTCATATTGGCACTTTTAGACATGTTCTACCTAGGTCGTGACCTAGGATTCATATTTGGTTAGAAAAAATGTGGCTTATACCATGGATTTCCTTCACACAATCCACAACCTAGATTAAATAGGGTCCTAGGTTGGTTAACAGGCTCTCGAGAGCCCCTAGGGGGGTCTCTAGAAGGCTTGTCTTGTGTGGAAAAGGGTCAATATGGACTAGGGATGTATGGGGGAGAGGAATATTATGTGGGAGTGTTCCAAGTAGATGTATTATGTCTTAAAGTAGGATGACCAAGGTTGGTATTCTTCACATGAGTAGATGTGTAATCATAGGGAAGAGCAGGTTCATGGGAAGTATGATTACATTATGCATGATATTTTTACCAAGTAATGTGGAGCCTCCATATGTGGATTATATGTTAGCTTATATCAAATAGATGGAACATAATATTTAATTTGAGAAAGAGTATTTACCACCTCAAGGCCTCATAAATTCATGTTTTCCACTATACATTTAGGTTTGTGTGTGTAATAATATGGTTAAAAGAGTCCTAGTGGATAATGGTTTAGGACTCAACATTTGCAACATATTCTTTCTTTCTTTACATGACATTGTAAAAAAATATTTTAAACCATCTAACATGAGTATGAAAGGATTTTATAACATTTCATGACACGTATTAGGGCAAATATTCTTGAACATAACCATAGGACTTCATACATTACCAACTTTGTGCCAAGTTATGCCAAATGATTTGAATTATAACATACTTTTGGGATGAAATTGATACATGATATGTATGTGTTTCCCTCCAATTTTCATGCATTCTTAAAATTTATCCATCAAGGATCTATTTATACATTCCCAATGGATACTAGTCCCTTCAAATAAAGTGTAATGGTTCACCAAACAAATAATCTTCCACCACAATGATACAACCTAGATTTTGGTTATCAATATTTTATAAAATATGAGTACAAAGGACAAGTATTTGTAAAAAAGTGAAAAAGGTATATCCCAACCCATATCTCCTATAAATAACACAAATCAACAAGGCTTAGGTTTTTCAAAAAAAATTGTAAGTCATAAACAAACTATTCATAATGATACTTTATTTATGAAGGATAAATTATAATGTATGCATGGACCTACCTATACCATATATCCATAATTGGTAAACACTCATTTGATTGACAAAAATTCTTCACTCAAATTTTTTTACATTGGATGAGTTCTCAAATGATGAGTCATTTCTCAAGTACGTAGGGGCATATTAGGATCTCTCTTCCTTATATCATAAGAATAGGTTTCCTCATGCCACATATTCTCATGATTATTTTTGTGAGAGAAATGATACCAATGTCCAACATGATGCACACAATATTATTCCTACCACACCATTTATCACTGAATGATCCACTTTGTTGAATGAATAAACATTGTAATATAATTGTAGCACAAATAGAGATATTTGACTAATATTACTTGTAATGATACGGGATGATAAAGTCAAGTCCTATAGGTAATTCCTACATGATTACCCATAGCTATTCACTTTGTCTTACTCGTATATTCCTAGAATTGATCCATTTGTGACAATGAATAATATATTATTGTATTTAGATGTAAAAACTATTAAGTAAAAGATTAGTAAAATGCATCCCAAGTGGAATTGCTAATAAAAGATGAGATTTAAAATCACTTAGATGTTGTATTTTTAAGATCTATTACACATTATGATTGGGTGTCTAAAATTATACCTATTACTAAGCCTAATGGAAACATTTTATGTTGCAAAAATTATCTTGATTTAAACAAGGCTTGTCGAAAACATGATTTTCCATTACCTAACATTGAATGATTTCTTATTCTACATCTGGATATGAGACATTTTCATTTATGGATGGTTTTATTAGATATAACCAAATAAAAAATAACACATCAGATCAAAAAAACATAATATTTACCACTCCATAGGGCACATTATGTTATATGATCATGCCTTTTGGACCCAAAAATGTGGGAACAACATATCAAAGGGCCATGACTCATATTTTTCATGATTTTATTCACAAAAATATTGAAGATTGTGATAATTATTTACTCACAAAATCCAAATGTTTCCAAGACCATGTTACTAATTTATGAAAAATATTTGAACACCTATAAAAATTAATGTAGGTTAAACCCCAAAAAATGTGTTTTCAGAGTGTCTTCTGGAAATCTTCTTGGGTACATTATTTCCTAGTAAGGCATCAAGGTTGATCCAAAAAAGGTAAAATCTATTGTTGAGATGCCACCACCAACTAACCTAAAATAGCTATGATGTTTACAAGGTAGGATTCAGGTTGTATGATGTTTCATTACTCAGTTAGCTAATAAAATAATTCCTTTCACATGTTTGCTAAAAAGGACACAAAATTTATATGGGATGACATTTTCCAACAAAGTTATAATAAAATCAAAGAATGTTCAGAAAACCCACCAGTGTTCCTACCTTTTAATCTTGATATACCATTGATTCTCTATATCTCAACCATTCATGAGGCCCTTGGAGCCCTATTAGCACAATATGATGATGATCACAAAGAATAGGAAATCTATTATATCAGTTTCTAATTGTTGATTATAAATGCAAATGTATATAATATGTTTATCTTTAATTTCTTATACACAAAATTTATGACATTATTTGCTCAAAAATAATCCATATTATAATTAAATAATATCCATTAAAGTTACTTATGAGCAAAACACACCTCATTGGCCACATTGTAAAATTATTAATGCAATTTTTGTAATTTGATCTCAAGTTTGTATCCTAAAAATCAATTAAAAAAAAAAATTGTATCTAATCAATTAGATACAATTCCATTACCTAATCTTTTTAAAATTGTTGAAACATTCCATGATGAATTTGAGGCCTATAATATATATTGAAATCTATGGATAATTTTTTGTTTATGGGTCCATATGTCTAATAGGAGAATATGTAGCTATTATAATTTTTCACCCCCAAGGGTGATCACATGTCAATATCTTATAGTTTAACCTTTTCTTGCACAAATAATATAACAAAATATGAAGACTTGATAAATGGGTTAATAATAACATAAAATATTAATGTCAAGGACATTTAAGTTTTGGTGACTTTTAGTTGGTTTTTAGTCAAGTTACCAATCATTACCAAACCAAATAAGAACATTTACAAGAATATAAATGTATGGATGATAAACTTAAAGAGATTTGATACATTCTCCATTGACAATATTCCCCATAAAGATAACTTCCATGTAAATGCAATGGTTAGTGTGGCATCCATGATGCCTTTTGATATTAGTGATGATCATATAAACTTTACCATACACTAGTTACATGATCATTCTATTTATTATAATAGAATTGATTATCCATTCTTTCTATTACTCATAGTTTTACACATATAGAATAGTATAGTGATATTTATAATTTCTTATACTAAGCTTATATATCAGACCATTTTACATGTAACGATAAAAATAAATTATAACTAGAAGCACTTTGTTATGTTATCATTAGAAATGATTTGTTTAAATGAGATTTATATGCATAGATACTTTGATGCTTAAACATAGATGAGGCACACACTGAACTATTAGAAATGCATGATAGTGAGTGTGATAGACATTGCAGTGACAAGAACATGTCCCAAAAATTATTACACTAAGGTTATTATTGGCATACCATGGAATAATAATTTATTTAACATGCCAAATTGTGCTTAAAATTCAAGAAATATAGTAATTTGAACCATGTACCATCACATGAGTTATAACCAATTGTCTCACATGGCCTTTCTCTTTATGGGGATTTAATGTGAGTGGAAAGATGAATCATGTGTGTTCCAATGGACACAAATCCTTAGTCACAACTACAAAAAATTTTACAAAATGGGTGGAGGAATTCCACTTGAATTTACTATAGGGGATGACATATGTAGTTTTTTTATGGCCAATATTATTCCCTATTTTAATGTACCTTCAACTATTATTACTGACAATGGATCGTCATTAAAGAATAAGATGGTGAAGCACTTTTGTAGTAAGTATAAAATCAAGCATAACTTTTCTACACCATATTGTCCATATGAAAATAGATAATTGGAGGTAACAAATAAAACCATTATCAAAATATTTGGCAAATTAGTTGAATGATATAGAGTATATTAACTCCAATAGATGGTGTATGATTTGTGGGAATACCATACTAGTGTTTTAATACCTATTTAAGATACACCTTATTATTTGGTTTATGAAATAGAGGTATTGTTACCAATTTATCTTGAGATACCTTCCCTACTTGTCTCACTCAAATATATTATAAAATATAATGAATGCCATGAAAATAGATTATATCAATTAGAACAATTGATTGAATAATGTAAAATAACTGTTGAACACTTATGGGTTTATAAAAATTACATTAATCTCACATATAACAAAGACGTTCAGCCACACAAATTTACTATGGGTGACCTGATACTAAAATAAAATCAAAATAATACCAATGCATAAAAAATAAGAAAAGAAATTTCAAACCAAATTGGTTGGATTGAGACCACTTACAGTTATATAAAAATTTTAAAAGGCATGTAACACCTAAATTAACTTTAATGAAAAGCTTTAAAAACCCCAATGAATATTATACACTTGCATAAATATCTTTCTTGATCTATCTCCAACTATTCCAAAAATATATACCAAAAATATCAACATAAATTCAAAAATCAAAAACTATTTTTAGCATTTACATGTTCTATTGTATCCTTTGCATTTATGTTATTAATTACATGTTATTGAATAGAATATCATTTTTTATATACACATGTGTTTCACACATATTTTGAGTGTGATATAGGCATACACAGATACAATGATCTTTGCATTTTTGTATGTTGGGACTTCCCTTTACTCATGTCATGTGGACATTAGGGGCATTCACTTCTTTGATCATGATAAATCCAAGTTATGTCATTTTATGATCATTTTACATTATCATGTTTGAGTCTATATAGTTACACGTTCCTTTATCCATGCTTATATCTTTTACATTGTATTTGATATGTTATTTTTTTTAAATACTAACACATGTATCTAGGGGCTAATATTATATTATTATATTGGTTGCTTATTATCCATGATTTCATTTTTTCACTTCCTTGAGTGTGTTTCTTGATTATTATTATCATGAACTCTATTAATTGTTCAAGCATTTGAATATGCTCCATTGATTTTATCCCCCATGCCTTTATCTACCTATTATGACATTTGCATATATCATGGTTTTTTGTATGTTAACATTTAAATATGTCATTCTTTATTTTGTGTATATTTAACTAAGTAATGTCCCTTCTATTTGAGTTCTCCTTGAACCATTGTCTTTTGATTTGATTTTGAGTGATCTTATGTGTGTGCTTGATTGCTTGTTGAGCTTGTACTATTACTATCTAGACATTTCCATGATCTATATCATATAGTTTAGGCCTTGATTTGATCACATACTATGTGCTTCAATGATATATCTACTTATACATGTTATTTATATATGTTACATATACATTCATAAGTTACATGGTTATCTTATCCTTTTGAGGTAAGATATCTACCATTTTTCATTCCCATCACCTCAAAAGGGGGGCATATTAGTGTGGACATTCCATAGAGGCATGACTTACACATTCTTCACAAATTCATATTATTGTGGGGTCATGTTTTGTAAATATGATTTCCACACTGATACCAGTTCTTAGTTTTATATATATAGTGGGGGCATGTTTTGGAAACATGTATTCCATAATTACACCAATTCCCAATTTTAGATATATAGTGGAGGGCCACTTACATAGTTTACAAATTAGCCAAAATTTTATAGTTATATGATTCAGGTACATAATTGTCATATAATTCTATACATTAGTACCATTAGATACCTAAGTTTCAGCATGAGACATACATAAGGTGCATATTCTTTGAAAAGATCGCCTAAACTATAAAATAAAATCAGATTTAAATTTTCAAAAACACTTCTATGGAATTTAGCTCACTGAGTTAGACAATTATATAATGTATATATCTAATCTACTATAGTTATTATTTCATTTTTTAGTATGATTGAGGTGATTAAATAACTCAATATTTTTAATTTTATAGGTTTGAATTGATTACATCATCTAATCACACTATATTTATAGTGTGATTTGGCTTGGTTCACTCATGTTCACTAGGTTACAAGTATGATTGGGTTGTACGATTGAGCTAATCTCAACTGTCAAGTGGCAACTCACATTTTCTCTAAGGTTAAGGGCATGTGTCTTCCAATATTTATATATATATACACTTTAAAAATTTATATTTTTCATAATCTCATCTTTAATGGTTCATAATGATACATATTTTTGAATCAAATTACCAAAAATAAGGTAGTTGCATTGATACACATGTGTACTTCTAAATCTTGCTCTTTCAATTTCAATCATTTCAATGTTTTTGATTTCATATTATATGCACTGATTATATATTATAACATGATGTTAGTTATAGTTTAGTCACTAGTAAAGGACTCAATTGGACTCATGTAAAGGCAAGGTGTGTTATACACACATAGGTATATATTTCTTTTCTTTTAAACTAGTAATTTCATTACTAGATTAAATGGGGAGGCAAACATAGACACTATTTTTGAATTATATAGCACCTCGGTCTTGTACACTTGTAAAATACAAATGATGGATGTACCTTCATCTTCTAGACCTTTCTCACTAGTAAAATGATTGCATACACTATCTCTCTATTCAAAATTTCTTATCTCTTAGTCTGACCAATATTATTATGATGACTCAGACCTTATATCATGCTCATAATGTTATAAATGTGATTATATTTTATCTCTATAAGTAATGGACCTATGCCTATTTTTTAGCTACCTATATGCTTGCATCCTAGTCGAGAACCTCATTTAATGTAAGTATCCTATCCTAACTCAAGTGTCTAGTGTGATAAAGTCATCCAATTCGAAAATCAAATAGATACCTTTATTCATCCTAAGTGATTTAATGCAATATATTCTCCAAAGGGATATATATATATATATATATATATATATAATCAACCCTCATTCATTCCTCACTTAGCACAAACCTAGAAAATCACAAGAGAAAATATCAAAATCATTCAATCAAGCATTCAAATGAGTAAAGCTTCCCTATTTTATCCTATTTCTGTATCATTATTTGGTAAAACACATATACAGGTCTAGAGTACTAAAGGAGCATCCCATGAGTCATATTCATCAAGTTACAAGCTATCCACTATAAAGATGAAGTAGAGTTTTATTATTTTATAAGGAGTGACCACCCATGATCCAAATCTAATCACACCAAAATGAAAGAAACACAAAGCTAGTAATACTCTAAGTGGTTGTATCTAAATCCAACAATTATTATATACTAGATAATTGCATCCAAGGTAGACAAAAGCATCAACACAGCCATCCTAGGTAGATGCAAGTGTTTGAGGACACAAAGATATAATTTATAAAATCAGATAACTGATCTAGAATCCATATCCAATATATTTCCTTCATATTTCAAATCCATATTTTTATTAACATCAAAATCAAAAAATTATCTTGTTTTCATTATCATTGTAATATCTAGAAGAGTTATACTTTATATTTTTAGCATATCTCAACATATAAATTCAGAATATTATTTATTTGAGTTTGTAAATTAATCAACCTATTATAAAGATAGTTTGCTATTGACTTTTCAAGACACCTTGATGAATTAGTAATGGTTTTTTATACTTTTACATATTTTATAAGGTATATTAAACATTTTAGAGGTCATAAAATCATATTATCCCTTAACCAATCCTATTTTATGATTAAATACATTTAAAAGTGCTTTTCAATTTAAAAACATGCCAAAAGGTCTTTAAAAGCATTCATTTGGCCATAAAAGAGATGAAACAATCAAAAAGAGTACATAAAAGTCATTTATAAATATTGAAACTCCTTTAAGTCCTCTAAGTATGTACTCCTTGCTTAAAGGATACCTTTGACTTTGTTTTCCCTTCTTCAAGTTTATAGATGCTTGCTAACAAGTTTCCTAATGTTTTAATGAGGAAAACATAGCTTTAAATCATATTTTAAGTTTGTAAGGTTCAAAATATCATCATAATTAGAGTCGCATAGGTATTCAAGGAAGGAATGTGAAGTTAACATGCTATGTGATGAGCCAATGACCATATCTACAAGTTTTTAGAGGTTTACAACGCCTTGTTAATCATAAAATGGAGTTGAATCAGCCTTGAGAAGATTAAAATCATGTTTTGAATATTTCAACATATCCAATCTTGTTTCCAAGAAGAATATGAGGCTTTTCATGAGATAATATAGCTTTGATATTCCAAGAAGCAAGGTTGTAGGTTTTTAAATGCCCTATAGAACCCTATCAAGGATCTAAAGTAAGAAATAGAGGTGGAGAAGATAAAAGTGTTCATCAATGTTTATGTGTAGGTGATCATGAAATCAAAAAGAGGTATGTAGCTTATGATATAATATGATCACATGGGTTTACAAGGAAAAAACTAGTCAACATTATTTCACCCTTCCTCATGCATAATTTTTTGGATGGTTTTAGAGGAGTCTTAATAATTCCTAACACACCTCTTGATGGTCTCTAGACTTCATAATAGTCAAGAAACTATGTGGATCCAATAAAAAAACATTGTAGATATTCAAAATTCATTAGAACCCTAGACTAATGATAGTTCATTTGGATAGTCTTCATGATGTTGCAAGGTAAAAATAGTTTTTCAAATATCATAAAAGCTTTATATAGGCCTGTTATGAAGTAAACAAAGTTTCCATAGTACCAAACCTTAAATCAAGATTTTATAAGACCTCTAAGATAGGGTTTTATGACCTTGATACCTTACTAACATTTCTAAACTGAGTTCCAAAAATACATGATGAACAAAGGAGTCTCACATGATCTAAAGCATGATCTAACCTTCATGTAAAGCTTACAAATTTATAGACATGTTTCAAGTGCTTCTACAAGTTTTGGGCCTCAGATCAAGTTTTTCATAAGATAAAAGCATGGTTGTAGGGATACCATCATTAATCAAGAGGAGAACATAGTTCTATGATTGTTACAAGGTTTGTGAGGTTTTAGAATAAGAATTCAAACATATTCAAGAGCAATTCAAGACCTTACTAGAGTCTTTTAAGGTTTTCATGTGATTTTTTTGTATAGATTCAAGTTTTTCATGTCCTAGAGAGCTTCAAATATGAAATTTATAGGTCTCATAGAGTTATATAACATTTTTTTAAGGTCTTGGAGTAAGGTCTTAGAACAAGCTCTTAAGAGACCAAACAGATCTAAACTCCTAAGACTCACCTATAGGATTGCACCATAGATTATAGGGTTTCATGACTATATTAGTGTCAAGACAAGAATGTTTGAGCAAGATTTAATCTTATTTATAGCTATAAAATAATTTTACAATATTTCCTTGGTAATATGAGGTCAAGATAAAGGTTTATTTTGATATAGGAACCCACCTATAGGTTGGAATCAAAACACCATTGTTTAATAGGCTTATTAACTAGTCAAAGTGATAAGACAAATCTCAAACATCATTAAATAACACCACTTTAGTTTTAGCAATACATGAAAAAAAGTTCTCAAGAATATTTTAAACAAGATACATAGAAGACACAAGAAGGTAGTAATAGAGTTTTCATGATTTAATAATTATGCAGAGAAGATAATAGGTCTATAAATAGCATCCTCAAAAACCTCCTATAGGTTTATAACTAAAGAGTCCCAAAGGTTTCAAGCATGCTTAAGACCTTAGTAATAGATTTGTAATAGATTTTTGACAAGGTTTTATGATCTCTAAAGCTACATATAGGCCTACAATAGTGTTTTCAAGGTTATATGGTGATGGAAATGATAAAACAAGCTCATATGATTTAAAGACCTTGATATTATTGATGCTTAAATGTGTACCATAGGTGCCCAAAATGATTAGAAACACTTCTCATTTTAGAATTCTAGGAATTCAGTGCATGAGTTGTGGGTTATGATAATCCTATTATCTATTGGTGAAATAGAGGCAGAAAAAGTGACCATTTCACAATATTTATATTAAGTGGTGGTTGGGAGCCACTGTGGCCAAATAGTAGATCTATATAAAATATGCAGAATAATATGTTAAGATTAGTGAATTATGGGAAGGACTAAATTAAGAATTAATTTAGGATGGATTTTTACAATGATAATTAAAATAAGGTGATTCAATTAAAATAGAAGTAAAAAGAAGGGTAGGGAAGAAATAAGGATGTTGTTGGTCTTATTTTAGACATTATGACAAAGTTCATATTTCATCTAGATATGTACTTAACCAATGTATAACATGAAATAGCTTAATCCCAAATCACATCATGCATTAGGTAGACTTCTAAGGACTATGATAAATAATGCAAATCAGAACCAATCATACTTTGAAGACCTACTCCTATAATAAAATAGCTAATGCACATCTATAAATATAAATCAAATAAAATGAATCAAACTAAGGAACCTTCAATTAACCTAGAATTAACACAAGTTAATATCTCTACAATAAAATGTACACACTAAGAATTCATAAGAACCATTCAAATCTAAAACTAAAACCAAAAAAATTGAGAGAGAAACCATATATCACTTCACATAAGCAAATACTGGACAATCTTTGCAAAATTCCTTGCTTATATTAGCTACTCAAAGTTTACAAAATAATTTTTTTATAAGAACTCCCCCTATTTTAAAAATGATAATGCTCCTTTTATAAGATGTAAAGAAGCATTTCAGTTAGTCTCATCTAATTACATTTGTACAAGTGTATAGGATAGGTGTCATTTTATTCTATTCTATAATAAATGATTTTAAAATAGATTGACTTATAAACATCTTACAAATTACACGTCTATATAAAATAATATCCTATTTCAAGGTATTGTATAATGCTAGTTACAATAAGAATATTCCCATTTCACTTGACTTTGGACCTACTGGCTGATGATGTGCTCTATAGTTATTGCAAGGTCTTCATTATTCTTAGATACTATCCCATATAGGCATGGTTCCATCTTCATGATGCTCAAAGGGAAATAGTGCTCCAATGGTGTAGTTAGTTTAGACATTGTGAGATTATATCCCAACCCTTTATATTACCAACTCTACAAGGTTTTTGGTTTGGCTCATTACACTTATATATCCCTGACATGGTATTTGCATGGCATCTTGAGTTATTCTATTCATCACTATCCAGAAATTACCATTGCCCTTTAAAATTTGGATCCCAGTTTACTATGTTAAAATTGATGTCCTTGTGACCATCATTTTTAAACACATAAACTAGGATCCTTACTATGTTAAAATTGGAATCCTTGTGACCATTATTTGACATCCATAAGAACATCTTTGATAGTCACATGACCACCAATTTTAACCATGTGATCAAGGCTCAATGTTATGTTAAAATTGACATCCTCATTACTATCATTTGACATCCATAGGAACATCTTTGCTGGTCATGTGACCATCAATTTTAACATAGTTATGGGTATTATCTACTAAGCCTACCACTTATCATCTTTTGGTTCATTCTACATTTTGTGTGTGCCATGTTTCAACTACTCAGTCTTCTAGGCTCTTTGTATTGGGCTCCAAAATTGTGAAGCATGGAAATCCTTGTTAGCTAGCATGCTTTTTCCATATGGCAATCTCATGTTACCATAAAGATCTATTTGGAATAATTTAACTTGACTCACTCTACTCGATCGAGACAGTACAAATAAACATTGGCTATTGATTTCCAAAAGGTGCTCAGTCTTTAAAATGGGGTCCACTACTTTTATCATTGATCATGCTCTGTTAGATCTAGATCCTCCACTTAAATGTGTGTCTTATATTGGGATCCAAGTAGTTGAATGTGATTGGTCCTTTCATTTTATAAAAGATTAAGTTAAGCTTGAGAGCATGTATAAATGAATTAGGATAAAAATGATTAATCTAAGTTTGAAATGAATTAAAAGGACCCCAATAATTTAAAATGGACTTAGCATAAATACTTTGGACCATGGTTAAATAAAAGGGACCATGTGATATAAAATAGACCAAGCATATAATTTTTTTCCTAAGGTTTGGTTGTGTTAAAAAACATGACCAAGCCTTAGGATAAAAATTAAACTAAGACCATGGTATTATTAATTTGTTCCCACTTAAACTTAAATAAAAGTTTCTCATCAAAATTTAAATTTGAATTAAAAGGTTTAGATAAAACATTAGTCTAGGGTTTCAAAAAAATGAATTTAATTAATCAATAAGATCAAGGTTAATAAATGATAAATTTAAAATTGAATCACAAAACCCTAAGAATTCTCAACCCCAAATGTGCTCCATTAAACCTACAACTTGAAACATAAATATCTGGTGTTAGCACTTCAAATAAGATTAAATCAAAACCATGAACAAATAAGTCAACTAGAACATGGTGTGGATGATTTTCAAATAAAAATAATGTGCAATCATGTTAATGATACTCTGACCAAATAGATTTTTATCTTTAAGGAATAAATTTTCACAATTTGACACATGGGTCCCCATTATTTAGAAATGGGGGTATGTTGACCTCAACAGATACCAAGTCTATAAGTCAGAGTTGTAG